>CM063507.1:82613786-82633786 GCA_032207245.1 Pardosa pseudoannulata | reverse complement strand
TGTATATGTATCTAGTGTAATTTATATATACTAGATTATACTAGATAATTACTAGATTATATATTGGGATTATATTAGATTATATATAGGGATATACTTATAATATATTGAGTGTATTGACTAACACAGAGTGAGTGTTTATTGCCATATAATATTTTAGAATACATATATCTGTCAATATGAATTACCATACATTCAATTTTTTACAAAATACATGTTATATAACCTTAGAAGATATTTTCAAACCACTACTTCGTAAGATACCTAAAATGGTTTTGAAATTATTATGAGTTATTCATAAATAATTAGTGGATGACTTTTAATGATATTTATGATCAATAATCTATTAATACCCAAAGTGAATGATTAAAATAAATATGAGTGCTTGTCATATAATAGCATAAAATATAAAAAAACCACTTCCGGTTCACGACATGGACGAAGTATTATAAAGTATTTATAAACCAATTGCTGGTACACTGATGGTACATTTCAAAGAAACAACAGAGAAAGAAAAAATGTCTAAGAGAACAAAATTAAACTTAAAAAGAATGTAAAGATACCTCTAAGAATATTTAAATTTACATTCATGTTAAAACGCCAGCTAACTGTGAAATACAACCTGTATGAATGATTATCCGTATTAACAGAAAAAATGAGTGATTAATGAAACCACTATATGGTAAGATACTTAAAATGGAATTGAAATGATTATGGATGATTCATTAATCATTTATGAATGACTTTTGATGATATTTCTGATGAATAATCCATTATTACTTAATACCAGCGATTCAAATTACTATAAAATATTATATAATTGTCTAAAATAAAAAAAAACACTTCAATTTAATGTACCACGTCCGGTACATATTAAAGTGCACAACTAGGAGAAAAAAGGCATAAAGTATTTTTTGATTGAAAAACTGAAACGAAACCTGTAACTATTTATAAAACTACAAACTACGAAACATGCTAATTATTAAAATAATTCTTATAAATGATTGTCCATATCAACTGAACAATATATGAGTGATTAATCAAACCACTATTTGGTAAAATACTTAAAATGGATTTGAAATGATTATGAGTGATTCATAAATCATTCATGAATGACTTTTGATGATATTTCTGATGATTAATCCGTTAGTACCTTATATCAGTGACTCAAATTTATATAAAATGTTATATAATTTTCTAAAATATTTAAAAAAAACTTTTCAAGTATACTACGTCTGGTACATATTAAATAAAAACTTGGGAAAGAAAAGGTATAAAATATTTATAAAACTACAAATTACAAAACAAGCCAATTATTAAAATTGTCCTATGAATGATTGTCCATATCAATTGATTAATTTATGAGTGATTAATCAAACCACTATTTAGTAAGATACTTAAAATGGATTTGGAATGATTATCAGTGATTCATAAATCATTCATGAATGACTTTTAATGATATTTCTGATAATTAATCAGTTATTACCTTATATCAGTGACTAAAATTAATATAAAATATTATATAATTGTCTAAAATATTTTTTAAAAAAACTTCAAGTATGTAATGTACCACGTTCGGTACATATTAAAGTGACAACTGGGGGAGAAGAGGGATAACTTAAATAATTTTTAATTCGAAATATAAGACGCCATCTGTAAGCATTTATAAAACTACAAATTACCAAACAAGCTAATTCTTAAAATAATCCATATGAAGGACTGTTCATATCGACTGAACAATTTATGAGTGATGAATCAAACCACTATTTGGTAAAATACTTAAAATGGAATTGAAATGATTATGAGTGATTCATAAATCATTCATGACTGACTTTTGATGATTTTTCTGATTATTAATCCTTTATTACCTTATACCAATGTCTCAAATTAATATAAAATATTATATAACTGTCTAAAATATTTTTTAAAAACATTTCAAGTATTTAATGTACAACGTCCGGTACAAATTAAAATGACAACAGAAGAAGAAAAGGGATAAAGTAATTATTTTTCATTGGAAATCTAAGATGACACCTGTAAGTATTTATAAAACTACAAACTTCGAAACCTGCTAATTATTAAAATAATCCTTATGAATGATTGTCCATATCGACTGAACAATTTATGAGTGATTAATCAGACCACCATTTAGTAAGATACATAAAATGGATTTGAAATGTTTATAGATGATTCATAAATCATTCATGAATGACTTTGATGATATTTCTCATGATTAATCCATTATTACCTTATACCAGTTACTCAAATTAATATAAAATGTTATATAATTGTCTAAAATATTTAAAAAAAAACTTCAATTTCATGTACCACGTCCGGTACATATTAAAGTGACAACTGGGATAGAAAAAGTATAAAGTATTTTTTAATTGAAAATCTAAGACGACACCTGTAAGTATTTATAAAATTACAAACTACGATACATGATAATTATTAAAATAATCTTTATGAATGATTGTCCATATCGACAGAACAATTTATGAGTGATTAATCAAACCACTCTTTGGTAAGATACTTAAAATGGATTTGAAATAATTATGAGTGATTCCTGAATGACTTTTGATGATATTTCTGATGATTAATCCGGTATTACATTATATCAGTGAGTCTAATTAATATAAAATGTTATATAATTGTCTAAAATATTAAAAAAAAAACACTTCAAGTATTAAATGTACCAAGTCCGGTACATATTAAAGTGACAACTGGGCAAGAAAAGGTATGACGTATTTTTTAATTAAAATTTTAAGACGAAATATGTAAGTAATTATAAAGCTACAAACTTGAAACATGCTAATTATTAAAATAATCCTTATGAATGATTGTCCATATCAACTGAACAATTTATGAGTGATGAATCAAATCACTATTTGATAAGAAACTTAAAATGGATTTGGAATGATTATGAGTGATTCATAAATCATTCATGACTGACTTTTGATGATATTTCTAATGAATCATTCGTTATTACCTTATATCAGTGACTCAAATTGATATAAAATGTTATATAATTGTCTAAAATATTTAAAAAAAACACTTCAAGTATTTAATGTACCACCTTCGGTACACATTACAGAGCCAACTTGGGGAAAAAAGGGATAAATTAATTATTTTTTAATTCCAAACCTGTGACGACACCTGTAAATATTTATAAGACTACAACCTACGAAACGGGCTAATTATTTAAAATAATCTTTATGAATCATTAACAGTGATTCATATGGATGACTTTTAATGATAATTATGATTAATAATCAGTTAATACCCAAAATTAGTAATTGAAATTAATATAGAAATACAGAGGATTAAGCTTAATGTGATCAGTTTGGGACACCGTGATTTTGATAAAAATAACCGATTGAAAACAATAAACGATATGCAAAATGAGATAAATTTACCCCCCCCCCTTTTATGTACATTATCCTTTTAAACATAAGAATTGTATGCATAATTAAAAAAATTGATCAATCGTTGACTGTTTACAATTTTTTCTAAGAACTCATTGATAAATCGTTCGTAATCGTAATCAACCTGTCAGAACGATTGAAAATTTCGATCTTTTGTTTTAACGTTAAATGATTTCGCTCTCTGGCTTCCCTATCGACAAGCTGTATGTAAGTGAACAAGGCATAAAACGGGAATACGCTCCTTCTCAGTTCCGATAAGAATGTGTTGCCTTCTGATTATCTGACAACCACTGACCACCAGCAGGGTGTGCGTATTTCTGAAACATTCCAGGAATGTATAATACCCCACTCCTTTGTTCATTCACCATTTCCCTAGGTGGAAGAGGGAGAATTTTCAAAAATTCAAACAGCGAATGAAAAGAAAGGATGTGTTTCTTCCGAATACATTGTGAATATTCCTTTACCAGTTAAAATGAGGTTCGAAAACGGATCCCATTAACCGATGTAACGATCACATAAACCGATCATTTTAACATACAAATATGAATAGAGTAAATCGGGAACAAGTGATTTCAATAACAATAAGTGATTGATAACATTACCCGTGATCACATTAAGCGGAGTCTACAGTAGCTGTTATAGATTGTATAAAATATTTTTAAGACACTTCAGGTATTTAATGTACCACTTCTGGTACATATAATATGGATAACTACGGGAAAGTATTTCATAAAATATTTCTTTTTCATCGTAATCTGTGAACACACCTGTAAGAATTAATAAAACTACATCCAAACTACAAAACATGCGGGGAAGAAAGGTGGAGAGGGGGAAATCGGGTGTTTTAAAAAAAAGAAAGGAAAAATAATAGAATGTGGTGTTTTTAAAAGAAAAATATTCACTGCGTTCGAAGTTTTCTGAAATCAAATGAAACGTAGCCCGAGGAGGGTCGTGAATTACTTTGACCACATAATTTCCGATGTTCAGCTCGTGTTTGCCGAGCTTGCCCATACTCTTCCTTCCTTCTAGGACGACGAGCCGAACACCCCGTCGAGTACACTCCAAGCCGACTCGGGAGAGAGCACGTCGAACACCGTCGTGACCATGTTTCTCTCGTCGCCGTGACCGTTTGTTTTTTGTGTGACGCTTTCTTTTCTTTTTTGTTTGTATTTAAATAAATAACCGAAACACTGCACTAAAAAATTATGTGAATGACTGGTCACCCCGAAAAAATTCGAAAAAATGGGGTGGAGTTGGATTGTCTAAACCTCCTTTTTATCAACAACAATAAACAACACTCCGTCCAAAAAGCCGCCGCGAAAACCAAACCAACTAAAACACAGATCACCGTTTTACTACTCCTCTCTACAGCTTATTTTCCCCTCCCCGGCAAAGTTCGCCGCAAGGGATCACGGTCGCGGACCACGTGCTCGTGACGTCATCCGGCCAATGAGCATTTCCACCGAACCGCTTTTCGGTTTCTATGGCTACGGTTAGACGGGTTTTTGACGCTACAATGCGGAGCGTAAAATTGCCATTGTTTCCTCTTTATTATTATTTTTTTTTTTATTCCGGGGCAATACGTTTTATCTTTATATATTTCGCTTTCGGTATCGCATTTTTTTTTTCGTGTGTATGTTCTATTTTTTTTCTATTCCTTCCCCCCTCCCATTTCCACTTCGGTTACTGAGTAGTCTGCGAAAATATTTGCTTTGGTACAGAGCTCGGATATTTTATCGTCAGAGCTTCATAGTGTGTGGAAGAGTTTCTGTTACAAGGTCGAACGGATAGAGAACAACCGCATTCGGCTCGCACGACACGTTCCGTAATGACGGGGCAAATTAATAAAGAGAAAGGAATGGCAGATGAAAAGTGGATGTACCGCGTTAAAATGGCATTTATCAGACAGCACTGGATAAGTTCTCCTTTTCATACAATTCGGGATATTTTTTTTATGGGGGATCATACACTAAAAGAAAACTAGGCACAAGAATATAAATTAACTCATTACTTTTTCCACTTAAACGAATACACCTATTTGGAGATTTACACAATACAAGAATATAAATTAATTCGTTACTGATGGTCATCAACGCAGATGCTTTTTACTCGATACTAATTAACTCATTACTCTTCCGAATAAATGAAGACACTTTATCCTTTGATTTACGTGGATCAAAAATATAAAGTAAATTATCATCTTATTTTCAATACATACGGTACTCACTAACGATGTAACACTAAAATGTTCGTCGAAGTCATTTCGAATCTAAGCGTTGTGAAATTCAAATGCCTATATGTGTGTGTATGTATGTGTGTGTATACGTATGTGTGTATAGAGAGAGATTATATATATATATATATATATATATATATATATATATATATATATATATATATATATATATATATATATATATATATATATATATATATACATATATATATATAAACCAGGGCTTCGAACCATAATTTTTTTTGTTCCGGTTTTCGTTCCGGTTCAACTAAAAAAATAATATCGGTTCAGTTCCGGTTTTCGCTCCGCCAAAAATAACTGTTTTCGTTTCAGTTCCAAATGAATAATTTCATTTTATGTATATTCTTATTTGTACTAAAAATGTAATTCTATCAAAATTTACAAGATTTTATTCTTTTTTTAATTGGTACACTATGTGAATTGATACAAACAGCAGGTACGATAAGAGCGGCGAGCATTGGCATTGTTATCCATTTTCAAAATCGCATTTGACAACTAGGTTCATGATTACCCACATTCGTCGTTTGACTCTCACATCGTGCACTTGGCCTTGCAATAATTAGGTAAAAAATATATTATTTATTTAACATATGAAAATTGCCTCTAATTATTAATATATCTTCTAACGTGGTTTCACTGAGATTACTTCTGTTGTCTCGGAGAATAAATTTCAACACTAACTTGTGTAGCTGGAGCTGCCAAAACCACCATTGCAATCTTATACAAGTGTGGATATGTAATTTTATTCTCTTCCCAGAAATCTAAAATATTATGCTTTATATCAAGCCTTCGTACATTGTCAAAATTATTTAAAATGAATTCAATGTCAATCTCGGTAGAAATAGAGGTTCTATGTGTTTTTATTACTACCAATTCTTTACTTTTTAAAAAAGTCTCTAAATCGTCTTCATTTTCATCGCTTTCAGTAGAAGATTTTGTTTCCTCGTTTACTACTGAAATGGACTTTTCAAAAAATTGTAATTTGTTCCGTGGATGATCGCATAACATCCGTGGATGATCGCATGCTGAGATGTGAAAAATAAAATATAACTCGATATTTTTCTTAAAAAATCATCTATACTTCTAGTTTAATCAACTGAATTAAATATGTCTTCTACAAGTAGTTTCATGCGAAACTGAAACAGAAAAATACTAGTGAATATCAAAATAGGAAATCGAGAAGCAGTATACATGTAATGATAATTATAAAGTTGACGTTAAATTAGAAAATATTGATAAGTTGGTAACAGTAACAAAATGACTGAAAGATATATCGAACCGAAATAAACCGATATTTTTTTCGGTTCAGTTCCGGTTTTCGTTCCGACCAAAATAACGGTTTTTTCCTGTTTTCGGTTTTCGGTTCAGTTCCGGTTCGAAGCTCTGATATAAACACACACACACACACAGATAAGCATGTATATACATATATAAATGCATAAACACATATATGTACAGATATATATGTAATCAATTTATTATAAAACTCCTTCACAACGATAAAGCTCAAAAGCTAGCAGTAATAAAAATGCAGTCGGGACGACATTGAAGAGAACGGCACAAGTATAATTGAAACTTTATTTCAGAGCTGCTACAACGTATATCTTTTCTACTTAACTACCAACACAGAAAAGCCACACAAAGATCATTCTGATCGAACAGAGGTGCACCCAAGAGCGAAAACAGAAAAAAATTTTGGAAAGTTTAAAAAAAAAAAAAATTAAAAACTTCAAACATGAAACTATTTGCCGCCGTCAGCTCGGAAATGTGCTGAATAAACAGAAAGTTTACATTTTTAGGATAGAAAGCTTTGGAAAGAATATTAAGTGGAAAGCACTCCTTTGATTAAACTATTTAGAAGCTGGGAAAAAGATTTAAAGAAATTAAAATGGGAGAGAGGAGGTTTTTAAAGAAATATTGTAATGTCTGTATGTAATTACAGTCGACTCCACTAAATGTGATCTGTTGGACACCGTGATTTCGATAACAGTAACCGACTGATAACAATAAACGATATACAAAATTAGATAAACTTTACTACCCCCCTTTAATTCACACGTACTAAATTTCAAAATAAAATGGAAAAACTCACCTTATATTTATGTACTGTATATTATACTTTAAGACATGAGAATTGTTTACATAATAAAATTAATTAATTAGTTGTTGACTGTCTACAATTCTTTCTAAGAAGCTCATTGATAAATCGTTCGTAATCCTCATGTTATCGGAGCGATGTTGTACTCCACGTTTCGACCCTTTCAATGCAATTAAGAAACTGAGAAATGTTTAACTGCGCTGCAGCATTGCGCTGACTCATTTTTGGTTAACCTATCATAACGATTTAAAATTTCAATATTTAGTTTTAACGTTAAATCATTTCGCTTTCTGGCGTCCACATCGACAAACGGCACGTAAGCGAGCAAGGCATAAAATGGGAACACGCTCCTTCTCAGTTCCGAATAGAATTTGTCGCCTTCTGGTTATCTGACAACTATTGACTACCAGCAGGGTGTGCGTATTTCTGAAAAATTCCAAGAACGTGTAAAACCTCACTCCTCTGTTTCTTCTCCATTTCCCTAGTTGGAGCCGAACAATGGCCGAATGGTTAGGGTGCTGGCCATCGGAGCCAGAGTTCATGGGTTCGAATCCCACTGTGGCATGGATGTTCGTAGCCGTTCGGAATCGGCTTTAAGCAGTAGGTCCCGGTCTCGTTAGCCCTCGTGTTGCAAAAAGTAGATCGTAGCGCTCCAAAAACCAAACCAAATTTCCCTAGGTGGAAGAGGGGGTATTTTCAAAAATTCAAACAACAGCGAAGGAAAAGAAAGGATTGGGTTCCTTCTGAATACATTGAGAATATTCCTTTGCCAGTTAAAACTAGGTTCTAAAACTGATAACATTAACCGATGTAACGATCCCGTTAAGCGATCATTTAAACATACAAGTGAATAGAGAAAATAGGGACCAAGTGATTTCGATAACAATAAGCGACTGATAACATTAAGCGGAGTCCACTATACTTCTCTATTTATACGGCACAATATTAAATTAACTCATTACTTCTTTTCATTAACTCATACCTTCTTTTTAATTTACAACGCATATCCACATCCTTTTATTTACAAAGCACTATAACTGCGTAGTAAAAGAATATAAATGTAATTAATACTCATTACTTCTCCATCTACTAACTTATCCCGTGATTTATACGGAACAAAGGTATATATAAATGAAGTAATTACTTTTCTACACCCATAAATACACATAGTCCGTGATTATAGCGGCTCGACGATGCAAATTAAGCCATTACTTATCTTCCTCAACATACACAGTTCTCCCTCGATTCCGAAGGCACTCTAAATTACGCAAAACAAGAATATAACTCATTACTTTCCATATATGAGGCCATGCCCATACCTATCAACATTGCTGACTAACTATTCCGTATCACTAAATTATGCCATACTTTACTAAAATTAAATATTGTCGGTATCTATATACTAGCAAAGCTGTAGCCTTAACTTATTGTTAGATTAATTTATATCTAAATCACAGTTTTTATCACAGAACAAGAAAAATGTAAAAAATGTATTTTTTAAAAATCACTTTTATTTAACAAAAAAAGCGATAAAGAAAATTCACTTAATAATTTTTTTTTAATTTTTAGTTCCACCGGTAGATGGCGATACTAGTTTAAAATCTCACCAACTGGGTTTCCAAGTACACTGAACAGCTTTTTGGATTTACCAGACTTCTTTATTATTTTTTTTCCAATGTCAAGTTATGATTGAACATTTGAATATTGTATTTTCACCGGTATTGAACATATGCGCATAATTTCAGATCTCTAACTGATCAGGAAGATTGTTAAAATCGTGTTTATTAACATTCAGATAGAAACATTCTAGTTCCATGCAGTCCATGTTTTTTTTTTGGGGGGGGGATGCCGCCATTTTAGTTTGGTGATTTCAGAAAATGGGGTTTTTGCCATAATCGAAAAAAAAAAAATGGCGGCCGGAAGCGGTGTAGATATCGAATCAGTTACAAAGCTTTGAGAAATGAGTTGGAAGAATTTTATGTCACGGACACCTCTTCAAATAAGATACTTATGATGGTACTTAAGATGATACTTAAGATACCTCAAATAAGATACTAGATGGGTGGCGAAGATTGATTTGAATGAATAAGAATGAGAAAGAGTAGAATTTTTAAGAGATATTAAAGTGTAATAATTTGTATGTATTATATATATATATAATCCATTTTTTATAACACTCCTTCACAAGGAGGAAGTTCAACAGCTATAAGTAATGAGAATGCAGTCGGGCTTCATATTTAAGAGAACACAGAAGTAATTTTAAATCTTTATTTCAGAGCGGCAACACCGCACATCTATCCTTCTGGACAATATACAATCAAAAGCCACAGAGTTCACTCTGCTCTGACACAAGTACACCCAAGAGCGCTGACAACAAGAATTTTCCCACAACAAAAACAGCTTAATAAGCGAATGAACTGCAATATCAGCAACACGCGAAACCATGTTCCGCCACCAGCTTGAAAGCTGCTCTATAGACGGAAAGTTTACAGTTTTAGGACAGAAAGGAATGTTATGTGGAAAATACTCCGTTGATTAAACCATTTAGAGGCTGGTAAAGATATTTAAATGAATTAAAATGGCAGAGAGGAGGCTTTTGAAGAAATATTAAAGTTAAATAATTTTGATATATTACATATATATATATATATATATATATATATATATATATATATATATATATATCACTATTGCATATATGTATATAAAATAACACATAGAATAGTGACAATTCATTATAACTAGACGTTCTACCTCTAGGTATATATATTGTATATTAATACTAATTGATTTTCTAATAACCTGGATATAGCATAAGAACAAAAAGAAGAAATGCGGATGTACCTATCGTTCCTCCCATCCACACCTGATTGTAGGGTTACTGTTACTAAAATGACAATTTTCTGTATAGTTACTGAAATAGCAAATGATGATTCCGATTTACAACCTGATAATAAGAGACTTTCTTTCTAAATCTAGGCTTAACAATTTGCCAATAGAGCGATAAAAGCGCAAAATGGCACACTGAGACGAGTGTACGGCAACCCTTTTGCTTATTTCTAACCTTGATGAGCAAGCGATAGCTGTACAGCTTCCTACATTTTCGTGTGACCTTCTGGCTACGGTTGTCACGACTTCAATGTTCTCGAGTGAAGAAGTAGCGTGAAGATGGATTAAAGACTTCACAGAATTGGAAATCAATTTTACTTTTTCAGGAGTAAATACTGTTTCATACAAAGGGATTCTAAACTCCCAAAATAAATTGAAATGTAAAGGATTGTTGCTTGCATAATATTACATCGACGACCACAGTCGGAAAAAAAAGATTAAATAATCTCATAAATAGGGGGAACTTTCTAGGGTGCAACGCAAACCCAATCTATCCCCCGTTCGGTGTCCGAGACCCTGCCGTTCCTTATACGAGCGGACTTGACGAGTCTCCCGAACGTAATCGCTAAAAAAGCGCGGTCAAAAGTAGCGGAAGCGTCCACGAGGTCGAAGCACCTACGTAAAAAAATGTCGAAAAGCATCGAGTCGTAAATTTCTTGGCTTTTTATACCTATGGGTCAGTTACTGTCCCGCCAACCGTTTTCTGGTCAGTTACGATTCCAGTTACCTGAGAACTCCAGCTAAGGTTACAGCTAGTTTTTTTTAAATGAATTCTCATTCGCTAGCTGTCCCGATTCCGGAATTCTTGAGGATTCATTAACGTGATCAATCAGGGGTATAACGCCTATTCAATCCAACTGTCAACATCCCAGACTCTGCGACGCCACGCTATTGGAAACTGATCAACAGGTGGGATTTCCGCTCAGATGATTTGGCACGTGCTCGGAACAAAGGGGAGTCTTCACACGGTCTACAGTTTTGCAACACGAGGGCTAATGAGACCGGGACCTATTGCTTAAAGTCGATTCCGATCGGCTACGAACATCCATGCCATCCGCGAGATTCAAACCCGTGGACTCGGGTATTGAAGATCAGCGCCTTAACCGTTCGGCCATCGTTCGGCTTCAGACACAGAGACAGAAAGAATGATTCAATAAATTCCAAAATTATTCTTTGGAGTAAAACGTTAGTATTCATCCCAATATCGCTATGTAATTCTTGGAGAAAGACAATGTTTCTTGTATGCATAATTTGCAAGCAAGAAAGTTACCTAAAACGAAAGAAAGGAAACTGGGGTAAGACAGAACTGGACATTGAATCCCTGTGAAGACGAATGAAAAAAGAGAAATCTTAGATGAATGATCGAAATGGCGACGTTATGGTCTGCGGATGATGAATGCGACCAGTGATGGATGAATACCTACAGCAGTCATTCATGATTCAAGGTATTAGCTATTCAAAAGATGGCATCACCCAAGACGACTCACTACATTATACGAGAGAGATGACACGAACAATGTTATAATATCCACAACAACGTACAGCAGAGGAGCAGGATATGTAAAAATTGGAGGAAGGTTGGATATCAAGAGATAATTACATACAGAGAGAGGTTGGCGAGATTTGGCATATTTTTCAAAAGTAAAAATCAATTAGGCGCTTTTCTGAGTCATTTCTGCGTACGAGAGATTATTTTTTTAAACTATAATATATGAAGTTTAGCGTGTGTCACCGTATTGATGCTCAACTGCATCAATATGGTGTAATTTATCAATGACATGAATAATAAGATCAATGTCATTAATCTTTTTAACTATAATGTAGGAAGTTTGAAGTGTGCACCCTATTGATGCTGAACTCCATCAATATGGTGTAATTTTTCAATAATTTGAATAATAGGAACAGTGTCATTATTCTTTTTAACTATAATGTAGGAAGTTTGACGTATGCCATCCTATTGATGCTCAACTGCATCAATATGGTGTAATTTAGAAATGATGTGAATAATAGGAACAACGTTATTAATCTTTTTAACTATAATGTATGAAGTTTGGCGTGTGCCACCCTACTGATGCTCAACTGCAAGAATATGGTGTAATTTATCAATTATGTGACTAATAGGAACATTATACTGTATTCATAGGACTATTACACAATAAATGTAATAAATTCTATAAATAACCAACAATATTTGATACAGACACTAGGATTGTACAAATTCCATAAGGTAAAAAATGTTTTTATAAATTGTTTCTTTTAATTTATAGATGTCGTATAACCCACAAATAGCTTCAAACAATATTGAAAAGAAAGTTCGGTTCGTTTTTTGATATTTAAAAATTTCATGTATTCATTCAAATTGTTTAACGTTCGATATACATGCTTCTAATAAACCAAATGAAAAAGAAAAGGAGAATAATCATCTACTACCATATTAAAAAAGAAAACGAAACTGGAAAGAAAGTTCAGTTTGATGATATAATTCAAAATTTTCGGCGTTTGACAAACATGCATCTAATAAACCAACATAAAAGAAAAAAGAAAAATCCTCTGCTACCATATTAAAAAAGGAAACGAAACTGAAGAGAAAGTCCAGTTTGATGTATTCATTCAAAATTTTCAACGTTCAGCATACATGCGTCTAATAAATGAACACAAAGAAAAAAGAAAAATTCTCTGCGACCATTTTAAAGAAGAAAACGAAACTAAAAGAAAATTTCGGCTTGTTTTTTGAGATTTAGGAATTTTATGCATTATTCAAAAATTTAAACCTTAGGCGTACATGCAATCAATAAATTAATTCGAAACAAAGCAGAAAAATCATCTACCACCCTATTAAAAACAAAGCGAAACTAAAAAAAATTAGTTTCTTTTTAGAAATTTAAAAATTTCATGTGTTTATTAAAAATGTTAAACGTTTGACATACATGCATCTAATAAACCAACACTAAATAAAGAAGAAAAATCCTCTGCCAACATATTAAAAAAGGAATCGAAACTAAAAAGAAAGTTCAGTTTGATGTATTAATTAAAAGTTTTCAGCGTTCGATATACATGCGTCTAATAAACCAACACACAAAAAAAGAAAAAAAATCTTCTGCCACCATATTTAAAAAGAAAACGAAACTAAAAGAAAAATTCGGTTTTTTTTTTTTTTTTGAGATTTAAGAATTTTATGCATCATTCAAACTTTTTAACCCCAGGCATACATGCAACCAATTAATTCGAAACAAAGCATAAAAAATATGAACCACCCTATTAAAAAGAAAAAGAAACTTAAAAAAAAGTTTAGTTTAGTTTTTGAAATTTAAAAATATCATGTACTCATTCAAAATGTTCAACGTTCGACATACATGCATCTAACAAAGCAACTCAAAAGAAAAAAGAAAATTCTTCTGCCACCATATTAAAAAAGAAAACGAAACTAAAAGAAAAGTTCGGTTTGTTTTCTGAGATTTTAAAAAATATCATGTACTCATTCAAAATTTTCAGCGTTCGACATACATGCATCTAATAAACCAACACAAAAGAAGAAGAAAAATACTCTGCCACCATATTAAAAAAGAAAACGAAACTAAAAGAAAAGTTCGGTTTGTTTTCTGAGATTTTGGAATTTTATGCAACATTCAAACTTTTTAAGCCCAGGCATATATGCATCCAATAAATTGATTTGAAATGAAGCAGAAAAATTATCTACCACCCTATTAAAAAGAAATAAACAAATTAAAAAATTTTATGTATTCATTCAAAATGTTCAACGTTCGACATACATACGTCTAACAAATCAACTCAAAAGAAAAATCCTCTGCCACCATATTAAAAGAAAAGGGAAACTAAAAATTTCGGTTTGTTTTTTGAGATTTAGGAATTTTATGCATCATTTAAACTTTTTAAACCCGGCATACATGCAACCAATCAATTAATTCGAAATAAAGCAGAAAAACCGTCTAACACCCTAGTAAAAAAAAACGAAACTAAAATGAAAGTTTGGTTTATTTTTTTAAATTTAAAATTTTATGTATTCAACGTTCGACATACATGCACCTAATAAACCAACACAAAAGAAAGAAAAAAAATCCTCTGCCACTATATTAGAAAAGAAAACGAAACTAAAAGAAAACTTCGGTTTGTTTTTTAAGATTTAGGAATTTTATGCATTATTCAAAATTTTAAATCTCAGACATACATGCAAAGAATAAATTAATTCGAAACAAAGCAGAAAAATCATCTACCACCCTTTTAAAAGGAAAACGAAACTAAAAATGTTTGGTTTATTTTTTGAAATTTTAAAATTTTATGTATCCATTCAAAATGTTCAACCTTCGACATACATGCATCTAACAAACCAGCTCAAAAGAAACAAGAAAATTCTTCTGCCACCATATTAAAAAAGGAAACGAAACTAAAAAGAAAGTTCGGTTTATTTTTTAAATTCAAACATTTTATGTATTCATTCAAAATGTTCAACGTCCGACATACATGCAAAGAATAAATTAATTCAAAAGAAAACAGAAAAATCTTCTGCTACAATATTAAAAAAGAAAACGAAACAAAAAAGAAAGTTTTTTTAAATTTAAAAATTTTATGTATTCATTCAAAATGTTCAACGTTCGGCATACATGCATCTAACAAACCAGATCAAAAGAAAAAACAAAAATCTTCTGCCACCATATTAAAAAAGAAAACGAAACTAAAAAGAAAGTTCGGTTTATTTTTTAAATTCAAACATTTTATGTATTCATTCAAAATGTTCAACGTCCGACATACATGCATCTAACAAACCAGTTCAAAAGAAAAAAGAAAAATCTTCTGCTACAATATTAAAAAAGAAAACGAAACAAAAAAGAAAATTTTTTAAATTTAAAAATTTTATGTATTCATTCAAAATGTTCAACGTTCGGCATACATGCATCTAACAAACCAGATCAAAAGAAAAAATATATCTACCATATTAAAAGACGAAACAAAAAAAAATTCTTCAGTTTGATGTATTTTCAAAATTTTCAGCGTTCGAATACATTAAATATCAACACACATCGTCAGTCTATATATATATAATAAATTAATATAAAAATAAAAATATAAATATATAAAATATAAATATAAAGAACCTAAAAGAAAATTTCGATTGTTTCTTCAGATTTCGGAATTTTATGCAACATTCAAAATTTTAAACCTCAGTCTTAGATGCAATCAATAAATTAATTCGAAACAATGCAGAAAAATCCTTTACCACCCTATTAAAAAGAAAAAGATACTAAAAAGAGGGTTTGGTTTCTTTTCTCAGATTCTAGAATTTCGAGCATTGATTCAATATTTTCAACCATCATCAGACATGCACCATATAGATAAAGAAACAAAGCATAAGAATCGTCTGTCACCATATCAAAAATAAAACCACACTAAAAAGAAAACTTCGATTTCTCTCTTGGAGTCCGCAAACGATTTTTCTTTTCCACGGCAAAAATCACAACCATCGCATGCATTAATTTAACCAGTCCACACCAAAAACACCGTTTAAATAGTCCCTTGTTTTCTACGTCCAACATACAACAAAAAAGTAAATAAATAAATATGAAAAAAAAGGAAAAGAAATGAAGCAAAGGCAAGTGAACGCGGTTACACGCCTCTCTGCATACAAATTGACGAACGCAGTACGGAATCTGAAAAAGGGGGGTATAACAGACAGAGAAAAAAAAGAAAAGCAGAACAGAAAAAAAATAGAATGTGGATCAGACGATAAATAAGCCGAAGAATACAGATTAAAAGAAAATAATCCTTCTGTCCTTGTATAAAAGAGAAAAAATGAGGGAAAAGTTGAAAAAGTTTGGTTGTATATGAAAGGGAGAACAACGGTATGGAATTTAGCGTGGAATACAAAGTGAAAATTACGCTCCTCACAAGAGGCTTATGGGTCGAGGTACAAATCTCTTTAAACGACTTATGGTATCGCGATATCATGAGTTAGTTTATCCTCATGCGAATGATGTGTCCTCCACATGAAAGTAATCTTTAATAACAAGTTCGAAGACTTCATATAAACAATGAGAAGTAAGACACTAATATTATATTGTTAACCTACTTTTATTCACCTAAACAGGTTACCGAGAAGGATATACATGTTTGTGTTTGTGTTCGATTTTTGGTTCCTAAGATGTTAATGGAATCCTCATTATAAATGCTGTTGCAAAACCTAATTAGATATGTTGACTTTCAGTCTATAATTGTTCTAAAATTTATTGTACTAAGCATAAACACACACGCACACACACAGATGTGTGTATATAAGTGTTTTTACTAAAACTATATACTACGGGTGTCCTAAGGACCTATTTATGACAAAAACGTAACTTCTATAGCAAAAAAAGAAATTTTGAAGAAGTTGTGCCCTGTTAATACAAATTTCAGTAAGCAAGCCGCTAACTCTCGTATGCATGTGTGTCTATATACATAAATATATATAACATATATAAACACATATACAAATACATGTTTACATATATTTGTATATGTATATATATATATATATATATATATATATATATATATAAACATAATATATATATGTATACATATATAGATATACATATACATATTATATACATAAGTATACATATATATATACATATACATATATATACATACATATATACATATATATATATATATATATATACATATATATATATATATATATATATATATACATATATACATTATACACATATTCATATACATATATATATATACATATAATATACATATACATATATACATATATACATATATATATATATATATATATATATATATATATATATATATATATATATATATATAAACATAATAAACATATATATGTATACATACATAGATATATTCATATACATATATATACATAAGTATATTCATATATATATATACATATATATACATATATCTATATATACGTACATATACATATACATATATATACACATAAGTATATATACATATATACATATATATATATACATATATATATATATATACATATATGTACATATATGCATGCATATATATATTTTATATATATATATACATACATACATAATATGTCATATATATATATATACAATATATATACATATATATATGTATGTATATATAAATATATATTATACATATATATATATATATATACTATATATGTATATATATATATGTGTGTGTGTATTTATATATATATATATATCATGTATATATATATATATATATATATATATATATATATATATATATATATATATATATATATACAGAGAGCATAAATGCCCGTTATATCGTAACGATATAAGGAAAACGCAAAAAGTTTTCATATCAACAGTGAATTTTCGGCAATCAAAAAAGTAAAAAATTTAATGACTTTACAACAAAATTTGTCGGTTTTTGTAAAACACACACAATTTAACAACCGGACAATCTATTTTACACAAACACCCCCACACACTTATTTTGTTGCAATGTCGAGTACCTGTTGATTCAAGCGGCTATAAAAATCGATTCTCGCGTGGAAGAGACTCGGGAATATTTCCTGACCCAAATTCGTTTGAACATTTGACTATTGACTACATCAGTGTCTTGTTTGTTATCGGAAATATCGATTTTATAATACGTTTGTGAGCGAGTTCCCTTTGATACGTAATTTCTTTATCCTTTGCTTTTATGTTGGCGAATTTGTGCTTTGATATTTATTCACTTTTCTGACACTAATATTTGACCCTTGTTGAAATACTAAAAAGAAGTCTTTAGCTGCCGGTAGCCGAATAATTTCGTTAGACAAATTAAATATGATAATGCTGTTTAACACAAAGGGAACAAGTAATAAATTATTTATGTATTTCTTTAAAATATATGTAATAGGGATTAAGAAAGGGTTATTTACATGTGTAACTTTTAAACGATTAAGTATATAAACGATTTCGTGATACCACAATACCTATATTTACATACATATATACATGCACACACACATACATATATATACACACATACATACACATATGTGCACAAATGCAGATATATATATATATATATATATATATATATATATATATATATATATATATATAAATATATATATACATATACATGCAGACGCATATATATATAATTACACACACAAACACACACACACATATATATATACATATATGCACATATAATATACACACATATATTTGTATGTATATAGATATACATACATACATGCGTATATATACAAAAAATGTATATATACATGAATATACAAGTACTAATATACATACATATATATACTCATAGATATACAAATATATATCTGCACATGTACACATATAATATGAATACACACATATATATACATATATGTACACATATATATATGCATATATATACACATACATATAAATATATATCTACGTCCTAGGGACGTAGTGGAACAGAGTTGGATACCAGAGCGAGAGACGCATAAAAGAACAGGCAAGTTAGTCAGAGAATATAACAGTAAAAAGTAACTTAGATCGGATGGGAAAAAGCTGAGCCATTTGCCGGCGACAGCTGGTAAATGTGGTGAGTTGACAGGAAATTAACACCTGTTGGATGAATTTTATGTCGAGGACACTCGTTTAATTAAGACATTTTACGGCCGGGAAAATAGATTCAAGGAAATAAGAATGGGAAATAGGAAAATTTTTAAAAGATGTTAGTGAAATAATATTGATATATTACATGCATATATAACTATCTATCTATTAATCTCTCTCTCTCTCTCTCTCTCTCTCTCTATATATATATATATATATATATATATATATATATATATATATATATATATATATATATGTATATGCATATACACACACATATATATGCGCGCGCGCACACACACACACACAAACAATTTTTAACACTGCACACACACACGCATATTTCGGTTATTACACTCTCAGTTGACACAAGCAGATTCTAGGCTTGCTTGCAAACTACTTAGGAAATCCAGGCTCTAGAAACTATAATGCGATACACGGTGATGCAGAATAATTCTTACAAATAATAATAAATACCACAACAAATAACAAATACTTTAAAAAGTAAAAATGGACACTTACTGTTTTTGAGCTGCGTTGAAATGTAATTCATGTAAAAGTTCTATTTTCCAAGCAAAGCAAACATTATCTTGTTTCTGGAAATCTAAACTAAAGAGAGAAACGAAAATAAGAAAAAGAAATAAAACATGTAAAAACAGCAGCTGCAATTATTCAATAATTCATATTTAGATTATAAATTTTAAACACGGCATCAAGCCGCCCTA
>CM063507.1:82598786-82601286 GCA_032207245.1 Pardosa pseudoannulata | reverse complement strand
TATTAAAAAATAATTATTATATTAATAAAATTTTAATCTACAATTCAAGAAAAAACCAGAATAATATACATTTACCCACCCATTAAGCTTTCTTGCTTTGAGTTTCCTTGGTGAACAAATTTTACTTGGCAATAGGGTCAATAGGATAATACATAAATACCAAACTCGGTAACTTCAGCCAAATGACAAGTAAAAATAGAATTAAACAATTCAATGCATTTTTTTAATCGGTAGTTTAGCGGATCCATGACTTTTACTCATTTGACTTGAAAAATCAAGACTTTTCATGACAAAATTAATCCATTGTCTAAATCCATGAATTTCCATGACTTTCCAGGTGCGCGGAAACTCTGTATCTTTCGTTTACAATGATTACACACTATTCACAAATCTCAATTAACAGACGGAGAATAATTTTAAAAATTACACTATTAGCATAAACAAGCATTATCTTATAATTATTCTACACAAACAGTTCACGCTTTGACTAAACAATAATTAAAGAAAAAAAAAGATTTTCGCTGGTTAAAAATAACCCGAGTACACACTTCGAAGCTGTACAACTCTACTCGTAATTAGTGATTAAACCATCGGCAAACAGAGAAGGAGCTAACACAGTAATACATCTCAACACAACAGACCGTGAAAAATGTCGCCGAAATCCATTCCAGACAAAACCGTGTAATCAAATCAAACGCGGGATACATTCAGAGGTGATAACACATTTCCCGCTGGAATCGGCAGAAAAGTGTTGATAGAATTTTCCAGAACAACAACAAAAAAATAATAACTGAAACGTGGGCGTTAAAACAGCGTTTTCACAAGGAGGAGAACACATATAGTAAGTGTATTGTTCCAAAATCGCGAAAGGTCAATGAAAATTAGTTCAAATAGCAAACGATGCCAGCAAAAAGAAAGAAAAATATCTCGAAAATGCAAATCCGGGACTCATTACAGGGAAAATAATCGAGAAGGAGAAATTGAAGTTGAACTTTTCCGAAGGAATTAGAGAATTTATTATAAGCTAATTACAGAAACTGGAACACGATGAAAAGTCGTGAAACGAAATGGGTGGGAAAAATTGAATTCATACTTTTTTTTTATAAATAGCGCGAAATTATATATGTATTTTGGCAATGATAAGAAATGATGAAAAGTGATCTAGTTGCCGATTATGATAAAAATCAAAGGTTGAAGAAAACAGTAACAGACGATTTTCTGTAATTAAAGTAGATATCACTTCTTTATGAAGTAGGAAATTCGGATTTCTTGTTAAAATAAAAAAAATAACTTCTTAAGACTTATAATCCTTATAAAATCCTATTTTCGATTCATCACAAAATGTTCATTCATTTTAAAATATTTTTAAAGTTATTTAACAACAATGTAGCTTTAAAAATTATTTAGTGTTACCATTTTAACACTTTGCGTGCGGGCAACGTATTTTTACGTTTTTTGCAGTCTGTCACTGGAGCGCAGGTCACGTAAAAATACGTATTTAGTAGATTTGTGGTGGATACCCGCTAACCACCACAAAACTATTATATACGTATGATTATATGCATGTGTGACATTATATGCGTGTTGCTATGCAACGCTTTGCATTTTTTCTTTCCACAAGTTATGATTGTCGAGTGACTCGGTCTTTTGTCGCGTTATTTCGTTTTCCATCGAATTCCTAGCTCCAGAACGTACGAGTCGTGTTTTGTTCGTTTGACGCTTGGTTTTTTATTGTTGAATACAAAATTAATAAAATGAGCCGTTGTGACAAAAAGAGTGATGAAGAAATAGGACCTGACAGATTATCGGATTTTAATTTTAAAAGTCGTTTATTTATCCCGATTTCGTAAATATATATTTTCTTCTTTTTTGTTAAATAATCATGCAGTATATATTAAAGTGTAAAAGAAAAAAGTTTCGTTCATAAAAACAAAGTAGTTTTCGATTGACTGCGATTTTTTTTAATAACTAAACTTTCGCACGATTGGCGAAAAAACGCCCGCTGCAAGCGTAAGTTGGCGGTGAAGTATACCCGCATGCCAAGTGTTAAGTAGTATATTTTATATAACAACATAAATTAAGACAAAATGAAAAAAAAAAGAAACTCACTTCCTGCAAAATAACTTCTGTAATAAGTATATTAAAATCTAAAGATTGAAATAAAATATATGCTTTCTTCTTTAAACGAAATCTTTAAAGTCATAAACTATTTTCAAATAAAAAAAAAGTTTAATCCAATTTTTTAATCCAATGTAATTTTTATCCAGTATCTTCTTTACAGTATTATAATTTCTTGTATATACATTGGACTCCGCTTAATCTGATTACGGTTAATGTTATCAATCGCTTATTGGTATCGAGATCACTTCATCCTGATTTTCTCTATTCATTTGTATGTTAAAATGATCGCTTTATGGGATCGTTACGTCGGTTAATGTTATCAGTTTTCGAACCTCAATTCAACTGGCAAAAGAATATTCGCAATCTATTCAGAAGGAAC
>CM063507.1:82593786-82596286 GCA_032207245.1 Pardosa pseudoannulata | reverse complement strand
AGAAAAATAAGCTTTCAGAAAAACTAATTTCAGATGTTATCACATAAAACATTTATTTTATAAAAAAATTTCAACTTTAACATAGTTAGTTTCTATTTATAACATACTATCTATCATTCTGTTATCTAATATAACTATAATAGTTCTAGTCATATAATTCTATTTACCTAATTAAATGTCTAATACTGTGTATAATTTATTCCACTGGTTAAACAGTGAAAAGGCGGAATGTGCTTCTTAATAAAGGAAGAAAAACACATGCCCGCGAAAATCGCGGGATGAGCAAATTTTGCTACATTTGAATTGCCCGTGGAAATCGCGGGATGAGCAGTCAGAGGGTTAAATGTAGTTTTATATATATTTACAGGCATCGCTACAGGTTGCAAATTAAAAATAATTTATAACTTTTTCTCTAGTTGTTGCTTTAATATGTACCAGACTTGGAATATTAAGTACCTGAGAGATTTTTTTAAATAGATATTTTCAACCACTGTGTAATTTATTTTATATTAATTTGAATCGCTACTAATAGTCCACTGTATAAGCAAAATTAGTAAAATTATACTTCTAATATTCTAAAAATTACAAAAACATATAGTGTTCATTTTCGAACTTCACTTGTTCCTACTGACCGTCAATGTGTTAACCCTTTGACAGTTTCATTTTTTTTTTTTCAGAATTCAGTCAAAAAAAAAATGTCACATTTTTTTATTACATATTTTTGTTCATTTTACATTTTTAAGTATAGATATATTATTAAAATTAACACTTCTAATATTTTTAAGCATTTATTACAACTTTTTTTCTTTCTATGATATCATCATAGAACTGAAGTTTACCTTTAGTCTGATTGATATCCAAGCTAATTTTTAGGAATTCCAGTGAAAGCAAATCTAGGAGGCGGATCCGAAGGATTATCACAATTAATTTAAAAAAATTGTCTTGCTTGACTGATTCCATCTGTACTACTATCAGAGTCACTACTATCCAGGTCGTCTAGTAAACTTTCGTTACTATCCTTTACAGATAATTCAGTTTCTGATTCCGAGTCACAGTTCGAATCGCAAGACATTAGCTCCATACGCTCTGAATTATCCATTATTTAAAAGTAAAAATATATTATTCAACTCTTACATCAATAAAATTATCAGGCGGTTAGTAAAATATAACCAGAAAGCTATACACTGAAAGATAACAATTCGTCTTCTCATACAAAACATGCGAAAAAACCCGCGCTTTTGAACCAATCAGAGTAGAAAATACAATAAACTGCAAACTATCATTTACCAACTATACGAATAATTTGTTACTAAAATTGGAAAAAATACGGCCGAAACAGTGCAAGCGAAATAGAAATCAGATTGCCCGTACGCCGCACGGGCAAATCAGTAAAGGCCCGAAAGTAGTGCCCCTACGGCGTACGGGCAAAACAGGGAAGGGGTTAAGTATCAGTTGAAGTTTATAGGCCGATTTAGAAAGACAAATATCACCCAGTTCTCCCTATCTGGTCACGCCGACATTAACTCGGTAACCCCCTCCCCCGTTAGGGAAATTCGAAAAACAAACATGGGCGCATTATCTGGCGATATCTCATTAATAAAACTATCACGCGATCAAGGCGTCCTCCCAAATCCAACTAGGCGAGCAAAACCAATTAAATTTAAAGTTAATGAGATTAAAGTTCGAGGAAGATGAGAGAGTGCTGCCTGGAGTTCTTAGCTAATCTCGTTAACAGCCTCCGCCGTTCGCAGCATTTTTATGAAAAAGGAGAGGGATTTCGCAGTTAACACCGTACACTACTTACTCTATAGGCTAACATGCCTTACTCCGGAGCGCGCAGGCAACTCTTGACATTTTAGATTCGAAACAAACCTGCGCAAGGAATCTTTTCACCTGCTCTCCTCCGGAAAGGGAAAATGCGCTGGACCGTACTATTCTTGCACAGAGTAAACAGTTCGTTCGACAATCGCGAGAAATTCGAAAACGGAGAAGATTAATAACCACCCCTCCCTGGAACGATTTTGAAAGAGCCGCTTTTAAGTGGACGACATATTTTTAGTTTGTTTGTTTTTTATTCTTAATTCCTCTGATAAATAATTATATGTCTAGGGGTGCAGCCCGAATTTATTTTCGATTGTTTAACGTCTGTGAGGGTATTTTTAGTATTTTAATACGTTTGACAAGCGTTGACGGAAATGAAAATACAATAAAAGACTACATACATGTAATATATCAAAATTATTTAATACTTCCTTAAAGACTCCTATCTTCCATTTTAATTCATTTAAATCTTTTTCCCAGCCTCTAAATAGTTAAACCTCTCGCTGCGTATTTATTTTATCAAAATCGGTTCAAAAATTACGTATTTTTTTATTACATATTTCAAATCTATATACATTTTAGAGTTGAAATATACAATAAATTTTTGTAAAAGATTTTTTTTTAAATATAGAATTAGGTCCTAAAAAAAAAAGGTGTTCAGAAAAATGAAATTGAAGAA
>CM063507.1:82566286-82576286 GCA_032207245.1 Pardosa pseudoannulata | reverse complement strand
TATATATATATATATATATATATATATATATATATAAATTATTTCACTTTAATATCTCTATAAAAACCTTTTCTCACCCATTCTAATTCCTTAAAATTATTTTCCCAGCAACAAATGTCTTAATCAAAGCAGTGTCCTCGACTCAAAGTTCTTCCAACACATTTCCAAAAGCTTTCTGTGCAATAGATGTCAATTTTCTGTCCATCCGATACATTTTCCTGTCGTCGCCGGCAGTTGCCTCAGTTTTTAACCTGATCTCACAGTTAAATTTGCTGACTAAATTTCTTGTCCCTTGGGAAAATTCTATCTGTCTTGCTCTGGGGTAACCTTGCAAATATTAAATTAGGTTTACGAAGACACAATGGCAAATCTACAAGAGACAAACTGAGTTTCGGAACATTACAGACAATCCGTGTATAGGACAAACATTGACTTGGAAAAACGGATGAAAGCATCGGACGAATGCGAAATATTTTGGACATCGACCACTGTTTACGTTGGAGACTTGGAGATAGTGGTAAGCCGTATTCGCTCACCATGGAGAAACAGCATCGTCCACCACGGCAAAGCTCGGTCCCACAGGCTGTTGATTGCGACTGAATGTCGAACTCAAGACCGCATGCATGCCTGTTCTTTTCCATACAACATGCAGTCCCGACTTGACCCCTGTGTGAACTTTTACTTTTTTCTCGGCTTAAACACTCTCTTCTTAGGGGCACATCTGTTAAGTAGTTACGGATTTCACGCACCCGAGGTACCCGAGTGATATTCAGGTTGGCTTGGCTCTGTTTGGAGTGCTATGGTCTTCTTTTTTGCAATAGGAGGGCTAATGAGACCGATTCGGATTGGAGAGCTACGGTCTCCTATTTTGCAAAACAAGGGCTAATGACACCGGTTCGTTTTGGAGGGCTACGGTTTACTTTTTTGCAGCACGAGGGCTAATGAGACCGATTCGGTTTGGAGAGGTACGGTCTTCTATTTTGCAAAACAAGGGCTAATGACACCGGTTCGTTTTGGAGGGCTACGGTTTACTTTTTTGCAGCACGAGGGCTAATGAGACCGATTCGGTTTGGAGAGCTACGGTCTTCTATTTTGCAAAACAAGGGCTAATGACACCGGTTCGGTCTGGGGCACTACAGTCTTCTTTTTTGCACACGATGGCTAATGAGACCGGTGCCTACTGCTTAAAGCCGATTCCGAACGGCTACGAACATTCATGCCACTATCAGGATTCGAACCCACGAACTCCAGTACCTAAGATTAGAGCTCTTAAGATACGGCTATCGTTCAGCGGATACCCGTGATGAACTAAATAAATTCGTACCTTCTGTAGGCAAGCAACAGCTCTGTAGCTGTCACGGGTTATTATCGTGGCTTGTGTTCATCACCTAGAATGGGGCGTTCTGAGTCCTACGAAAAATATAATTGACCTTCTCAACTTAAGAAGGACTAGAACGAACGCCATGGTGACATATTCCAAGATATCCATAGAGCGGTAACCATAAAGTTTTGCGGCATCTCACAAAATGGGTTCCAACAATGCTGCAAACACAAGCAGCATCGCTGGATTCCTTGTATTGTAACCCAGACCACATACTCTGGAGATTATTAATCGTTTTTATTTGTAAATACAATTATATAATTTATGTAATTTTTTCTCATTATTGGGAACAGATCTTGTACATCAAAATGAGCCCCGAGCCAGTAAAAAAAAATAAGTCAAACAGCAAAATAAGAACTTGAAGAGCTTGGGATTGATTTTTAAACTAGACAATCTGAAAAGTGAAACTCGGTCTTTAGCGATACTTTTGGGAATCACTAATAATATAAGTATATATAGTTAGAATCAAATTAAAAGATTTTTTCAATTGCTTTATTAGGGAGATCTCATGTCCGTAACATTACACCTGGTATAAGAGGATCCGGCTTAACGCGGTCTACGCGATGCGGGATTGCGACGCTGGCTTGAGAATATACATCAAAATAAGCCCTGAACCAATAGCGTCCGCATAACTTCCGGCAGGGGAATTCGGGACCATAAATTAATAACCCTTCGCCCCCGTTCGTGCACCCCCCCCTCCTTACCTCTTTCCGAAATATGATTTCATTTCCTCCTCATCATTCGCAGAAAGCGAGGACTAGAAATATGCAAATTGTTTCGCTTTTCCGAATAGCTTTCCAAATGAAGTATTTCCACCAGACCCCACCCCCTCCCGTCGCACAATACAACACACTTTCAGAGGCAGTTATGGAAAGGGGGGGAGGGGCTTTCAGTTGTAGACTAAAATTCCACCGGCAGGCAGCACCCCGAATTTATTAGTTGCTGCGATTTCAATTAATTCCCTAAGAAGTTATTTGCGTCTCTTTCCACCGTCTCCACTACCTCCCTTTTTCGCGTTCTTTTCCCGGGGAAGAGGGGTGCAGAGGGGCAAAGGAAGGGGGTTTTCTGCTCTCTCTCTCTCGTGACAAGACCGTTTTGCGCGGTTTCAAATGTGTTTCTCAAAGAACGGGGGTAGAGGGGACAACTCGTTTTAAGAAGTAATGCGTAAACTCGAATTTGATATTTTGTTTACGCGGTTTAAAAATTCACTTTATGCGAAAGACTTGCCCCCTCCCCCCTTTTGCATATTTCGAGCGGAATAATGGCGGCCCCCTCCCCTTTCCCCCTTTTCTTCAGCGGCGGGCAATAAAAATTCCTTTATTCCCGGGTTCGTCTTTCTGTCGCCAAATCCGCGGCATCGACAGCGCCAAGGAGATGGATGGTCGGGCCCCCGTAAAAGTGGGGGAGAAAGGGATTAGAAGAGTGTAAAAGACACTCGTTAATCGAAGCCAACTCCCCTCCCCCTCCTCTTAAAAGACGCTTTCTTATTCCGCCGCTTGCGCGCTCCGGAATGCGTAAAAATATTTTCGCGTATTTTGGGGGGAGAAATGACGTTGTAATTTCGCGCCTTTAAGTTTCGGATGTCGGATATATGAAGAATAGGACAAGAAAAATTCTAAGTGCTTGGGGAAAAAATTCGAAAAAAATTAATAAATAGGCGTGAAATTCCATTTTCGACTAGGAATAGAAAACTGTTACGAAGCATTGCAAAATACGACTATTATTTAAATTTTTTTAATTATATCGGACGTTAGAAGAGAGAAGTTTAGAAAACTGTTTATTATTGTTTTTTTAGGGGGGAGGTTTAGAATTTCTTAGCTTTTTTTTTTTAAGTATTTACAAAGACATAAATTTCCCCTCCCCCCTATGGATCTTTATTATTATTTTTTTTTTACTTTCTCATGCCTAAAACAAAGATAGAAAATATATTCTATAGTCATAGAAGTAAGTTCTTGAGAAAAAAATTTGAGAAATGAAATAAATAGGCATAGAATTCCATTTTCGAACCAGAACAGAACACCTTAAATACAATGTAGAAAATACGATCATTATTTAAAAAGCATTCTTTAACTGAATCGAACATTAGAAAGCAGAAGAACGTTCAAACAGGCATTCGAATGGAGAAGTAAGTTTAAAAAACTATTTTTTTTTTTCAGAATTAAAACTTGTTTTAATACTTAAACAATTTGTGTATTGTTTTTATTTCTTTTGTTGAAAAAAAAGAAAAAGAAAACGAATACACAAATTATTTTATTTCTGAACTATTACTATGAGTTCCTATACTTTATAGCAGAATAAAATCTATAGAGAATACTCTATACATGGGTTCTTAGAATATTCTGTCGAAAATTCTAAGAACTCATTTTTTTTTCAGATTTAAAATTTTCGTCTTTTAAATAATAAAACAGAAACTACAAAGTGTAACAGAATTCCTTTACCCCTGAGTTATTATTATTAAATTTTTAAAACCTGCTCATGTGTACATGAAATATAAATAGAAAATTTATTAAGAAAAAAAAATAATATCCTAAACACTTTAAAATTTTTCACACAGATGGTTTCTAACCCGTTTTCGAAAATTACAAACACATTCACCACACACATTGTTCTATAAGAAGAACTTTTCTTATATGCAGACCACACATATGAATTCTAACTCGTGTTTGAACGCAAATACATTCACCACACGTATAATTCTATAAAGAATTTTTTAATATGGAGATCGCAAATATAATATCTTACTCGCTCTCGAAAAATACAGACAAACAAATTCCCCACACACATAAGGACTTTTTTACGTACAGATCACACAAATGGTTTCTAACTCGCCCTCGAAAAGTACAGACAAACACATTCCCCACACACAAAAGGACTTCTTATGTACAGATCCCGCAAATGGTAACTCGCCCTCGAAAAGTATAGACAAACACATTCCCCGCACATAAGGACTTTTTTTGCGTACAGATCACACAAATGGTTTCTAAATCGCCCTCGAAAAGTACAGACAAACACATTCCCCACACACAAAAGGACTTTTTATGTACAGATCACATAAATGGTTTCTAACTCGCTCTCGAAAAGTACAGACAAACACATTTCCCACACACAAAAGGACTTTTTATGTACAGAACACACAAATGGTTTCTAACTCGCTCTCGAAAAGTACAGACAAATACATTCCCCACACACAAAAGGACTTTTTATGTAAGATCACACAAATGGTTTCTAACTCGCCCTCGAAAAGTACAGACAAATACATTTCCCACACACAAAAGGACTTTTTATGTAAGATCACACAAATGGTTTCTAACTCGCCATCAAAAAGTACAGATAAATTCATTCCTAACACGACTAATTTTAACAGTGACTTTTTTTTATAACTCTCGATTTAAAACTTCACTTTTTATTCTAATCTCAAGGTCTAATTCTTTAATATTATGATAACCTCTTTGAGTGCATCGTATACAAGAAATCGTAAAAAAGAAATACACAACTGACAAAATATTGAACTACGTGGCACACGACTTAAAAAATTGGTTTTTGTTTCTAATCTTCTAATGCATTTCGCTTTTTAAATAATAATTGAGAAAGTAATTGATTTCTTTTTCCTCGTAGAATTACACTTATACGCCAAAACATTGGGAAAAAACAAAACAGGCATAAAATTTTACTATCGTTATTGAAAAAGAGATAAGAAGGAAAGCTACTGCCTCGAGATATACAATAATTCTAGAAAAAAAAATTATAACCAGAAAAAAAGAAACGCAGACGACATCTGAAAATCGTTTTCCTATTCGAAAGTTCCCAGTTTTAAATGATTTTTTGCTTATCGTTTAGGGAAAAAATAGAACAGTTGATTATTGCAGATTAAGAAAAGTAAATAAATGTAAAATAAGGTTAAATACAAAATTTACTTTAATAAAAATTAAAGTGAAATTTTTGCCTTTGAGATCGGGAAATATAAAAGAGACTGTAGTACACTTCAAATATAATTTATCTATTTTTCTAAGTTTTAATGTACTTTAACAGACAATATTTTTGTTTCCAAAAAAAAGACTAGCGTAGCTCCATTTTACTTTGAAAGAAAGACCAGTGTTAGGAAATAAAAAGTGAAATAAACTTGTTTCAAAATGCAGAAATATTTTGAAGTTTTGTTTTTAAACTCTTACTTTCAAATATATTCTTCAAAAATTTAACAATTGTAATGCTCAACATCTTACTACTTTCTATTGCCAAGATTATCGATGATACACACGTATGTATGTATGTATATATATATATATATATATATGTGTGATATATATATATATATATATATATATATATATATATATATGTAATGAGACTGATTTCTCGTTGGGGGGTTGCAGTCATGGCCATAAAAATGATACCGTTTCAGCTATAGACCTTTATTAAGATAACTTTGAGGGACGGGTTCCCACTTCATCATAGGGACAAACTGAAGGGTCAACTAGCATGAAGTTCTATGTACAAGACAAGTAACACCTGGGTCAACATCTGTGGGAAAATATCTCTAGAAAAATCTGTCTCCGCTAGTGTGTATCTCCTTTTTATTTGGAAATTTCCTAAATTGTCCGCTAGGGCCATGTAGGTTTATAATTGGCCAGGCCCCTTCTCTGAGGGCGTAACCTGTAGCCCCAGTGGTCAATTTAGGTTAGGGGTTAAAAAGGGGAATGGAAAATGACGCGGGAATTTTTACCCTTGATTTAAGTTTTGAAAACCCCTGAGAATTTTCCTTACAATTTTTTTTTTTTTTTTTTTTTTTTTTTTTTAAATGGGATGAAAATATTTATTGAACATTTCCAAGTTGAAAAAAATGTAACTTTCGAAGATTTTATTAACATGAAATCATCAGTTACTTATTTTGTTACTTAAAATTTTTGTAAAATTTTATGTTAATGGAAAGGTTCTCACTTCGTTCACCCCTTTCATTTTGCCCGGGGAGGATATTGTAAGGAAAATTCTCAGTTGTTTTCAAAACTTAAATCAAGGGTAAAAATTCCCGCGTCATTTTCCATTCCCCTTTTTAACCCCTAACCTAAATTGACCACTGGGGCTACAGGTTACGCCCTCAGAGAAGGGGCCTGGCCAATTATAAACCTACATGGCCCTAGCGGACAATTTAGGTTAGGGGTTAAAAAGGGGAATGGAAAATGACGCGGGAATTTTTACCCTTGATTTAAGTTTTGAAAACCCCTGAGAATTTTCCTTACATATATATATATATATATATATATATATATATATATATATATATATATATATATATATACATATATATATATATATATATATACATATATATATGTGTATATATATATACATACACATATATGTATATATAGACGTATATACATATATATACATACATATATAAATATACATACATATATATGTATATTAATACATATGCATACATATACATGTCAGGTTTCTCCGGTACGAGCAGGCTATTAAGATTATCACATAATAAATAGGTAAAAATAGCATTTTTTCTTACACTAGCCCCGTTTACATGTGCCAGTCATGTACCCTTCTTTTTACCCGGGTAAAGGGATTTTGCTTGGAGGGTCGGAGAAACCCGTTTACATGGTCAATTCTTTCTACCCTCCATTTTGCCGGGATCGTCGCTAGAAGTCACGTGATCATACGGGACGGGAATCATCTGTAAGCGCAAAGGATGATGGGAAAGGAGAGTAAACTCTGCTATTACCCGGGTAGAAAGGTGGGTTCTTTCTACCCCTCAATTTTTTCCCTAGCTAGGGATAATTCTTGAAAGGGGAGTACAATTCGCGTATCTACCCTGCATTCTACGCTGCTTTTGGCACATGTAAACGGGGCTAATATGACGTCATTACTCTAACCATCTCATTTAATCATTTCTTAATTTAAATTATTTAAATATCGTCTGCATTATTTTCATACGTTTTATCACAGAACTTAGGTATTACGCAAATAATTTCCTTTTATACTTGGCTTCAATAATAGACATATGTGATAATTTTAAATTGAATCCTCGATTATTTTTTGTTGCAATGACAATTTTATCACCGGTATTAACAACAAATTCTTTTCATAAAAGTCTGGGAGTCTATTTCGCGGAGTAATAAATATCTAGCGTTTAATTTCTATATCTTGGAAAATTTAGAAGTTTGTTGGTTTGTGTGTTTGTTTTTTATACATCACCACACGGTTTGCAATGGATTCGCTCAATTTTGGACATCATTCATATATACCGCCAAATAATCACTGTCAATATTAAAACCTCTGCCGTCTATCTTATCACGTAATAGGTCAAGATAAATTAAAGATGGCAACATGCGGTCAGTAAAGATAAGCAAATTATTCAGCTAGATAATTCTCAGCCAAAAAACAAATTATTTTATTATCTGCCTTATGTGGTACTTCACAATTCTAGAAAATTAAATATTTTACTGATCCCGTCATATCACGGGCTATATGCAAGTGTGAAGATATTTAACACTTGGCATCCGGGTATACTTCCCCGCCAAGTTAAGCATGCAGAGGGCGGTTTTTCGTGAATCGCGCGAAAGTTTAGTTATTCAAAAATATCGCAGTCAATGGAAAACTACTTTATTTTTATGAACGAAACTTTTTTTTATTTTAAACTTTAATATATACTGTATGATTATTAAACAAACAAACAAAAAAAAAACAATATTTTTACGAAATCACGAAAATAAACGATTTTTAAAATGAAAGTCCGATCATCTGTCAGCGTTTATTTCTTCATCACTTTCTTTGTCACGACGAGTCATTTTATCCATTTTGTATTCAACAATAAAAAACCAAGCTTCAAATGGACAAAACACGACTCGTACGTTCTGGAGCTAGGAATTCGATGGAAGACGAAATAACGCGACAAAAGACCGAGTCGCTCGACAATCCTAACTTGTGGAAAGAAAAAATGCAAAGCGTTACACAGTAACGCATACAACACGCATATAATGTCACACATACATATAATTATACGTATTTAGTAGATTTGTGGTGGTTAGCGGGTAAATACCACAAATCTACTAAATGCGTATTTTTACGTGACCCGCAATCCAGTGACAGACTGCAAAAAACGTAAAAATACGTTGCCCACACGCGTAGTGTTAAAAATAGTAGATATTTTGTTTAATTCTTTTTAAATAGTCTATTTGTAACATTTTGATAATAATACTGACCAAATTAAACAGGAAAAAAATTCCATTTTTTTGGCACGTTTTTCTCAAATATATTCCACAGGCAAGGGTTAAACTGTCACCGATGAAGCTGTTCGAGAGAATAAATCAGATACAGTTTTTACAAGGATATTTAGTTTTCCAAAAAGAAGAGACACTGAAAATATATTCTTGTAAGAATACACCTTTTTTTTGTGCGAGAGTGTGGAACAGGAGAAAATAATATGTGCCATATCTATAAATGTGTCAGCCAACTGCTTGCACTGAGGGTGTATTATGGCCGTAATATTTCTTACTTCCCCTTCTCTAACGATACATAATGCATGAAGTGATTGAGAATTGCGCTATATAAAAAACAAGAATACAGGGGTTTTTTAGCTTCATAATTTTAAAGAAAGTCAATTTTTTTTTAAACAAGAAATAACTCCCGGCCTGTTTCCAACAGCTACAAATGACATAAAACTAGAGAATAAATGTGATATTTTATTGACGATCTGAGGTCGAAATATCACACACCAAACCATTGCCGCCCCAAAATATCGTCTCTCAACATTTACAAAAATTAATATTAGGCTGTCCAAAACACCAAAATATATTTTGGGACAAAATAAAAGGAAAATCGTTGTGCAAAAAGACAAATGTTAATTTTTTTAAATAATTAGAAGCGACATTTCGGACCAAGGATTTTTTGGGTCACCGATATTGTAGCCACTTACTGAGAACAATTCTTGTAGTAGTAAAAGAAAGTGGAATTTGAACGATGACAAATGACAGCGAAGACAAAAATACAAATGTTACTTTTTTTAAATAATTAAGAGCAATATTTTGGCCTACGATCTTTTGGATCATCGATATTGTAGCTACATACTGAGAATAATTTTTGGAGTAGTAAAAGAAAGTGGAATGTCAAGGATCAGAAATAACAGAGAAGACAAAAAGACAAATGTTACTTTCTTAAATAATTAGAAGCAATATTTTGAACTGGCAATATTTTGGACTGGGGATTTTTTGGATCACCGATATTGTAGCCACATACTGAGAACAACTTTTTGAGTAGTAAAAGAAAGTGGAATGTGAAGAATAAGAAATAACAGAGAAGACAAAAAGACAATAGTTACTATTTTAGATAATTAGGAGCAATATTTTGGAGAGATTTTTACGGTCACCGATATTGTAGCCACATACTGAAAATAATTTTTGGAGTAGTAAAAGAAAGTGGAATAGGAAGGATGAAAAATAACAGAGAAGAAAAAATTTTTTTTTTACTTTTTAAAATAATTAGGAGCAATATTTACAACTGGCGATATTTTAGACTGGGGATTTTTTGGATAATCGATATTGTAGCCAAATACCGAGAGTAATTTTTGGAGTAGTAAAAAAAAGTGGAATGTGAAGAATCAGAAATAAC
>CM063507.1:82556286-82558786 GCA_032207245.1 Pardosa pseudoannulata | reverse complement strand
AACGGCTATGAACATTCATGACATCAGCGGGATTCGAGCCAGTGGACTCAGGCGCCGGAGAGCAGTGTCCTACCCATTCGACTATGGAACAGCAAACAATAAAATGGAGGAATGAAACGAGATGTTACACCAGAATTATATATATATATATATATATATATATATATATATATATATATATATATATATATATATATATATATATATATATATATATATATATATATATATATATATATATCTATATATATATATATATATATATATATATATATATATATATATATATATATATATATATATATATATATATATGACAGAGTCCAGTAAATGTCACTCAAGTCTTGAGTACAACTTCATATCTTTATTTAAGTCTCATGACACACTACTTTCAGTTATGAGTAATGGCGTCTCATATTGGCGCCCAACTTCTAACAAAGGCAGGCTTCGCTGCTTCGGGGAGCTACAGGTCTGACCGTGAAATGTGCATACTGCTCTCTGCCCAGATCACTGCGCGTGAGCCGTATTTATGTGGCTAACTCCTCATGCAGCGTCACTCTCAATAAAAGAATCCCTAATTAAAATCTCTTAAAATTAATCTACATTTTAAATCCTGACATATAATATATATATATATATATATATATATATCACTCAACAGCTAAAAAGGTTTTGTGTCACGCCCCAAAGCGTTAATTTTCATTATATTAAAAAATTTCGGTAGTTAGAAGGAAGATTACATTCAATAAAAGAAGATGCACAACTAGATGTTACAACAGACCTAATTATATAATTTCATCATAGAGCTTTTAGTAAATTTTTGGTTATGCGAGATATATACATACATAATTACAGACATGAATTAATATTTTAAGACTAATTACAGAACCTTTCAGAATTTCAAGACTAATTACAATAAGAATAATAACAGACATGAACAGATGTTACGATGAAATAAGTCAAAGTTAAATCAGGGATCAAAATGGATATTTAAAGTTTCAATGTTAAACATTTTTCTTATATGCATGTACAGACGTAGCGCTTAAATTAGTCAAAATCAATTCAGGCATGGTTAAAATAAGTATATCCGTTGAAAGCTAAGAATTAAAAATTTTACGCAATTACAGCACATCCTTTATTTTGTAGACGGAAGAATTTTCGATACCCTTCCTACAAATTATCGGTGTGACACTTTATTTTTTCTTATTTTTAAAGAAAACTCATATTATATGCAGTACGCACCTTAAATAAAACCCAGACGTTCTAAATAGGCAGAAGCTGTTAAAACATCACGTACTCTAACATAATTAATAATTCATATACTGAATTCAGTTTTCTACGGCAAATGCTCTTTACATAGTCAATTTTTTAGGTCTAAACTATAGTCGCAATTTACAAATGAAAAGCTAGAATTTTCAAGCATAAAATATTTACTTATCGTTAAATACTTTTGCTTCAAATTTTTAACCGATAAAAAATTTTAAAAATATCCTAAACTATTTTTATGCTCTGAATTTGTACTTGTAACGGCTGAATGTCTGTTAAGTGAAAATACTGAATTAAGAATTCTTCAGAAATAAAAAAAAACTTTTTAAAGGGTAAAAAATTTCCTTATATTCATAAATTAAAATTTTAACAGTTTAACATTTTTTAATAAAATAATTTATATTTAATTTTTATATTCAAATATTATATTAATTTGTAGTACATTAAACTATATTGAATTCTATTCTATTCTACTCTATTTTATATTACATTATATTACATTATATTATATTACATTATATTATGTTGCATATTTTATTATAGTATGTTATATATTTATTTATTATTGTATTCTATTCTATTATACTACATTACATTATTGTATTATATTATATTATATATTTACTTATTATTGTATTCTATTTTATTTTATATTACATTACATTATTATATTATATTATATTATATTACATTATATTATATTACATTATATTACATTACATTATATTACATTACATTATTATATTATAGTCTATTTTATATTACATTACATTATATTATAGTATATTATGTATTTATTTAATATTGTATTCTATTCTATTTTATATTACATTACATTATATTATATTATGTTATTTCATATTATATTACATTATATTATAGTATATTATATATTTATTTATTATTGTATTCTATTTTATTTTATATTACATTACATTATATAACATTACATTATTATATTACATCATATTATATAATATTATTACTATATTATATTATATTATTATTATATTAATATTGTATTCTATTCTATTTTATATTACATTACATTATATTATATTATGTTATTTCATATTATATTACATTATATTATAGTATATTATATATTTATATTTTATTGTATTCTATTCTATTTTATATTACATTACATTATTATATTATATCATATCATACCATATCATATTATATTATATTATTATTATATTATTATTATATTATATTCTATTTTATATTA
>CM063507.1:82541286-82543786 GCA_032207245.1 Pardosa pseudoannulata | reverse complement strand
AAATATACATATATTTATATTGCGTATGTATGTATGTATAATATATATATATATATATATATATATATATATATATATATATATATATATATATATATATACATGCACATATATATTTAGATATATATATTCGCATGCATGTTTATATATGCATATATGTATATATGTGTATGTACATACATATATATATATATGTGTGTGTGTATATATGCACACATAACATAGTATACATAAATAAACACAGACAATATATATATGTGTGTGTGTGTGTATGAGAGAGAGAGAGAGAGAGAGAGAGTGTGTGTGTATAACAATTCATTAATATCAAATATGTAAATATATTTCAGCTATACTGAGATAAATAATACAAGTAAATGGCAGAATTAAGAATGCAGTAACATATTTTTAATTTATTTTGTAAGAGTGCAACTTGGTGATTATAGAAACACAAAATAATAAAATATATAGCTGTACTGTGTTTACAACTTGTGCTTACAATTTTACAAATGTTTGCAAAGAGTTATTATACTGCACGAATGTTGTAACTGAAAACCCATTTTCAAAAAGACCTCGGAATAAATAAATTTAAATTGACATCATTTAAAATATATTTATAAAAGGTAGAATTAAGAACTCAACAAAGCTTTTTAATTTAATTTGTAAGAGTTTAAAATGGTGATGATAAATGTACAAAAAAATAAAATATATAGATGTATTTAGTTTACAATTAGTTTACAGTGTGGACAATTTTACAAATATTTACAATTAAATAATAGTCTACATGAATATTATAGTTGAAAATCCCTTTCAGAAAAAGCAACAGTATAAGTAATATTTTAAAATTGATTCGAATTTAGAACTATGTATAAAAAGCAGAACAAAGTATACATGCTTTTAAAATTTAATTGTAAGAGATCAAAATGAAGAATATAGAAAAATGCAAAATCTTTCAACTAGCTTAATTTTTTAAAAACTTATTTTCTTTCTTCAATCAGTATTATTTTTATTTTTTGTCAACTTTTTAGAATGTTTATCAAGAATTTAACCTTTATAGATTCCAATTTTTAAAAAAATTACCACATTATCTTAATATACATTTAAAAAAAACTGAGTTTACATTTTAAGTTCCAACTTCATTTAGATCATTAAATCTCGATTTAAAATTTTGGAAAACTCAATTTTTCATGAAAATCCAGAGTATCTAAAATATCTAGAAATAATCTTAAGCGTACCAGTTCTTTAAAGAACCGGTATGCTTGATATGAATGTTTAAAGATGTGAAACCTATAAAAGAAGTTTTTTTATTTTGTTGTTAAATACAGTTTACGCATATTTGGAATTCGTTAATAACATTAATTATCAATCAAAACATATATTAAAGTAAATTTTGACTAAATATATACAAATAAAGCCAGCGATGAATAAAGTTTGTCCTCACTAAATATTTATAAACACAATTCTTTAAAATGTCCCATAAATATTTGTTAAATCTTTTTCTTAAAAAAGAGCTATGTATACGAAAGATTTAAAAGTTGATTTTTATAATTACACATATATTTAAGCCTTAGACTTAAGTTCCCAAAACTTGATTTTGAAACAGACTTTCAAAAATATTTCATAAACACTTAAAAGAATTTTTAGAGCTTTACAAATTACTATGTGGTATGAAAAGAAAACAAACTATAATCAAATGTTAACTAAAATTTACTATTACTTAATAATTTAACCAAATATTAAAGAAAGAGAGAAATAGTAATGCAAATAGGACATAGATGGCAGCACTAAACATGCAAATCAGATTACGAAGTTTAAAATGATTTTAGCTGGCATATTTCAAAGTTTCGTTTCACAAACATGAAAGAAAAAGTAAATACAAAATTTAACTTAATTTGACAATAGAAATTAAGGATAAAATTTACAATTGAAATGGAAAAGCAAATTACGAAAATCCTTCTAAAAACACTAATTGGTTTTATTTTTAATAACTGAATTAGAAGATATAGAATTAAGACCTGTATAAAATAAAAATTTTATATTTATATATAAGATTTTCACCACCACATTGCTAACTAGGTTAAACTCAAATTTAGGTTTATAAAGATCTAATAAACTTTATTCTCATTTAAATGAAATATACTTAATTATAAATATTACAAATAAAATTAAGAAATATTTAGATATAATGGTAGTAAATTAAATTATAGCGGAGATAATGAACTTTGCTCATACTAATGATAATTCGCCTTAAGCGAGTTCGTCTTAACGAGATTTGATTATTAGGAATAACAACTGACATTACACAATAAAAATTATTTATTCGTAATATCTTAAAAAGTGTTGGGATATATTTCTATTACAGCTACAGAACAAAATAATTCTTTATATTAACTTTTTCTCAAAGTATAAAACACTTTATTACATTCTTTTTTTTATAAAAAACATAATATCACTGAAAACTTTCCTTATTTACAATAGCTAACTAAAATGTAAACTAGCGAAG
>CM063507.1:82518786-82526286 GCA_032207245.1 Pardosa pseudoannulata | reverse complement strand
CTTAATTGGAGAAAAAAAGTAACTACTGAAATAACTCCTTGAATTTAGACATACAGTTATGTGTTAGTACTCGAAATTTATGCAAATTTCAGATTTTTTAGATGCCGTAAAGTATTACATCAATTAACAATAACAATAAGCGATTGATAACATTAATAGCGATCACATTATGCGGAATCCACTGTAATATGTTTGTTCTATAAATGGATCAGCAGGACACAGAATTATCTGGTACAAGCCCAATAATTTGTTTATCTTCATACTCTTCTAAAGTCTCCCGATACTGTGAATGCAGTTTAGAATCACGTTGAATTCATTTAGAAAGACAGTTCAAATTCTTCTTAGTTTTTTCGAAATGATCGTTAATTTCTTCCCAATTTTTTGCCACAGTCATTAATGGAAGTAAAGGAATAAAACTATCATTTCCACTACACCCTGGAGTTAGATACAAATTGTTGTTAGTACCAGCGATAAAATTTTCGATGCAACTAAAAATAATCGATGATTCAATTTAAAATTATCACATATCTACGCAATCTATTATTTGAGTCAAATATAAAAGAAAATTATTGACCTCGCATCTAAGTTCAGCGATAAAACGTATGAAAATAATGCAGACGATATTTAAACAATTTAAAATAAGAAAGGATTCAATGAGATGGTTAAAGGAATGACGTCATAATGCTAGAAAAAAAATGTTCTTTTTAACTATTTCTTATGTGACAAATTGATGAATTTATTCGCCTGCTCTTAAGCAGAAAAAATAGGGCTCAAAATAATGGCATTAAATGCTAGAAAAGGGGGGAGGGGGAATTTCGAACGTTGCTAGCCTTAACTCATCAAGAATCCTATAAGGATACCCCTATCCATTCCAGGTCCAACCGCTTCATAAATTTGAGGACAGACGGACAGATAACTTAGGCTATTATTATATAGGGGATACTGTTCTTTTTACCTATTTCTTATGTGACAAATTGATGAATTTATTCACCTGCTCTTAACCAGGGAAAATAGGGCTCGAAATAATGGCATTAAACGCTCGAAAAGGGGGGCAGGGATGGATTTCGAATGTTTTAAAGAAGACAGTATTTTTCACTGTGATATGAAGCATATTTATACCAAATTATTACAAAAATAAAGAACAAAGAATTAAAAAATAAAAAAACAAACGAAAAGGTCAATCTCTCGTCTAACATTACAAAATAAGGTCTTCTTTAACGAACTTTTTATTGCTACAGGCAAAGATTCTCAAAATCCTTTTATTGTTCCGAAACCATCCACAATACACAGGAAAGCATAGCATAATTAACATTTTAAGAACAGAAAATTACAAAAAAATAAAATTCTATATATCGAGCATCGTCGCAATTAAAATTTAAGAACGTAAAAAACCAGCAGGTAAAATCCCGAAAACTGGTAGTTCCGCTAATTATTCCGAGAGAAAACAGTTTTTTTTCGAACTTCTTTTGTTTCAGTTCCTTTCCTGAAAGACCATTAATTCCGCCGATCATATTGGGGGAGCAAAAATGGCCGAAAAAGACCGACGCACGCACGTACGGGAAGGGGAGAATTTTAATTAAAATTTCGAAACCTTTTTAAAGTCAGACAATTAATTAATTAGCCAGAGACAAAAGAGCCGGTAGTGGAAAAATTACAAAATAAGACCTGCAAGTAACAATAATGAGAAGTGGGTGGTCCATGTGTAAAAGTGCGATTCGTGTGTACACCGATGTATGTACGTTTCGAACAAAAGTAGAAAGAACAAAGAAAGATGGCGGAATCACCTACACAAGCGATAGAAAATCTTTTAATGAGGATTAATATGGTAATTATAAAGATACTATACGAGGCGCATCCAGAAATTAAGTTTCCCGATGTTTTCCCCTTTAAAGTAAACGTAATTAGCCGTGTCAATTGCGCGTGCGTAACAGATCTATGACGTATCAATCATATGAAAACTGGACAAGTCCCGATTCGTGCCAGTAGCGGGGTAGCGGTGGTCCGAAATGGAAACTCTAATTCCTTCTCTCGCCGCCTGCAAGGTTCGGTCGGTGATCTTGAATGCACAAAGCATTGCGCCAATTGTAATTCATCGTCAGGTCTATGAGCCGAAACTGACACCCGAACACCAAATTCAACGCTTAGGATCAACACTGACATTTCTGCTACGGTATCACGACGACGGCGACGAGTTCCTCGACAGGATCGTCACGGACAACGAGACTTGGATTTCGCACTTTACCCCGGAAACCGAGCAACAGTCAATGCATTGACATCATAGTGGATCTTATGTCAGGACCAAATCCAAACAGACGCTGTCGGTACGGAAAGGGATGTGCACGGTGTTCTGGGACAGGAAGGCTGGTTCCATTCACAGAGTTCTGCGACAGAGGGATACAAAAGTGGATCCCACAATACAAGTGTCTCAATTCTGGCGGTGACTATATTGAAAAATAGGTGAAACATTGCTGTACTTGTTGCCAATAAATATGTCCGTGAAAGTGTGAGTTATTTTTTTCTTTTAAATAGGGAAACATACTTTCTGGATGCGCCTTGTAACATATAACCCGTCATATGACGGGATCAGAAAAATTTTTAATGTTCCAGAATTGTAAAGCACCCTATGAGGCAGGCAAAAAAAGTGGTTTGATTTTTTGGCTGAGAATTATCTGGTACACGCTGAACAATTAGTTTATCTTCATACTCCTCTAAAGTCTCCCGATACTATAAATGCAGTTTAGGATCACGTTGAATTCATTTAGAAATATAGTTCAAAGTTTTCTTAGTTACGTCAAAACCATCGTTTAGTTCTTCCCATTTTTTATTGCCAAAGTAATTAATGGAAGTAAAGGAATGAAACTATCGTTTCCACTACACCCTGGGTGCTGGCCTTCGGTACCGGAGTTCGTGGGTTCGAATCCCACTATGGCATGGATGTTCGTAGCCGTTCGGAATCGGCTTTAAGCTGTAGGTCCCGGTCTCATTAGCCCTCGTGTTGCAAAAAGTAGACCGTAGCACTCCGAACCAAACCAAACCTATCGTTTCCGCTACACCCTGGAGGTAGATAGAATTTGTTGTTAATACCGGTGATACAATTTTCATTGCAACAAAAAATAATCGATTAAATTTGAAATTATCACATATATACCTAATCCATTATTTAAGGCAAATATAAAAGAAAATTATTGAAGTCATATCTAAGCTCAGACATAAAACGGATGAAAATAATGCAGACGATATTTAAATAATTTAAAATAAAAAATGATATGGTTAAAGGAATGACGTAATAATACGAGAAAAAAATATTATTTTTACCTATTTATTATGTGATAAATTGAATTGCCTGCTCTTACTCGGGGAAAATAGGGCTTGAAACAATTAAGACCTCTTCTTCCTTTTCTAGCATTAAACGAACGTTGCTAACCTTAACTCATCAAGATTCCATTATGGATGCCTCTATCCATTCCATGCTCAACCGATTCATAAATTCGAGGACAGACGGACAGATAACTTAGACTATTACTAATTTATATTAGGATATTACTAATTTTTCTTTTTTCAAACCTGATATTCTTAAAAGGTCAAATTCAATAATAAAATTATCATATTGGGAAATATAAATGCTTTTATACTTCTCAGAAATGTAGGTCTTATGACCAGTTAACACTTCTGACGGTGAAACTGAATTTATTTTTTAAATTTAAAATGGTTGTATCAAAATTAAAATTTTTAAGGGCACAATGATATTTGGGTCCTTTAAAATTGAGTTTCTTCAAGCATGTAATGAAATTTAAAAAACGTGTCTTTTACAGTTGAAAAATTTTCAAATGATCTTGTGGAATTATTTACTTAATTATTTTATAAAACTTTTTTTTTAAATTCATAACCAAAACGTATAGTTTAAATTTTAATTTTATAGGCTAAAATTTAAAGAACTACCTAAGGATGCCATACAGTGTTGATCCGCCCATGTACATAAGTATGTACAAGCATTAATACAGCTGAATTATATTTAATTTTCTCTTTCAAGCTTTAACACTGAGAATGTAGTAATTTTCTACTATCCACCGATAGATGGCGGGAATGTACACCCGTTCCTTTTCCTTCGCTGTCATCTAACACAGTTTACTGCAAGTGGTTCCTACGGACCAAGGGTTCGTGTATCGCTAAGGGGGTACGAGGTACATAAGAACTAATTTAAAGGTGCGTGGGCAACGTTTAAAAGTAAACAATTGTAAACAATTTCATTTTTATGGAAGTAATACAGTGGACTTGCTTAATGTGATCAGTTTGGGACACCGTGATTTTGATAACAATAAACGATTGATAATAATAAACGATATACAAAATTAGATAAATTTATCCCCCCCCCTTTAATTCACTCGTACTACATTTCAAAACAAAAGAAAAAAACACACCTTATATTATCCTGAATTTATGTATATTATTCTTTTAAAATAGAATTGGATGCATAATTAAAAAACTGATCCATTGTTGATTGTCTACCATTTTTTCTAAGAAGCTCATTGATAAATTGTTCGTCATCATAATCAACCTGTCATAACGACTTAAAATTTCGATCTTTTGTTTTCGCTTTCTCGCTTCCATGTCGACAAGCTGCATATAAGCGAGCAAAGTATAAAATGTGATTACGCCCCTTCTCAGTTCCGATAAGAATGTGCTGCCTCCTGCTTATCTAACCATTGACCACCAGCAGGGTGTGCGTCTTTCTGAAAAATTCCAGGAACGTGCAACTTCCCACACGTTTGTTCATTCCCCATTTCCCTAGGTTGAAGAGGAAAATTCTCGAAAATTCAAACAACAGCGAAGGAAAAGAAAAGAATGGGTTCCTACTGAATATATTGTGAATATTCCTTTGCCAGTTAAAATGAGGTTCGAATTCTGATATCGTTAACCGATGTAACGATCCCATAAAGCGATCATTCTAACATACAAATGAATAGAGAAAATCGGGACCAAGTGATTTCGATAACAATAAGCGATTGATAACATTAACTGCGAGCACATTAAGCGGAGATGAAGATCAGCTTGTAAACTGTCATCAATTAATGTAAGGACAACACTTAATAGATAAAATAAAATATTTACTGAAATAACTGATTGAGTATAGGCATACAGTTTTGTGTTAGTACTCGAAAATTATAAAGATTTCAGATTTTTCAGGTGCAATAAAATATTCCAACGATGAATAGCACATAAATAAATAAATAAATAAATAAACCTTTCACAGTTAGAGAAAATATTTTGAAAAACAGAATTTTACTGAAAGATTTTTTTCTTTTTTGAAACAATCCTCTGAACGTGTAACGTACGGATTATTTTTTTGTCTTAAGTTGGGGGAAAGTTAAGACGATTAGAGGTAGTGCTGAATCGATCACATACCTTATATTCATATTAAAGAATTACCTTGCTTAGTTTCGGATTTTTACCTATTTTTAAACTGTTCTTTTACATGGAGGAAAAGATAGATGAAATTGAATAGAGATCGGATCGATGTTTCTAAAAGTTAAACGGCAAACAGTGAGACTTTTCTCTCTTAGTGACAAACTTAGTGATTTAGTATTCCGCAAAGAATTACCTTGCTTAGTTTCAGGTCCTTATCTGTCTCTCCACTGTTCCCCCACACGAAAAAGACAGATGAAATTGAATAGAGATCGGATCGATGTTTCTAAAAGTTAAACGGCAAAGAGTGAGACTTTTCTCTCTTAGTGACAAACTTAGTGCCTTAGTATTCCGCAAAGAATTACCTTGCTTAGTTTCAGGTCCTTATCTATCTCTCCACTGTTCCCCCACACGAAAAAGACAGATGAAATTGAATAGAGATCGGATCGATGTTTCTAAAAGTTAAACGGCAAACAGTGAGACTTTTCTCTCTTAGTGACAAACTTAGTGATTTAGTATTCCGCAAAGAATTACCTTGCTTAGTTTCAGGTCCTTATCTGTCTCTCCACTGTTCCCCCACACGAAAAAGACAGATGAAATTGAATAGAGATCGGATCGATGTTTCTAAAAGTTAAACGGCAAACAGTGAGACTTTTCTCTTAGTGACAAACTTAGTGATTTAGTATTCCGCAAAGAATTACCTTGCTTAGTTTCAGGTCCTTATCTGTCTCTCCACTGTTCCCCCACACGAAAAAGACAGATGAAATTGAATAGAGATCGGATCGATGTTTCTAAAAGTTAAACGGCAAAGAGTGAGACTTTTCTCTCTTAGTGACAAACTTAGTGATTTAGTATTCCGCAAAGAATTACCTTGCTTAGTTTCAGGTCCTTATCTGTCTCTCCACTGTTCCCCCACACGAAAAAGACAGATGAAATTGAATAGAGATCGGATCAATGTTTCTAAAAGTTAAACGGCAAAGAGCGAGACTTTGCTCTCTTAGAGACAAACTTAGTGCCTTAGTATTTTGAAAAGAATTACCTATCTTAGTTTCAGGTCCTTATCTGTCTCTCCACTGTTCCCCCACACGAAAAAGACAGATGAAATTGAATAGAGATCGGATCAATGTTTCTAAAAGTTAAACGGCAAAGAGTGAGACTTTGCTCTCTTAGAGACAAACTTAGTGCCTTAGTATTGAAAAGAATTACCTATCTTAGTTTCAGGTCCTTATCTGTCTCTCCACTGTTCCCCCACACGAAAAAGACAGATGAAATTGAATAGAGATCGGATCAATGTTTCTAAAAGTTAAACGGCAAAGAGCGAGACTTTGCTCTCTTAGAGACAAACTTAGTGCCTTAGTATTTTGAAAAGAATTACCTATCTTAGTTTCAGGTCCTTATCTGTCTCTCCACTGTTCCCCCACACGAAAAAGACAGATGAAATTGAATAGAGATCGGATCAATGTTTCTAAAAGTTAAACGGCAAAGAGCGAGACTTTTCTCTCTTAGTGACAAACTTAGTGATTTAGTATTTTGAAAAGAATTACCTATCTTAGTTTCAGGTCCTTATCTGTCTCTCCACTGTTCCCCCACACGAAAAAGACAGATGAAATTGAATAGAGATCGGATCAATGTTTCTAAAAGTTAAACGGCAAAGAGCGAGACTTTGCTCTCTTAGAGACAAACTTAGTGCCTTAGTATTTTGAAAAGAATTACCTATCTTAGTTTCAGGTCCTTATCTGTCTCTCCACTGTTCCCCCACACGAAAAAGACAGATGAAATTGAATAGAGATCGGATCAATGTTTCTAAAAGTTAAACGGCAAAGAGTGAGACTTTTCTCTCTTAGTGACAAACTTAGTGATTTAGTATTCCGCAAAGAATTACCTTGCTTAGTTTCAGGTCCTTATCTATCTCTCCACTGTTCCCCCACACGAAAAAGACAGATGAAATTGAATAGAGATCGGATCAATGTTTCTAAAAGTTAAACGGCAAAGAGCGAGACTTTGCTCTCTTAGAGACAAACTTAGTGACTTAGTAATCCGCAAAGAATTAGCTTGCTTAGTGTCAAGTCTTTATCTATCTCACCACTGTTCTCTTAC
>CM063507.1:82506286-82508786 GCA_032207245.1 Pardosa pseudoannulata | reverse complement strand
CCTATGCTCGTAGTACCATTAATTGCTCTTAATGCTTAAAAGCATTACAAACAGTTAACTATTAATGGCCAATATGATTAATATTTATTAATTTGGAGCTGTTGGCTTTGTAAACTGTTAGGGTATTAATTGACCATAAATATAAATGCCCGCTTTCTACGTAGTTTTGGTAAAATAAGTAAGAGTATATAATTTTAATACAATGGCGCAATCTGCATCTATTAAAGTCGCCAAATTAAAAGCAAGGAATTCAATGCTCGGATGGAATATCTTTGTGTTTTAGTAAACATCGCCAATAATTTTGCCAAATTTGCCAAGGGGCACCCTTTGAGTATACCAACATCATTACTTTCTCAAACTTATTTTTAAAAGGTGAATTATATAGATTAACTAAAATCTGCTTCGTTAATTTAGTTAATTTTCACAATACTTTATTTTTGTTGTATTATATTTGAATGATTTCTATGTGGTATTGGTTAATTAAGTAAGAGTATATAATTTTAATACAATGGCGCAATCTGCATCTATTAAAGTCGCCAAATAAGAACACAAATACAATCTACTGTGTTAAAATGATGGAATATTTGTTTTAGTACACATCGCCAATAATTCGCCAAACTTGCCAACGGCCATCCTATTTTGAAGAATTAACAAAACAACAATTACTTTCTCAAACATTATTTAAAAGGTGAAATAAATTAGAAGATTAGAAATATAAAACGTCTGCTTCGTAACTTTAGTTGAATTCGTCAGAGTAAATTTATTTTTATCCGTTACCTTTATATTTGCCTGACTTCTATGTGGTTTTGGTTAATTAACTAAGAGTATATAATTTTAATACAATGGCGCAATCTGCATCTATTAAAGTCGCCAAATTAAAAGCAAGGAATTCAATGCTCGGATGGAATATCTTTGTGTTTTAGTAAACATCGCCAAAAATTTCGCCAAATTTGCCGACGGGCCACCTATTTTGAAGTATTACCATAAAAATCAATTACTTTATCAAACATTATTTAAAAGGTGAAATAAATTAGAAGATTAAAAACAAAAAACCATTTTTAAAAAGTCGTCTGCTTTAGTTCCATTCGTCCCAATACCTTTATTTTATTTAAAGACAGACAGATCACATGATTGGATTTCCCGGCATAACAAATTAATTAAAGCCTTGCTTATTATTGACACAATCCCCACTAAACGGATGACCCCAGAAAAATAAATCTCTCGCCAAAAACCCCAAAATCCTCTCGGATTAGCAGCACCGCCTGACGTGTTCGTAATTAATCAGGCGGCGCGCCAAAAAGTTAAAACATCTTGAGCCCAGATATGAGGGAAGGTCAGATTCTTCGGAAAGCGGCTAACGACTTAATTTCGCTAATTAACGATTTACGACTCGGCCGCGCCGTAATTAAAATATACACGCCGGGGTTGTTTGTTTTTAAAAACCCACCAAAGCGTTTTACTTTGAGAAATTCGGGTACCACTGAGCAGTTTTAAAACTCACATTAAAAGAGAAATTTAGTGACATTTTTCTTAAAGGTTAAAGGGGGGAGGGGCTTTAATTTTCGAAATGTGACAACCGTAAATCAAGAAAAATTTTGAATGTCATCTGCATATTTTACGATAATTCTTTGTAAATTCTAGGTAGGAGTATTCAATTTTTCTATTACTTAATACTAGATTTACTGACCGAGCCAATTTGACGCATGCCAGTTGTCATGTTTCGAGGTTAACCAAAGCTTGGTATGGGGACAATGGAGTTCATCGAATCGACTGGCCTGCCCAGAGCTCTCTGGGACGAGTTGGATCGCCGAATGAAGGGGTGCACTCCCCGTCTAAGTCGAGTGGAAGACAATACCACCAGCTGTAATACAAAGACTTGTGGAAAGTATGCTCCGGAGAGTTCATGCTGTAATGCCTCAAGTGGAAGCTCTACCAACTATTGATTTTGAACAAAGTTAGTTTTTCTTTTCTATCACAGGTGTCCAAATACTTACTGCTAGACAGTGTATAGGGGATTGCTATAAATTTTTAAGCATAGACCATTAAACTCTATTACAACGAATTCAATCGGAGAATACATGCAAACAATTGACATTAAAAGTTACATCCCCCTGTAGAATATATGTATAGTAGACTAATTATTGTAGATTTATCGATGTATGATTATTGTTGTAGTTGGATATTCCATATTTTCCCTTAGCCGCAATAACCTTTCACCGGTTCTTTGGTGGAACAAAATGGCGGCAGACACAACTCACTGTCTTCATATTGAATGCTCCAACACTTTATGACAAAGGAAAATGCAAACTGACGAAAACAAAAATAGTCCAATTACTGAATAGCTGTAAGTAGTTTTTATTTATGACTATTCCTTGCTGACTTTGTCAGAAAAATACACGTCCCTCGACATGACACAAAAAATCAAAAAGAGGAGCAACATGGCTCAAAAAAAATTTTTTTTTCTTCTCAAATGATGCGGGTGATCTCTCCCCCAATTTCG
>CM063507.1:82453786-82491286 GCA_032207245.1 Pardosa pseudoannulata | reverse complement strand
CAATATTAATCCATTAATACTAAATTTGTCTCCGTGACTGTATTTTGGCGCCATTTGATATATTTTCTTTTTAATTACAGGCTGAAACAACTAAAACGTTTTAAGTAACTTAATCAACTAGCAATGTTTAAAATTAGTTTTCAGATAATACTTTTTTTTTCTTTTTCATTATATTTACTCGGCTTATTTCTTGTGTAATTTGGAATATTTTTTTCATCTGAATTCCATAGCGCCATTTTTATTAATCAATATTTTAGACGCCGATCTTATTCCACTAATTTTCAATTGGGTTTGGCGACTTAATTTTGGCGAATTTTGATATATTTTCATTTTAATTACGTTCTGCTGAAACTTTTCAAGTCACTTAATCATCTGATAGCGTTTAAAACGAAGTTTCATATAATACAAATTTCCTTGCTATTTCATCATATTTAATAGATTTATTTTATCAGTTTTAATTTGGAATGTTTTTTTATTATTTTGAAGTAAATTTCCCCATTTAAATTAATTATTTTTTTAAACATCGATATTATTCCATTAATTCCAAATTGGGTTTGGCGACTTAATTTTGGTGACATTTCGTATATTTTCCTTTTAATTGCTTGCTAAAATAATTAAAATCGTCTAAGGAACTGAATTATAATGAGAGGGTGTTTAAAAAAGACTTTAATACAACTTTTAGAGCTTTTTGACGGGATTTTCTTAAAGAATTACTTAATTTTAAATATTTTTATTGCCCTCACTTTAACTTCAATTTCGTCATTTTTTTCAAATGAAGTTATTCCGTTGTAGTAACAGAGCGATCGTTTGGAATATTAATTTACTATACAATTCTGACAAAATTCTGATTATGTTTAGTGAAATCCAGTCTAGATATATAATCTGTATTTCGACCTTCACTCTCTTTAAGTAAACACAAGAAATGTAGGAGTTACTTCAGAATACCCCTTGGCGAATTTGGTGGAATTCCTAGCGATGTTTGCAAAACACAAATAATAAACTAATTTCAATTTTAGTTTTGACTGCCGAGCAAGGTACAGAAATAACACAGAAGAGCAAGTTTGTTTTAATAGCATTTAGAAGATTTAACGGTATTCTATCAGAACAAGCTACCTCTTGTTCTTTTTGGCAACTTTTATTGGCGAGAAGCGTGCAAATACAATTATATATTCTTATTTAAATAATTGAAATCCCTTACAAACCGGGCATTCATATTTGTAGACAATTAAAACCTCAACAGCTTACGAAATCAATTGTTCCAAAATAAATAAAAAACTTAGCCATGGTGAACTGTAGGAGAATGAAACTGCAAACTAGTACTGAACCTAAACGAAAATGATAGAATACCAGATTAACCAGTTTGAAATTTCAATAAAATCTCTCTTGTTCACCGTTAAATTGACAAAATTAATAACAAATAATAAATAGGCGCATTTAATATGCAACAAAAGGTTTGCACAAGGAGAGACGGATTCCACAAAAATATAAATCAAAATATAGCCACTTATTCTTTAGAAATGGCGACATTTAGAGAAAAAAGTTCGGTTGCCATGAAGCTTTATCGCCAAGTTGGCGGAATACCCAACTCTGATGCCAAACCGAAATGCAGTTAATTTCTCTTTAGCCAATCAAAATAACAGCTAGAATCGAAACAATATTTATCCAAAGAAAATATATAACTCTGTAGCGACATCTATTATCATTCAATAAACGCCACGTTTGTAACTACTACAACTTCTACTACTACTTCTGTTTTCATCTCTGCCGGGAATTTCAAGTCGTATGTAGTGTGCTAGAGAAGATCACTTTGTTGTTTGGTTTAAACTCTATTAAATGTTTATTTTTCTAAATCTTGAAGATTATTTAGAATGTCCATTTTATCACAACGTCTCGCGAACTCCAAAACTTCATCGTTCTTCACTATTAACTTAATAAATTCATAAGAAACATAGCAAAGCACGGGCACCCATCTAATAAATTACGTAAACGCTAAACACGTTAAAAAGAATGCTAAAAAAACTAAAAATAGCAAGTAGTATTAAATTTTAAAAATAAAAAAACTGCTTAAACATATAATCAATCTTGCATGTTGATACATCATGGAAAGAAAACGTTATCAAATATATATCTCAAAGAAAATAGGTATACCCAAATATATAATTCCTTAAATAAAAATGGGGGGAAAGGGGGGGCGAAAGACCCTATTTACATAACATTTACTGCCGAAAAGATAATGCGTCTTTAACAAATACTTCCGGTTCAAAAATGGCCCTAAATCATAACGATCAAATGCGGAAACGGCTATAGAGCGTCGAATTTTCTACTGCAAACGACGTTTTCCAAAATAAAGATTTTCTGGCTCAAAGCCAATTGAAGGATTCGGTGTTCGATTTCATACTTTTATGACCGTGGGGCAATTTACGCCGAGATTGGAGAAGTATCGGATGACGCACTCTTTTCAATAAATCGGAACGCACGCACAGTTCGGATGCAATATTAGCTTTTCAGTCTTTAAAGGGACACATCTCCTTTTAAACCTTTTTAAATTCGATTTTCTGATTTTTACATTTTTATAATCTCTAGAACATTTTTGAATCGTTTAAAACAAACCCCGTTGAAATATTCGAATTAGAACTTGTAAAACTATGCAATTTTGCATTTAAATTTATAGTTTTTAACAATAAAAATTTTAAATGCATTTTACTGAAAATGGCGCTATTTGAACTTGCACGCACTGTAAATATAAAGGTATAAATAAATATAATGCATAAAAAATTTTTACAGTCAATTCCTACTTATGTCAACAAAAAAATTTATATTAGTTACTTTTTATTAAATAATATGATCACATGTGAAATAAGAAGAAAAAATCTAGTGTAATCTCGTGTAATCATTTCAAATCCCGATTCTTAGGTTTACTGTAAACTGAATGGTGACACATTGGCGAACTCAGAAGACTCGAGCCAAGAGCTTGGCGGAGTATTCTGATAAAACGAAAAAAAAAAAAAATAATAAAATTTCATTAATGAATTAGTATTTGAAAAAACTGTATTAAACTGTATCAAGTGTCATCCACTACAAGTTTGAAAAATGTATTTGAACTTGTAATCAAAAAATATATGTATGTATGTGTATATATATATATATATATATATATATATATATATATATATATATATATATATATATGTATATATATATATAATATATATATATATATATATGTATATATATGCATATATATATATATATATATGCATATATATATATATATATATATGTCCGGTCTAAAAAGGGGGTAATTGGAAATTACGTGAGTTATAAGCGTATAAGCGCTTTTAAAAGGGAACTCCTTTTTAATAATAAAATAAATTAATAAAACCCACGCTTGTGTAACCTTTTGGAGTAATGCGGTTAAGCACGATGATATTTCACAGGAAGTTGATGAATAATCAAGCGATAAGAATCAGTTAGCGCATGGACATGGAGCTATCAACACATTCCACGCTTACATCTGCCACGAATAAATGAAAATGGCGCAAGCGACGCCTGAAACGGAAACCCCATATTAAATAAAGAAGTGTTTTTTACTAAGAATGAATAATTATTCCATTCGCCTTAATACTGGATCACGATATATATATAGGGAGAGTGTGAACTAATAGTAGAGATTGAAAAACTAAAGCACATATTCATTTCAAATTCTCACACTTAATGAATTATAGACCTACGATGAAACTCTATTTTACTTTTTTCATTGTTTATCTCATTAAGTATTTATAGTACTTGAAATGGGATTTTTTAACTTTATTTTAGCTTTTCGGAAAATTCAATCCACTGGTGTAATATTTTAATACTTTTTAAAAACTTAAATAGGGAGAATTGTGTCAAATAATTGTTGCTTACAAAAACACAAAAATTATTAATGAGAAACACGTTGTGTTGTTGCAAGTCTACGCACAATGTATCAGAAAAAATTTAAAATTTTTGAAACTATCTCTGATGTTTCACTTTATATAAAATGCTCTTACTTTTTAGAAAAAAAGTAATTAAATAAAAAGGGAGACCAAAGCTGAAAATTCTACATATTAGCGAAATAAGATAAGGCGAAAAATTGTAAGTAGTTTGGAAACTATAAAAGCAATAATAATTTTGAAGAAAAAGACTAATACAGTGAGTTAGTTATCTTTTGGCGACCTGAATAAGCTATCGTCTGTCGACTATAATGTAAATTTAATTGTTGTTTCTATGTTTAAATGTGTAACTGTCGTTTTGTATTGTAATTATTCTGTGCTCTGTTAGAATATACTAATAAATAAATCTAGAACTTCCAGGTGTTAGTGTTTATTGAAGAACGGTTGCAGTTATACGAAATACTCAGTTAAATAAAGTATTCCTCGCTCTCTAGTGAAAATCTTATAAATTCCTTAATTATTCACTTATACGAAATTTATCTACAGAAAATATCCACTTCTACGGAGAGAATTTAATTTCTATAAGTTATATGTAATTTCTAAAAAATTATTCTGTATATATCAGTTGCTAAAAATCCTGGGTTTCCTCCCTCAAGATTGAGAATTTTGCGGCTTGCAGAAGTCTTCATTACCTGGACTTCATTAGCAAAGTTCTACAGTCGAGAAATATCAAATATTTCACCCATGCGAGAAATATTAATTTGTGAATGGCATTACTTGAACTTGTTTAAAAATTTAAACTGAAATTGAAGTACGATGAAAAAACAAAACAGGAACTTAGCAACTCAACTTTCGATTCGCCTTTTCTTTTTACGTATTCTATTCTATTCGTTTTCATATGGTGTGTTGTGTCAGTGCTAAATATCATATAGATAATAAACCTCACTAAACCCCTATTTAAATTATGTTATGCCACTGAAATTAATTATTTGAGGAATTTCCCAAAATTTGTTATTTTTGTGTGATGGAGTTTCAGTTTTAAATTAGAAAATACAGTATTCAAAACATTTATATAATACAAGTTTAAAATACAGTAAAAGAATATTTTAGCAGTACAAAGCGCCATTTTTATAATTTTTATAGAATTTTTAAGAGTTAGAGGCTTAACTTGTTCTTTATACATGTAATGGGTGATTTTACCGACTACAAACTTAGGCTTAGCTGCAGTTTAGGGTGCAACCGGTATTTGATTATTTATCTATATTTATCATCGCCAAGTAAGCGAATTTTCTGACATATGACAACTTGGCGGCTTTTCTGATTACAGTTGTTTATGAAATTTTTGTATACTGTTTTAAATATTTTAATACTCATAGTTTATGCCGTTTCTTGCATTTTCATTGCTTTTATAAAATAAGTGCCCATACTATTTGTTAATTTATAATGTGATTTAATTATTTTAAAAATTGTTCTCCATACGTTTGCAAATTTAAAACCTTGATACAATCTTATATAGATTTTAGCTATACTATATTTTTTTACTTTATTTATACTTATAGTTTATGCTTTTTATTGCGTTTTTATTAAAGCTTTTTTGTTTTTTGCCCCCATCTTAAATGGCACGTAGGCAGTAATGGTGTTAAAAAAATTTGCAAAAAATTGTTCTCCATACGTTTGCAAATTTCAAAACTTGGTACAATCTGTATATAGATTTTATCTATACTATATTCTTTTACTTTATTTATACTTATAGTTTATTTTATTCTTTTTTTTACATTTTTATTGCTGGTATAGTTTTTTTTATCGCCCCAGTGTGGCACGTTGGCAGTAATGGCATTAAAAAATATTGGGAAAAAAAAAAGAAAATGGTGCAACTCTGAACTGTATTTTATCCAAACTTTGAATGGTACACAAGCTGGATACAACGCAGTCGAAAGCTATGAAAGAATACAGCAAAATTGAAGATATAAAATGTTGAGTTTATTCAGGCATTCCATCTCTAGCTATCTCTCGCCAAAACGCTTTATATTGGCTTATAAATTGCCATGAGATGCCGTAAAGTGAGCCAGCCAATCAGAGTGTTAAAATTAATCATGTGATACACTTCAATATGAAACTAAGTTATGTACAGGAGTTATGCAAGAGCAGTTGAACTAAGCAAAAGGTTACCACAATTAAAAAAAAAATTTTGCCAAAGGTTGTAATTTTTAGGGATAGAATCACCAGAAATTTATTTCAAAATGCAATTATAGCTACGGTTAAAATATCATTACGTATCTGTAATTAAAATTTCTTTATATATTTAAAAAAATTTAATATTTTGGTGTAATAATTGAAAAAACTACTATAATACAGAACCTTTAAAATCCATCCATTTTAAAAATATTCACGCAACTTTTGTTCCTATTTTCAAATTATTCATGTACAGTATAAAATTATTTATAGAACAAAGTCATCTTACATTTTTTTTTTTTCGTTTTTACATTAGTGTAGTGACCTCCCTCGGCAAACAATTTTGCAATGAAGTTCGCTGGAATTAACAAGTGCCAAATGTCAAAACATCATCCATATTTGTTGTTTCGGCTAACTTTACTCACACATGGTTTGTAAATGAGAACTAAACTAATCCAGGCCCCTCTCAGACCGAAATAAAAGAACAAATTATAAAAAAAAAAGATTTCTGTAACATAGAACAGAAAAATTCCATTCATTTTCAGTCCATTTATTTCCCGAAGCATTTCGCAGTCGACCAAGAATGCAATTTAATGAAGAATGCATTTTTAAGTATACACTTTCACCAGCAATTACTCCAACCCGAACCGCTTTAACAAAGTCATTTCCCCTCTAAAGCGCTTTTATTTGTTTTGTTTAATTTTTGCTGCCATTTGTCGCAGACGACTATTAAAAGTTGACACTCGCTATTCCATTTCACCCGCATCAGGAAAAATAACAACTCAGCTCCAAAACAATGCGAGGACTCTTAAGTCTGCCTGTCACCAACCGTTATTAATTGAAAGAAAATGGCAATAAATAACAGCAAAGTGAAACATAGAGAATGCATATGGATAATTTTTTCATAACAATAGTCGCAGTCAGGGCTTCGAACCGTAATTTTTTTTCTTCCGGTTTCCGTTCCGGTTCAACTAAAAATTAGAATACCGGTTCAGTTCCGAGTGAATAATTTTCTTTTATGTATATTCTTATTTGTACTAAAAATGAAATTCTATCATAAAGAAAAGTTGTAATTCTATGAAAAGTTAAGATTTTATTCTTTTTTAATTGGTACACTACATGAATGGATACAATTAACCAGCAAGTAGCCGAACGATGGCCAATTGGTTAGGGTGCTGGCCTTCGGAACCGGAGTTGGTGGGTTCGAATCCCACTATGGCATGGATGTTCGTAGACGTTCGGAATCGGTTTTAGGAGTAGGTCCCGGTCTCATTATCCTCGTGTTGCAAAAAGTAGACCGTAGTACTCCAAAACCAAACCAAACTGTATGAGAAATGAGCAGGGAATGGCGAACATTGACATTGTTAACCATCATCAAAATCGAATTTGACAACTGAACATAATTCAACTTGAATAAATCTACCTCAAGTAGTTTCATGCGAAACTGAAACAGAAAAGTACTAGTGAACATCAAAACAGGAAAACGTAAAGCAATGTACATGTACTTGTTTAGTTTAGAGCGATTTGGTCTACTTTTTTTACAACTTGAGGGCTAATGAAACCGGGATCTACTGCTTAAAAAATGAGGGAATGAAATTTACAAAGTTGTTATTCAAGTCTGAAAATGGATCTACAAAAACGATAAATATAACCGCTCTGCAGACGATAAAATAAAAAGTATTGTTGCTAAAATATAAAATTTAAAAAAGGATAGCACAAGTTAAAATATTAAAGGAGTTGTACACCAACTGAACAAGGCAAGTATACAAATTCGACAAAACAAAATAGTTTTCATTAAGTAACTACTTTAAGGAACAAAGTTCTTTTTCTTGAAAATCTAAATATCATTACCCTAATACATTTTTGTTCTGGCATTAATGTAACAGAGGAAGCCAAATTTGCAAGCCATTAAAATATAAATCAGTTTAAGAGAGGAAAGAAAAAAAATTTAGCAAAAAAGCAGAATAAAAAACAAGTCCTACTAAATTCACTTTCGAATATAATTAACGTTCCTTGTCGATGCAATAGTTTACTAGGTTTCTTGTCTCGCAGACGATAAAACTAAAGCAATTACTGTTTGCATTCCTTATTTTCAAGCAAACGATTTTTCTATAAACAATAAAATGATAAAAATTTTCTTGTCGATCGCTTTATTAATTGAACAGATGCAATTCTGAATAATGGCCTTAGAAACTAGAAACACAGCGGCAATTCTTTCTTTTTTTTTTTTTTTTTTCATTCTACATCTTCCCAACGGAAACTTTTAAGAGTTACAGCTGTTTTACATTAAAAGGTTAATAAATTAAGAGCACTTATACGAGCTGCGGATCCTATTTCAAAAGGGGGTCTATAAATAAGCGAATTTTGGCACACAGCCAGCGAGAGAGGCAGGGTCCGATTTCAAATTTTCATGGCTGCTTATCCCGCCAGTCAAATGAATCATACAAAATGCGCCATTTTGGACAATAAAAAAGAGAGAGTGGGAGAGAGAAAAGCACTATATATCTATTTTACAAACCTTTTGACAATTGCTTTTATAATACTGTTTTATTGTGCTGTTCCAGCAAGCATTTGTCATATTTATGTAGATTTGTTGCCACGTCTAAATGTCATAAATATTTGAATTATAAGCGAGAAATTTGTGGTGTCTGATGGCGTCAAGCATAAAATCAACAATAATTCATGCGGCATCGAAAGATTTATTATTTCTTTTTCCACAATTGCAAATATGAAAACGGGAGAAAATAGAAAATGTTGGTGAATTTTGATGCACTGCCAGGTTTAAAAAATTATGTGCGAAATCTGAGGAAATAAATTTTACAATTCAATAAAAATGCAAGTATTTTCATATAGCATTCCTATTTAAATTCAGTGAGTGTTTATAAAGTATATTACACTTGAAATGTCTTTTAAATAAAATGAATAAGTAGTTTATAATAGAAAATGAAATTCCATCTCATTGACATTTATTTTTTGTTCCAGATGCATTTTTATCAATTTTGATTTTTTTTCCTTTTGAGTTTCAATTGCTTAATTCTCTGAAAATTCTTTTTTTCATTTCTTCATATTCTCATTTAATAATGAATATGCATTAAACAAAACTGCACCAAAGATATTATATTAGAGAATTCTTATATATTTATTATTTTATTTCATTTTTATTTATCTATTTTTATTATTATTATTATTATTATTTTAATGAAGAAAATCATTATTTTTCAAACTATTTTTTCTAATAAATTTTTCTATTTTATAAAAAAAATTCCCAATTTTCCAAAAACTTTTCGGCACAACTTTGATATACCCCCCAAAAACTTACGCGCCAAATCTGGCACTCCCTACGGACTTTTTGGGTTGCTGTTTCTTATTTGGGTGTTGCCAATTTAGGTTTTTTCAGCTTTTAGGTTTTTGCTGTTGCCAAATTTAGTATTTTCTTGTATTTTGTACCATTTTTTGAGTTTTTTTTATTTTTGTGGCAACAATTTTTGGATTTCATATATGTTTTACCGCCATTTCTTTGTGAAGTGATCAAGCGGATTTCTGACTTGCTGTATTTTGCTGCAAAACTGGTTGTATTTTCCAATTATATTTTTTTCTATTAATTATTTTTATCTTTTAGCTTTCTATATGCCTTCGATGTACATGTTTCGTAAATCATGTTTAGCGGCTAATGTTGATTGTTTTAATAAATTTATTGAAATTGCTGCTGGGGTAAATTGGGAGGAATTCAAAATTTCTGTATAAATAATTCTTTTTATTAGATTGCCGACACGTATTTTCAATTGTATTTGTTAAAATTTTTGTGTGTATAATATGTAAGTGCATATAATATGTTATTCAGTGTCATTTATTTGTATTTTTTATGTATTTATTGTATTTTTAAGGTATTCTTTTCTTTATTTAATGATTCCGTATTTTTTATGTATTAATTATTTGAATTTAGCAAGAATCCATCTTGGCGAGAAAAAAAGGTGCCAAAAACAGGTATTTTGCTTGGCGAGTAAAAAAAGTCGCCAAATTTCCGATTTGGGGAGGGGGGGTTATCAAAGTAGTTCCAAATTTTCAGAATTGCTAAACTCCATGATAATTTCCGGTTTTCGGACAGCCTGACATAAGGGTGAACATAATAGTTTGCCGCTCTAACAAGTGAACGGTGAAGTCCTTATAGAGAATGTGCGCATGACGTCAGGTGCAGCAAAAATTGCAACTCAACTTCCTCGTTGGCAAAACATTTGAATTTCCTACTGTTTGTTACTGGGGTTTTAATTTTGTCAATTATTTGAAAATGGTAACAAGCTGTAGTACGTATGACTGTAATAAGCGTTTCAAAAAAGGTAGAAATATTGGAAATTTCCTAAAGATTCTACTTTGCGAATGCTTTGGATAAAAGCTTTGAAAAGGCAAGACTGAACTCCAAGTTCTTCTTCGAGAATTTGAGGCAAACATTTTCAGAGTGGTGATTAAACGTTAATCTTACTGTAATGTAATAGATTGTATAAAATTATTAAGCTCTAAGAATTTTTTTATTATTACTAAGAAGTTTATTTCATATTTCTAATGTATTTTCTATGCTTTTATGAGAAGCACTGTACCTATAAAGGTAATAATTTTTTGCCATTAAAATGATCAGGTTTTGCCCATTTTTATTAGATTCTTATTTCTGCAATAGTTTATTGTGCCGATAACACAATTAAAGTTGTTTTACTTTGAGTATGATACTTAATAGTACTGTGTATAGAGTTTAATTTTTTTTAACTATATAATTTTGTGAGAGCTAAAAAAATTCTATTTTCAATTACTTTCTACAGTTTCTGATGTTTCCTTCCTCTTCCCTTAAATAATATTTAGTTTTATTGTAAACATGATTTCTATCGAAGCTCATACGATACAATGAAAACAAGCAGTTTTACCAACGAAAAGTTGAGTTGTAGTCAGCACTCGTATTTGTTTATAAACATGCACTTTCTGTATGAAAATAAAATATGTGGACAGAAATTTGGTAATCTAAAACTAATTAATATCTTTAAATATTTAATTTTATTTCTTTTTACAAAGTTCTTGGTAAAATAAAACTGATCAATGACGTAATATAACGGTTTTATTTCATTTTTAAAATTAAATTATCTGAAACAAAAGCATAATAAAAATAATAAAAAACTCGAACCCTGATTTTCATCTGATGGTTTAGAATGATTTGTGTTTATATCATTAAGAACACCCCTTCCCGTTTTTTCCCGAGCTGAACTCGGGCAGGCGAAATGTACCATCCTCGCTCATCCCGAGTGTAGCTCGGGCACTGTGAAATTTTACACTGTGCAATCAGTCTTTCCCGAATTATTTCACATGTGCTTTTTATGGTTTCGAATGCTTTTCTGGCTACTAGATTATTTGCTTCTCAAAGAGAGACAGCAGAGGTAAGAAGGTAAGGAGAGAAACAAGGTTCTACTGTCCAGATTGCGATGTTAGACTCCGTGCAGTGCCGTGTTTCCGATTGTATCATACACGATCAAATTTTGATTAATAATTTCATGATCATTTATGTAAATGCAAAGGATAAAAATAAAATTTAATTCAAGATAAAAGCTAGGTATTTCAAGCTTAATATTTATAGTTAGTGTGAATTGACTCCAAAGTCTAATGATTTCTGACGCACAGAAAGCCAACTATACAGGTAAATTACTCATTTATTTAAACTGATTTTTTTACATTAACTTTTAGGAAATTTTGTATGCGAATGGTGCTATTATATTTAAAAAGCTATGTATAAATGAAAATAAGCATATAAAATTGACATATTTTGACCCATAATCCCGAAATAAAATGAACCTGGAAGGGGTTAAGAACAAAATGAAAAACCTTACGATGACGTCAGAAATGTTTTTTATCATGCAGCTGGCAATACAGACATTGATGCCAGGGAAGGCCGCGACGCTGTTACTCATTTAACACCAACTGGAGAGCACGTGTTGAGTAAGGAATGCTACGGACGAGAGTGACATTGCCTTCCCCCCTGGGTCCTCGTAATTTAAAAGCAGGGAACAAGCAGAAGACACCCAGGGTCGGCCTGCGATTTTCAGAGGTACTGTTTTGGGAACTTGGAAGACATTAAGACATTATTTTACGTGACCCAACCGTCATTAATGAGCACGACGGATCTTTAGCCGACTCGAGCCTCGAACTCTATAGTTATGAGATTGGCACATCTGCCGAAGGAGCTACCTCAGTTCCATTTAAGTTTGGTTTTGGTTTGGAGTGCTACGGTCTACTTTTACAACACGAAAGATAATGAGACCGGGACCTATTGCTTAGAGTCGATTCCGAACGGCTACGAACATCCATGCCACAGTTAGAATTCGAACACGCGAACTCATGCCAAAGATCAGCGCCCTAACCCTCTGGCTATCGTTCGGCTAAGGCTCCACATTTAGGAGAAATATTTTTTAAAAAATTACATTTACGTAAAAAATAAAATCAGTATTCGAAAGGGGGAAAAAATGAAGAGAAAATAAAGGAATACCGAAATCAAAACTTTCGAAAAAGTTGTTTAAAAAAAATTCAGTAAATATTAGAAAGCTATTCACGATTCCACTACGCTGATGTATAGATGGGACTAGCGGACGTGAAACATCGCGCAGCAGGTGATTTGGTAAACTAGTCACGTCACGGAGAGAATTCCGTACCTTCCTTTCCCCAGACTTCCGGAACGTAAGTGATATAAATGCTTCCGACTTTTGTTTTGGGTGACAGATGGGCAGACGGGGAATACACGATTGGCGGAGACAATATCAGAAGTCACTTCTCGAATTTTTGACTTATTACTGGTTTTGAGACGATTCCGGGGGATTTGGATGAAAGTTCGATTTGAGTTTCTGTATCAGGTACGGAATAATACAAAGGACTGTGTCTTGCTGTAGACTTTTTGTAGCTAAATTAAACCAAACAAAGCAGAAATCACTGTCGTATTCCGAATTTTTTTTTCAGGGAGGGTCTATAGTCTTAAGCAGAGATTCGAACCAGAACTACACCGGAAACAGGAAAAAACCGTTAGTTTGATCGGAACGAAAACCGGAATAGAACCGAAAAAATATCGGTGCGCTTAGTGTAATAAAAAAGAATTAAAAAAGAATAAAATCTTATAAATTTTGAGACAGTTACATTTTTTTTATGATAGAATGACATTTTTAGTACAAATAAGAATATACATAAAACAAAATTATTCATTCGAAAGTGAACCGAAAACCGTTATTTTTGACCGAACGAAAACCGGAACTGAACCTATGATATATTTTGTTTTCATTTAACCAAAATAAAAAAATTACGAGACCTGGAATAAATCGATTCATAAATCAACGTTAGAAGGTTTTCACGGCACGGTTTATCGATGTTTGACTAAGTGACAAATTTACCGTTCCAGATGAGAACAAATGCAAAAGAATTTAGAGGGAAAATAGAACTTACCTCATTCAACTGAAATTCGTATGTAATGACGGCGCTCCACGATTAGAAAGGGTCCTGCAAGAAAAAGATGTACGTGAGTATAATAGAATAGAAAGAAGCATAGAAAAAATTAATTGAATCTGTTTAAAATATTTATTTTACAACATTCAATGGTAAATTTTAGAGTATGGGCTAAATATACTGCATAGACTAAAGGACTCTGCGAACATAAAAGTACAAACAATACCTGAAAAACAAACTTGACAGGAGAAAACCACTCCATTTCCTCACACAAATGGACTCCGGGTATTAGCATGAGACTAATCGAAATAATTAATACTCAATTCATGACACAATTAAGTTTGTGCATTTCAACCAGGGTTGGAAAAAAAACATATTTTTTTATTTAAATCAGATTTATTTGATTTTTTTCTGAATTCTAATTTAATTATTGTTGTGTATTTATGTTTATTGCAATATACATAGACTAGTTTGTTATAAGTAACATCTTATCTATCTAGTCTATTTTACACACTGATTACCTAAAATTAAATATATAAATTTTAATCTAAATACATTCCATTATTTTGTAATTAGACACTGCAAACTAAATAAGATGTCAATTTAAAGAACAAAATAATATTCATTTAATACGAACTATTTATTTAATAAGAGATTTGAAAAAAAATTTTCAATTTTACAACTCCTCTTCAACCTCCACTCAAAATACAGTTTTCTTTTTTTTTTGTTTAAATTAATTTTACAATTTACACTAAATCACAAATTTGTGATGAAAATCACACTCAGTTTATTTAATTTGTGATTAAGTGAATGTTTCAGTCTATTTAGTATGAATGTTATGTGTTTTCTTTGTTAATTCAATTAGATTTTAAATATTCAATTTTTGTAAAATTTTTCCTCAAAATGTTGTTTTTGTTTATGTATCAATTTGTTGAGTTACGATCCCCTCGCCAGATTTCAAACGCCACGCTGCAAGCACGCCAATTTCGCCAAATGTTGTTGAAGCACCAACAAGATCCATGATTAGAAACAGGAGAGTGGGCTAAGAAGAGGAGTTGAAAAAACACAAAAATCACAATTATTTCAATATTTTTTAAGCAACGAATTATGGATTTAACTGTTTCAATGAAAACACTCGATTTGATGCTTTTTCTACTCCTAATTTGTTACGAAGGCTAGAATGAACAATACCAAAATATGAAAACTGTATTTCCGTTCCAGCAGATGAAGCCACGGCTGTCGTTATTGGGTAGACAAACTGGATTTCGAGTTCTGTAATACTCTCTTTACCTCCCATTACATAAAATTAATTCTACCAGTCATAATCAGTCATTGAACCTACCCCAATCAGTCATTGAACCTACCCCCTACTACATACTTTCTGATGAACTACCTCTAAATTCTTGGAAATCACATGCTATCTAGTTACAATTATTGACTTATTGGTATTACTGTGCTGACTGATTCATAATTATCCTGTCTTTGGAATATAGGTTTTAAAAGAAGTGAAAAGAAAATTATTTAAATGAATGATATTTTTGAAAAAATCAACTGATTTAAATTATGCCAACCCTGATTCCCCCCACTCCCTAAAACACTTGTTTTTCATCCCTCCCTCGTACTAGGGCGCTGCTGTTTAGTACAGAAGTTTACGGGTTCAAATCTGACATTTCTAGCACTTCGGGTGTTCTACTGTTAATAAGCGTTAAATGTGTCTCAGTTTCGAGACATGCTGTACCAGATTAATAACAATAATAATTTAATATATATACAGCTGTTTACAATATATATATATATATATATATATATATATATATATATATATATATATATATATATAAGGAAAATTCTCAGGGGTTTTCAAAACTTAAATCAAGGGAAAAAATTCCCGCGTCATTTTCCATTACCCTTTTTAACCCCTAACCTAAATTAACCACTGGGGCTACAGGTTACGCCCTCAGAGAAGCGGCCTGGCCAATTATAAACCTACATGGCCCTAGCGGACAATTTAGGAAATTTCCAAATAAAAAGGAGATACACGCTAGCGGAGACAGATTTTTCTATATATATTCCCACAGATGTCGACCCGGGTGTTACGTGTCTTGTACATAGAACTTCATGCTAGCTGACCCTTCCGTTTGTCCTGTCCCTATGTTGAAGTGGGAACCCGTCCTTCAACGTTATCTTAATAAAGGTCTTTAGCTGAAACGGTATCATTTTTATGGACATGACTGCAACCCCCCATCGAGAAGTCAGTCTCATTACACACACACACACACACACACACACACACACATATATATATATATATATATATATATATATATATATATATATATATATATATATATATATATATATATATGCGTGCATGCATGTGATTGTCGACTAAATGGTTACACTTTCTATAAATCTAAAATACCTATGTCAATTCAGAAAAAAAAAAATTTAGGTTACCTTTTAGTGTATAAGTTGAGATAACTAAAAACTGCTAGCTGCACAAATCCTTCCGGATTACAATGTCAAACGGTTAACAACGCGTTAAAAAAGACCAATCAGTGCTCGCGTGTCGTAACCAATTGAAGCCACACAACCGCAAGACTTACGACTGTCCTCGCGCGATGTTTCTTTTGTACACAACCCTTTCACGAACTACTACTCAACAAAGAAAACAAATACAATATGTAAGTATGACTCAGATTGTTTTTCTTTAGCTGCTTTACAGACATTTCTCGTAAATTCTTTTTCCCCGTCGTTTCCCAGCTAAATTCTGGTCTTAAGATCGATTTTGTTTCGGTGGTCATTTTAAGGAAGTGTAAAAACAATGTTACGTTGGTCTAGTGTTTGCGAAAGAAGAAATTAAAAGTCATTAAAAAACACATGGACATGTCTTGATTTAATAATTTTATACAATTAAATGCCTAAGAAATACAACTTATCATTTGTAAATATCGAAGATTCCTCTTGACTCGGCGTCGGCCCTAAAAAAAATGGTGTTTCTTCTCTTTTTTTCACGTGTCGCTTCAAAATAATGTCTATCCCGCAAGCAGCGGATACCAGCAGCGTTCACCCTCTTCTCTCCTACGGTCACAACCTTGTCCTCTAAAAAAATTCGACTGCTCCGCGGAAAAAAAAAAAGGGGTCCACTCAAGAACGGGGGGGAGGTCAGAATCCCGTCAAACTACCGGCCTTTCTATTGGTTGGGAGAAGACCGAGAAGTTTCTTCTAGTTCAAACCGGTCGTGTTCTGTATGTCTTTGACAATGGCTCACGGGAAGAGGTAAAAAAAAGCTGAACCGAATGTAATTTATTGTTACAGGAAGTACATTTTCATGTACTGAAAGTGAAACATCCGTATACAGTTAAATCTGATTTTTTTCCCTAATGCAGCTGGCAATTACAGCAGGGTTCCCACGGTCCTTAAAAGTCCTTAAGAACTCCTTAATTTGAGCTTTCCTATTTAAGGGCCCTTAAAACTACTTAATTTTCGTCAGACGTCCTTAAAAACTCATTCATTAAATGCGATCAATTTCTTCATCGATGAGATCCACAGCCTCATGTGATTTTCCTATCAGTTTTCTTATATGACAAATATATAATCTTTCGCATAATTAAAAGGTTTAAAGTATAAAGTCAGCTGCCCTTTCCTAAGAGCTAACAGTCATGCAGATTTTAACTAAACGAAGCGTGAAGGCTGGGGGGTTTGTAGATATTTCAGTTACTTATGGAAGTTTAATTTTTCTTGCATTGAATGTAATAGCAAAGTCTCAAACTTTTTTCTTTCCCAGGCAACGGCGGGTATAATCAGCTAGTGTATACAATATATATATATATATATATATATATATATATATATATATATATATATATATATATATATATATATATATATATATATATATATATATATATATATATCTTGAGCCCTCAGGAAGTACTGTTTATAATATTGTTTTCATTCACAATTTATTTTTAGTTTGATCATTCAAAAAACTTTAGATGTACATTTTTCAAAATTAGTTTTTGTGAAATAGATTTATCTTATATTAATTTTTAGGCATTTTTAAAACTTAATTCTGAAATATTGTAGGGCATTGCTTGAACATACCTTTTCTGGTTCATAATCATTAAAATAGGTTCCTCAGGAGATAAGAGTTTATGCCGTTATGTCGTGTATTTCAAGTAGGTCCTTATAAAAAGTTACTTTGGTCCTTAGAAAGTCCTTATAGAGTCCTTAATTTTTGTTCTGGAAAAAGAGTGGAAACCCTGTACAGATATATACCTTTACACCGAACATGGCTGGAAATCTGTTACCCATTTAACACCACCCGAGAAGCACGTGTAGGTTAAGGAATACTGCGGACAACGCGGCCCCTCTAGATCTTCGTAATTTAGGATCAGGGACCAAGCAGAAGAACCCATTTCAGAACTCGGAGGACATTGTGACCACGAACCTATTTTACGTACCTCAGTCACCCTTAACGAACACGGCACACATTTGGCAGGCTAGAGCCTCGAACCTGCAACCTTACAGTTAAGAGATTACTGTCTTTTCAGACCGAGCTACCGCGGCTCATAACGATAAATCTTTCTGCAACGATATTTTTAGATGGAAAATTCCAACGCTTCTAGTACATAGTTCTGAATCGGCAAAGGCAGCGATCTAGTAACCGGAGGGTTACGGGTTCAAAGCTCGATCTGGCCAAAGATCCACCGTGCTCGTAAATGGTGGTTGGGGAGAATAAAATGGGTTCGTGGTTGCAATGTCCTCAAAATTTCCAAACGATTCCTCAGGAGGTGGCAAGCCAACCTTGCCAACCAAAAGCGATATATCGTACCACTTCCGCAAAACCCGACAAACTCCAGTTTTAAATTATTCCACCCACAGGAATTTCAAATGAAGTTAAGATTTAATGTAAAAGAATATCAGTTAATTTGGTTTTGTTTGGAGCGCTACGGATACCTATATATATATATATATATATATATATATATATATATATATATATATATATATATATATATATATATATATGTGTGTGTGTGTGTGTGTGTGTGTGTGTGTGTGTGTTTTGCTCACGAGTGGTAAAGAGATCGGGACCTACTGCTTAAAGTCGATTCCGAACAGCCATGAACAACCATGACAACAAAGAGATACGAACTACGGTACTGAAGAGCAGTGTTCTACCATTCGTTCTCCATTCAACATAAATTAATTTAATAAAATTGACTTTTGTTATTATTAAATACATTTTTGATTACAATAAAAGTAATATATATACATATATATAATATTATATATATATATATATATATATATATATATATATGTCTGCAAAGGGTTAAAAAGAGTTTTCATTCATTATTTACTGAACCCACACCGGGCCTTTTTCATGAAAAAGCGATATATCATCCCATTCGCAGAAAACCCAGACAAACACCAATTTTAAATTATTCCACCCACAAGTGACGAGTTTCAATCAAATAAGTTATTATTTAATATAAAAATAAATTTATTTAAATAATACTAATTAAAGTTACCACTACATATCTGTTTATCTACAACAAAAAGTATGATATATATATATATGTATATGTTCGGTACGGGTTAAACGTAGTTTCCATTCATTATTCACTAAATCCACACCGGACCCTCTTCAACTGAAGCGATATATCGTACCATTCCCACAAAACCTGAACAAACAGCGGTTTAAAATTATTCCACCCAGAAGTGACGAGTTTCAAAACGACACTTCTCAAACAAACACCGCATTTCAAACCGCTATACAAACAATCGTCCTTGGCAGCCGCTTCTCCTGTTCACGTGACAGCTCGGAGCCAAAGGGGGATTGGGGGGGAGGAGAAGGAGGTCTCTTTTCTGTGACACCCGACAGTCCAATTGTAACAATTGGCAATCGTTCGTCGGCCCACCCCCTTTTCGCCGGAAATGAATTCCCGGGCGCACAGGTGCGCCGGACAAGTACCTTCCCCCAATTAGAAGCTGCCATTTGTCACCTGGCTGACTGTGCTATGGTGGCGAGCGACGAAATTGCTTTCATTACCAGAGAGGAGACGGAATTCGGACAATAAGGGGGGGGGATAGAGTCAAACTGACAGCAGGGGATTTTGTCGGACTAAACGCGGAGAAAAAACATAATCTCACAAAAGTTTGACCTCCAGATTGAGATAAAAGACCAGCGATTCCCAACCTTTCATAAGATACAGAACACTACTACAAGCAATATTTTTAGAACACTTCAGTTAATTTGAAAAACATAATCTTTAATTTTTTTGTATGAGAATTGAACACTTATTTTAGATCAATGATTCCCAAACTTTCGTAGGAACACTCCCGTGAGAAATTTTCCTTAGTGATTTTGACGGACTAAAACGTAGAGAAAAAACATATAAGACCGGTCTCACCAAAGTCGATTAAAGGCTAACTGTGATTAATCTCTGTTTAAAGGGAGAATAATTGCGTCCCTCTATTGGTTGGCGCCATGGGTTAACCGCAGTTAGCCGTTAAACGACTTTGGTGGGATCGGTCTATAATCTCACAAAAGTTTGACCTCCTGATTGAGATAACTATTCACCAGCGATTCCTAATCTTTAGTAGAATACAAAACACTAAGCAATATTTTTAGTACAGATAACTTGAAATACACAATCTATAGTTTTTTTAATAAGAATAGGACAGTTAATTATCATTTTAGATCAATGATTCCCAAACTTTCGCGGGAACACTCGCGTGAGAAATTTTCTTCAGTGATTTTGATGGACTAAGCGTTGAGAAGAAACATATCACAAAAGTTTCTCCTCCTGATTGAGATAACTATTAACCAGCGATTCCCAACCTTTCGTAGGAGACAGAACAATAAGCAATATTTTTAGAACAGATAATTTGAAATACACTATCTTTACTTTTTTAATAAGAATTGGACAGTTAACTATCATTTTAGATCAATGATTCCCAAACTTTCGTAGGAACACTCCAACAAATACTTAAATTAATTACCACGTAACTATGGAATCTTATCCGACTAAATGTACAGAAAGAACCCGAAACTGCACAAAATTTTACCTCCTGAATTTTAAGATCAGCTATTCCCAACCTTTCGTAGAATACGGAACACTTCTATATGCAATTTTTTAGTAGAATACTTACTTCAGGTTATTTGAAATTCTTACATCATACTAGAATTGGGCAGAATACGTCGTTTTAAAAAAGTGATTCCAAAACTTTCACAAGAACATTGTGAGCAATTTTCTTGAGTAATATACTTAATTCGGTTAATCTAAAATACATACGCAAGAATTGGACAGTTGATGATCATTTTCGATCAATGATTCCCAAACTTTCATATGAAAATACCTAAAAGCAATTTAATTGAGTGGAATATTTAATTCAGATAATCTAAAACACATAAGCATGTCATCATTTTTCTCCCAACATCAACTCAAAAGATATTTTTAACATACCATTACTAAGAGGGGGGATGACCTTATTAAGGATTTATATATATATATATATATATATAAATATATATAAAAATATATATATATATATATATATACATATAATATATATATATATATATATATATATATACATATATATATACATATACATACATATATATATACATATACATACATACATATATATACATACATATATATATATAAACATACATATATATACATACATACATATACATACATACATATACATACATACATATACATCCGAAAATCTATTGTGTATAAGAAAAAAATCCTTATTTTAAGATTCGTTTTAAAGATCATGTTGTATATATTTTTAACTAATGAACCACAAATTGAAATTCGTAAGCTCCGGAATAGTGTTCCATCTGCCCTGCCCATGGTAGTTCATATTTTCAGCACTATTTCGCTTCTAAAATGTACAAGATCGAGATCTAACATGAATGAAGTTAAATAAAAAAAAAAAAACCCGTGAGAAAAGCTTGGCATAAATTAAGGGTAATAAAGTAGAATCACAAGAACTGAACTGAGAGAAATACATTAATATGTGTTATTCTTTGGAGCAGTTGAATGCAAGCCATACGTAGTTATTTTTCTTACAAACAGATGGCGCTGGTTCCCGCCACAGTTGAACAATGAAAGTGAACGCGCTCGTATTACCATGGCAACCGAATATGTTTCGATCGGGATTCTCTGCGATTGAGGAATTTTCACGATTTTAATATTTAAAAAGAACAAAAAAGTAATGAATATTTTTTCAAGTAATGAATTCAAATTTTATAGCGGATATTTAAAGTAAAAATAAGATGGATTTTGTGAGATCGTTCAAGTAAACAGATTATGCTGTTTACATGTTAAACATTTTTAAATTTGTTTTTTGTTAAAGTATCGCATATAATAGCATTTTTTTGTTAATGGCATTAAAAAATCATACTCTAAATTTAGTATTTCACTTGTAAAAATACAAAACTAAGCATGATAAGATATTTTCATCGTAAAAAACATACACGAAAAATCTACAACTGAGATAAATGATGAGAAATTAAATAAATTTATCATATAAATCATCTCTATGTTTGTGAAGACATTTTTCGGTAAATAAATGCTTGCATTTGTTTAAAAATATGTACTATTTTAGAACAATAAAAGTATATAAAATACATTAAACTAAAAGTATTGTTGATTAACACTGCTATTTAATTAAAATGCTAATTTTCGAGTATTATCACAGAGTTCAAGTACAATAATATTTTATGCATATAAAAAAGAAAAACATAAATATCTAAAGCATATAATTATCTAATAAATAAAGTTATGTATTTTCAAGGTATTAAAAATTTTCTTAAATTACTTTCTTATGTATCAATTAACAGTGTATTTTTTGATTAAAATTGTGAGAATTTAAAAAAAAGTATAATATTTCTAAAAATAATATATTACTTTAAAAATTAAATTTTTTATTTTTCATTTTTTAATTTGACATTAATAAAGGAATAAAATTGTATTGCTTTTAAAAAATGTATAATAATTAAGTAAACTTTACAGATTTTAAAATTCTTTTCATCATATTATATTAGAATTTATTTGTTTTGGTTTGGTTTGGAATTTACGGTCTACTTTTTGCAACACGAGGGCTAATGAGACCGGTACACAAAAAATACCTCCTCTAATTTTATTTTAATATTACATCCGTTTATTATAAAAACGAATGCAACTACAAATGTGTATGTATGATTATGCTATTTTATTTGACTTTTTGTGTTTACAAACAAAAGAGCTGTGTTTAAGCATGAATAAAGTATTAAAACATGTTAGTAACATTGGAAAAAAAATATAAATGATTTTACACACCGGGTAATTTGTATAACTGCTATAAAATCCTTTTTTGCCAAAAAGAAAACATTGCTAGTCAATTCGTTTCTGATTGGTAAAACAGGTAGAAGAGACATTTATGACAAATTGAGATAACTAAAATTCTAGATCGATAAAATATCCTTCAGGTTTAAATAAAAATAAATTTTGATATAAAAATTTCAGGAACTTGCAAAAACAAAAGAAATATTTTAAAAGCAATACAAAAATATTGGTCTCATGAACGATGAATCACAACCAATCAAGCTTTTTTGATGACAAAGTTTCGCTTAACTTTAAAATTAATTTTTAAATGATGGACAGTTTTTTTACATTTTTGAGAACATATTTGGAATCTACAGTCTTGAAATATCAAAAAACACAGTGTTCGAATACAGTGCTATCCTCATTCTTCATCATACAAATTGCAGAATACGTCGTTTAAAAAAGTGATTCCAAAACTTTAACCAAGAACATTTGTGAAATTTCTGAGTAATATACTTAATTGTTAATCTAAAATACATGCAAGAATGGACAGTATGATCATTCGATCAATGATTAAACTTTCATATAAAATCTAAAAATTTAATTGATTGGAATATTTAATTCAGATAATCTAAACACAAAAGCATGTCATCATTTTCTCCCAACATCAACTCAAAAGATATTTTTAACTACCATTACAAGAATGACCTTATTAAGGATTTATATATAAATATATATATAAATATATATATATATATATGTTATATATATATATATACATATATTATATATATACAATATATAAATATATATATATATATATATATATATACATATAAATACAAATATACAAAATATAATATATATACATAAATATACATACATATATATACATACATATATACATACAAATATATATAAACATATATATATACATACATACATATACATACATACATAAAACATACAAATATACATCCGAAAATCTATTGTTTATAAAAAAAAAATCCTTAATTTTAAATTCGTTTAAAGATCATTGTATATATTTTAACATAAAAAATTGAAGAAAAATTTATCTGCCCTCTTTAATTAGCACTAAATGTTCTAAAATGTACAAATCGAGATTCACATGATGTTTAAAAAAAAAAAAAAAAAAAAAAAAAAAAAAAAAAAAAAAAAAAGTAAAAAGCTTGGCATAAATTAAGGGTAATAAAGTAGAATCACAAGAACTGAACTGAGAGAAATACATTAATATGTGTTATTCTTTGGAGCAGTTGAATGCAAGCCATACGTAGTTATTTTTCTTACAAACAGATGGCGCTGGTTCCCGCCACAGTTGAACAATGAAAGTCAACGCGCTCGTATTACCATGGCAACCGAATATATTTCGATCGGGATTCTCTGCGATTCGCTCGATTAATTGTCATACATAAAGAACATTTATTTGGAAGACTGATTTTAAAAGTAATGATTTTTAAATCATAAATTTAGACACGGATTTTTAAATAAGCAGATAAAAGATTAAGAGAATGGGATAATATGTAGAGCAGTAGAACACGAAAAAGAAGTAGTTTTCAGTTTTATATTCTTTAGTTTTATACCTATTTTAACCCTTTAGATTCGATTGAGCATATAGTTTCAGTAATTAGATTTCATCGTCAGTAAGGTAAATAAAACTCATCTTAAATGGACTGCTATGTCTTCGGTGTTATTAAGGAATTGGGAACAGAAACGTAACTTAAAAAAAATTGAGAACACTTTCAGATTGAAAATGGCTCACTTGTGTAAATGTCGCTCGCTCTTTGCTCCAGTTTCAATTTGTCTATGTTTCTTTAACATCGTAGTAAGTACAGTTATATTTAGGTATTACTTGTTATGAAATAGTTCTTATTATTTTTACTAATTAGTAATTTAGAATTTTTAATGTCCGATTATAGAAGTTTAGTATAAATTCTTTTTTGCCGGATGTTGTCCCAATCGTAGTTTTATCAACTAAATGTAAGAAAATGTAATAACTAAATGTAAGAGATATGTAAATATGCCTCATGAATGATAAAACTTAAAATATATACATATGATAGTATACACACATACTTATAATGTATCTATATCTCTCTACATGCATGTATACATACATATACAATTAAATACATACAAATGGAAATGAATGTAAATATAGAAAGCATTACGTTCAACATAAAAAATACTTGGGACTCCGCTTAATGTGATCAGTTTGGGACACCGTGATTTTGATAACAATAAACGAATGCAAAATAAGATAATTTACCCCCCCCCCCTCTTTAATTCACACGTACTACATTTCAAAACAAAATTTTAAAAAAAAATCCTTACATTTATTTACTGTATATTATCCTTTAAAACATAAGAATTGTGTGCATAATTAAAAAAATTGATCCATTTTTGGCTGTCTACAAATTTTTCTAAGCTCATTGATAAATTGTTTGTAATCAAAATCAATCTGTCATAACGATTTCAAATTTCGATCTTTTGTTTTAACGTTAAATCATTTCGCTTTCTGGTTCCCCTATCGACAAGCTGCACGGAAGCGAGCAAGGCATAATATGGGAATACGCTCATTCTCAGTTTCGATAAGAATGTGTTGCCTTCTGCTTGTCTGACAACCATTCACCACCAGCAGGGTGTGCGTATTTTTGAAAAATTCCAGGAACGTGTGAAACCCCACTCCTTTGTTGTTTCCCCATTTCCCTAGGCTGGAGAAGGACAATTCTCGGAAATGAAAACAAGAACGATGGTAAAGAAAAGAATTTGTTCATTCTGAATACATTGCGAATATTCCTTTGCCAGTTAAAATGAGGTTCGAAAACGGATAACATTAACCGATGTAACGATCCCATTAAGCGATCATTTTAATATACAAATGAATAGAGAAATTCGGGACAAAGTGATTTCTATAAAAACAAGCGATTGATAGCATTAATCGCTATCCCATTAAGCGGAGTCTACTATATATATATATATATATATATATATATATATATATATATATATATATATATATATATATATATATATATATATATATATATATATATATATATATATATGTATATATATATATGTATATATATATATATATATATATATATATATATATATATATATATATATATATATGTATATATATATATATATATATATATATGTATATATATATATGTATATATATGTATATATATGTATGTATATATATATGTATATATATATATGTATATATATATATATATGTATATATATGTATATATATGTATATATATGTATATATGTATATATGTATATATGTATATATATATATATATATGTGTGTATATATATGTATATATATGCATATCTATATATATGTATATATAAATATATATGTATATATATATGTATATATGTATATATATATGTGTATATATGTATATATATATGTATATATATGTATATATATATATATATGTAAATATATATACATATATATATATATGTATATGTATATATATGTATATATATATGTATATATATATATATATATATGTATATATATATATATATATATATGTATATATATATATGTATATATATGTATATATATGTATATATATATATGTATATATATATATGTATATATATATATATATATATATATATATATATATATATATATATATATATATATATAGTGTATGCATTACAAGATTCTTTTAAATTTATTAAAATTTGTGTACAACATCAATCTCTTGCCAGTGGGAGTATAGTTGAGAGAAACGTGCCAAAAAATGGAAAAAAAATCTGTATAATTTTGTTTGTTTATCATCAAAAAGTTAGAAATTGATAATTTTTGAAAAAAAAATTCCAGGAACGTGTAAAACCCCACTCCTTTGTTGATTCCTCATTTCCCTAGGTGGAACAGAAGAATTCTCGGAAATTCAAATAGCGAGGGAAAGAAAAGAATGGGTTCCTTCCGAATACATTGTGAATATTCCTTTTCCAGTTAAAACGAGGTCCGAAATCTGATAACATTAACCGATGTAACGATTCCATAAAGCGATCATTTTAACAAACAAATGAATAGAGAAAATCGGGAGCAAATGATTTCGATAACAATAAGCGATTGATAACACTAAGCGGAGTCCACTGTATTACATAACAACAAATTTTTTACCCTTTTTATACTTCTAAAGCAAAAATAAAAACGATACCAAAAAGTTTATTATTACTACAAACACTCTTCCAAAAATATATTCATGACAACGCAGCACCTGCGATTTTTAATAAAAAGAAAAAAATTTTAATCATTGTTATAAAAATTCCAAATTATATCACAATTTTTAACATACTTCCACGTTAAGAATAAATAATCACAAGAATTTCTTAACTGAATAAACAGCAGAAAAGTAAAAACAAGATAAAAGAAAAAAATAACTAGAACATAACACGGTTTAATAAATGCTACTCGTTATCAAATTACAAGCATCTTGATTTAAGAACACTTTACATAACCGAATTTGTATAAGCATGAAACCTTTTAAAAAAAAAAGTGGTTGACATAAATAAGTAAACAACGTCTTGACGGGCACCGAAACAAATAGCTCTAATTAACAAAACAAAATGAAAGGAGGGACAATTTTAAGAAAGAAAAAATATATATTCTACATAATTAAACGCATCAGGCGGATACAACGTTTTCCAAAGATGATAAATATTTGCGAAAAGAATCCAACGGGGAAAAACACACTGTTGAAAGGGGAAAAAGATGGGGGGAAAGGGAAAGCTACATCCGTATTGCGCACTGTAAGACAACACTAATCAGGGAAAAATCCGATACATTATCTTTCTGGCTAGGGGACGAAACAGGGGAGAGAGAGAGAAAAAAAACAAAATGGCAAAGCAGGATTTATTACCATCTTCGTGAAACATTAAACTGAATATGTGGGGTTATAAAAGAGAAGAAATAGTAATTTAGATAAGAAGTATTACATGGGCAGAAGAAAAGAAGGAATGTTTTGATTATAAAGTAGTTTCAGATTATCTGTTCTTTATTTTAAATAAAATAAATATGTCATGGGTAAAAAGGATGTTTAAAAGAATTTAAACGCTTTTCGGAGTCAGCATTTTGGTAAAATAAGTTAGCAAAGAGTCTGTGGAAATTTTCAGTTACATGAGTTATACGCACTATATAAACACATAATATGGGTTATAGATATAAATAAATTATACAAAGAATGTAAGAATAACGTATTTATATGTATATAACGTGCATCCTGTTATTTGTGCAAAAAAGAAATGGGGAAATTTCTACGAAAAAGAAATGGCGACTTTCAGGTTGTAAACTCCACTGATTGCCATATTTTTGTAAAATCTCTCTATTAAAAGCCATAGAAATTTTTTAGCTTTTGTATAACTACTTAAAAATTTAAAAATTTCTTTTAAAATGACCATTTTATCTTCTGTTCACACCCATTCTATCAGAATGCTCGCTGAACATTGATTGGTCGTAAGGAAACACTCTGATTGGCTCCTGGGACTCCATTATAATGTTCAGTTCTAATAAAACTTCACTTCAGATCGAGTCTCCGTCGTGAACGAATATCTCTGACCCAATAAAAATTATGTTTCCTACCTCTAAACTTCTAATTCTCTAGTTATTTTGTGTTACTAACTCACGAATCCATTTTTATCTTTATCTATTCTTTCATATCTGTTAATTTTTTCTCGCTCCTTGTTATTATATTCTCACTGGAAGAAATCTCAGGATTAACTAGCTAGACCCTAACAATTCTGTTGACCTACATGCTGAAGGTCATGTTCTAAACCAATTGATACGTGGACAAATTAAATCAATCTCTTTTCGTTCACTGTCATACAAAAGTGTACATTAACTCTTAATACTATAAATTTCATTCTTCGTGTACGAAAGAAAAACAGTTCACGGATCTAGAGTACTTACTTGCTGTAAAATTCATGTAGTACAGCCAGCCAAGACTGCCATTTAAAAAAAAAAAAAAAAAAAGAGCATACGGTAAATTATTCTACATTTTCCCGCCAAAAGCTAGTCCGCGAATGTTGGGTGCATCTTTTGCAACATTGTACTTCACCTCTTCGAAATGCTGGCAAATCCTCCCACCTTCGGACATTGCTCTGGAGATTCTTTGCCTGGCTTCTCAGGGTCAAGCCCTCTAAGCCAGAATTACTGTAGTGCATGGTTATGAAGATTAACAGATATTGCAACGCGATAATGAGGACTAGATACTAGCATTAAAATAAGATTAAGTTTAACAAGAAATAGGGTTCACGAGTTCGGTGAATGGAAGACAAAAGATATAATAATAAGAGTTCGTCAGTAGCAAAAAGAAATTAACAAGTCCAACACATTAGGTGCACTTGGCATAATAAGTTACAAGTTGTAATAATTTTAGCACATTAGGTACAAAAGGCATGAAGTAAAACACATTAAATTTCATTTTTTTTCTAACAAGTTGGAGAAGAATTGAATACAGCAGACAATCAAGCGATTGCGAAGGAACGGATACAACTTGAGACTCTGAACAATTTGGTTGGTTCCTGGGAGCCAATGAAATTTGTGCTAGGTACGAAGAGCCCTCGAGAGAATTTTCGAGCAAGTTTCAGAATTTGCAAGTGAGGGATTCAAGGCTAGACACAAAGAAATTTGATTGGCCGCTGAGGGCCAATGAAATTTATTCAATAGTTCTGCTGAGAACGGCTAAGGGCCGTTTAGAGTTTGCAGGATCCGCATGGTCATATTGGTATAAGTCCAGTAAATGATCAATGCAAATATTAGAATAAAAGATAGTGGCTAAAATTTTGAGAAAATTTGGAAGAGTGGAGAGATCAATTTTCCTGTGGATCAGGCGAAGTTACAAGCCTAACTGGTGACAGGCTAGGGAGCCAGGGATTGGCTAGAAAGGCTTTGTCCAAGAAGGGTTCTCGGACGTTTCGAAGTTCATGACCTGACGTTCGGGAAGAATGTTGTTTGATTTTTCTCGAGATATGTTTCCGTCTAGCTCAACGGAGATTGTTAAATTCCTATGATGCTCCTTGTATATAAATGTAAATACTGAAGTAAAATGTACATAGCTGTGAGTGTAGGAATAAAACCCTGAAAAATCAAGAAATCTTGTCTCGGCTCGCTTACTACGTCACAATACGAACAAGTAGTACAGAATGAATATAAAAACTTCGAATGTAGGCTTCTATTTTAGGAATCACCAGTAAAGAAAAATTCAATTTATCGGTAAACATTTTGAGGGTATATTTGACCGGCAATGCCCCATCCTCCAGCAGGTGATGAATATTATCTTTCAATAATACAATTCTGCAACCCACAAATTACTTCCACGTCACAGAGGATACACACCGGTGTATAAAGAAAGAGCAGCTTTTTGCATGTACCAAACTGATATCTAGTCATGAAAATACTTAACAATTGATTACAGAATTACAGCTGACACACAGGTGAAGTAGAATAAAAGTGATTAATAAACAGAAAACTTTCAAACGAAATGACAAATTTAGGTGGTCACATCCCTTTTACAAATCTTCTCTCGATAAGTAAATACAGATTCAGTTCTGCTATAGTGTGTTTGGGAAACCCTTTTCGCCAAAACACAACAGGTTACAACAGAATTACAAGGCAGATATGAACGTGATATATCTCCCTCTAACAAACGGGCATTCGTTTTGCGTAATTTCCTGGACCATAAAATGGCTATCACCCCGATGTCCTGCTTGCACATACGGACCCCATAAAACGGAAGATTTATTCATGCGATCTCATGTTTCTTTATAGCCACTTTATGGAACGCCTCGCATTCGAAGGGGAGGGGGAGGCAGGTACATTATTTGGTGTTTTCGTCTCCGTACCAGAGTTGGTAGGGCTCTATATGCACTAGGGGTGCAACGGGTGTCAATTTTGTCGGATACTGGATATCTGGCCAAAGTTTCAGCCGGATGTCAGTATGTTTCGCACTTTTTCATTTCCAATTCTTTTCATCCGAATCTCAGATAGTTTTAAACGTTGTTGCCATGGTCGTGTTGTAAATATTTGCCGATCAGCTAAATAATAACGAACTTCATGTGTGTATTAACCCTTTGAGGGGCACCCATAGAAACTCTTTGGTTTTCAATGAAATTAGTTTATAAATGGACCTTTCTATTCTATGGACCTTTTAAATATGAAGTATATGAAAAATAAATTATATTACTTGAGGAATAAGCAAGGGCTATTTTGATTGCGTCATCACCTACCTTAGAACAGCATAAAAATGACACATTTTTTTTTAATAATATTGGAAAAATAGTTAATGATTTTTATTAAAAGAATGTATAAATCAGATAGATAAGAAATTTGTAAGCGAACTTTAAATAGGTACTTTTATTTTAAATTTTTAACTTTGAAAAATAGATATTTTGCTTTTAGAATCCAGTTTGATAGAGCCTGATTCTAAAATCAGGTTTTGACAGGAATAATTAAAAGGAGGAAAAAAATTAAGTTTCGACAGTTTGATGCATCAAAAATTGAAAATCAAAAATTTTTTCTATATAAATCAGAGAAAAATTTCTAACAGCCGGTATATTATATATAGCAGTGCCCTTCAAAGGGTTAACTAGGGATGCAACGGTTGGCAATTTGGCCGGATAACTGATACCGGATATCTGGCCAGAGATTCAACCGGATATCAATATGTTTTGCACTTTTTTCTTTTTAAATTTATTTTAAATAAATCAGCTTTATGTATTTTATTTTTGCAACCATTTGTACTATATTTTATTTAGTTCTTTTTTTTTTCTTTAAATTTCAGTACTCAATTTGACATTACTTAGTTAGAAAAATCAAATCTGAATAAAAGCATCTGTAATAGTCCTTTACCTCCCTTCTTTAATGGTTCTTATGTTTTTATATGAAACATTTCAAAAGCATACCCCCCCTTTTTTAGTAAATTGTCTTTGTTCTTCTATCCTCCAAAAAAGTATTGTATTTTGTATTCTCAGACTCAACAACACAATTTTGCAGGTTGAGACTGAAAAAAGAATAATTTATGATCTTTTGTAATGAAATGTGTAAATAAACTTATTTTTTTAATAAAACTTTATTTTTTACTTACATAATACGCATTGTTTCATATAGTATATTGTTTAACATTTTTCATTTTTTTTCGTTATATTTATTTTATTTCTCGGTGTACTACCGCATAATTGTAATATCCGGCTATTGCCAGCTATCCGGTATAGCCGCCGGATAACAGTTACATCCCTAATCTGCCCCAGGCTTAGCAGTGACTTTCCAAGAACTAATGATACTTAGTGAAGTTTTAAGTTGCCTTTTCCATATGCTTACAAAAATATATTTTGGTAGAAAATGTATTTTGGTATTTTACAGAAAGCAGAGAGTCCAATGTGGAACTTCAAGTTTATTTAAGACTGAGAAATCACATCTTTCTCCGACAAGAGCAGAGCAATTAAGGATACGCTAAAAAAAAAAAAAAAAAAAAAAAAAAGTTGGCAGCACAGCGAGAGATGACACGAATTCTTTCCCAAGAAAGAGCGGGTTAGTCAGCGGCATTAACCGTCAGAAAGGAACCTAGATCATTCGAAAAGTGAACCATTTGATCGAGACAGCTGGAAAATGGGGCGAGTGGACAGAAAATGAGCATTAATTTCAGAGTTAGCTTTGGAAGACTGGTTTAAAAGGATTGAAGTCGCGAGCACTCCTTATAATTCTGAGATTTCGTGACTGGAAAAATAGATATGAAAGAATGAGAACGGGAAAATAAGAATTTTAGAGAGATAGTGTAAATGCAATAATTTTGACATATCCCCTATATAATAATAGCCTAAGTTATGTGTCCGTCTGTCCTCGAATTTATGAAGCGGTTGGACCTGGAATGGATAGAGGCATCCATATTGGATTCTTGATGAGTTAGGGTTTACAACGTTCGAAATCCATCCCCTTTTTTCAAGCATTTAATGCCATTATTTCAAGCCCTATTTTTCCGGTTAAGACCAGGCGATACAATTTATCGATTTGTCACATAATAAATAGGTAAAAATATTCTTCTAACATTATGACGTCAATTCTTTAACCATCTCCTCTATTAATTTATTTTAAATTATTTAAATATCGTCTGTATTATTTTCATACGTTTTATCAGTGAGCTGAAATATTACGTAATTTTCTTTTATACTTGGATTAAATAATAGATTAGGTACATAAGTGATCATTTTAAATTGAATCATCGATTATTTTCGGTTGCAATGAAAATTGTATCACCGATATTAACAACAAATTATATCTACCTCCAGGGTGTAGTGGAAATGATACTTTCATTCCTTTACTACCATTAATTACTGTGGAAAAAAAAATAATTGGGAAGAACTCAACGATAATTTCGACGTAGCTAAGAAAACTTTAAATTATCTTTCTAAATGAATTCAACGTGATTCCTAACTGCATTCACAGTATCGGGAGACTTTAGAGGAGTATGAAGATAAACAAATTATTGAGCCTGTAGCAGACAATTCTCAGACAAAAAGCAAACAATTTTTTTACTTAACTACAAGGTACTTAACGATTCTGGAAAATTAAAAAATTTACTGATCCCGTCATATGACGGGCTATATGCTAGTTACATATATAAATAAAATATAGCGTCCGTCGGCAAAATGAATTACTTTTTTAAAAACAATATTTTCAAGACCCCCTTAAAAAAACAAAAATAAAATAAACATCATAAATGCTTTTACGTGTTGCACGCGTCTACACACATTTACACATAAACTACAAAAACAAACTTGGCGACGGCGAGTGGGTCGCAAAATAACTGCCGGAAACGAGACAATAACCTTAAGTCATATATGCATGGAAACAGGCCAAACCATAAATCCGGAGGAAAATAAACGAAGCGTCGCCAACGCGCCAAACGGGGGGAAAGGAACGCGGCGGCAAAAGAACAAGTCCGATATTTCAAAAGGCCCGTCGGTATTGTTCCGGGTTGTACGAGGGTAAGGAAATGCGACAGACGAGATATAATGGTAGAGCATAACGACCGTAAAAAACGAGAAGCGACGTAAATGACAGACGATTCCGATTTATGGACGTCATTTACGAGAAAGCCACCCACGGCTATTTTCGGATATCCCCGTATGGGAAGTAGCAGATAATGAGATGACCAGGGTCGTTTCGTTTTCGTGTACGATTATCCCTACCACGTGCTCCAATGAATTGCAAAGTAGTGCAGTGGCTTCCACAGTGAACAGTCAAGCAGTCCCTCCTAAGCGAGGGGGTTGTCAATCACATTGGGTTGGAGCAGGAGATGGCCTAATTTACAGTGATTTGGGTGGCGACAGGGTGCATCAAGTCTCGGAATCGCGCAATGCGATGTTAAAAAAGTGTACAAATATGAAACTAAAATGTTAACATTCTTAAATTATACACACACACACACACACTCGTATATATGTATGTGCATATATATGTTTGTGTGTGAGTGTGTGTAAGGAAAAGTTAACTAGATCGGGCAACTAATGTAGGCATTTTGCATAAATTCCAAAATTGCCCGTTAGGGCAATTTTGGAAATTCTCAAACAAAAAGGAGATGCACGCTGTCGGAGGCATATTTTTTAGAGATTTTTCACAGAGATGTTGACCCAAGGTGTTAAGGGCCTTTTACTTAGAACTTCATGCTAGTTGACCCTTCAGTTTGTCCTGTCCTCCAACGTTATTTTAATAAACGTCTTTAACTAAAACGGTGTCATTTTTATGGGCCATGGATGCAACCACCCATCGTGAAGTCCGTCTTTTTACATACATATATACACATATATATATCAGTCACGTGTGATATACAATGAACTATATTTTATATATAAGAACCGTCCGAGCCCTTTTTCAAAATTTGAAAAAATATATATAATATATATATAATATATATGATATATATATATATATATATATATATATATATATATATATTATGAATGTCGTTTAGAAGTTCTTCGACCTTTAATTTTTCAAAGATTTTTTTTTTAAATTGTTGATTTTTTGCATCCGTGCGAATGTCATTTACAATGTGTTACACTGCTTTCATAACTTCAGGATATTTTAAATATTTTATGTCGAGATGCTCTCGGTGGATTATGCAGTGAATCGGTATGAACTGTGGAATTTGAAAATCTTTTAAAAGACCAATAAAACCGATTTTACCCAGCATTGCTGGAGCTCCATCAGTTGTAATAATTTTTTAAAATGTAATAACAAAAAAATGAAAAGGGAACTCGGGTACATTTATCGAGAGGCAAAAAGAATCCTCCCAAGAGCTGCATGTGGGTCGGGAGCCGCAGGTTGGCCACCCCTGCTATCGCTTGTGTGTAACATGCGATAAAAATTAAATATTTTTTATATTAAAGCGTATATACATTTCATCGTATTTTGTATCACGTGTATACAACCGTATCAACCATGAGATGAGTAGATCATGAGTGACGTACTTGGAGAGGCAAAGTGTTAAACGCATCTGTAAATACAAACTGCCCAGATGTAGAAGAACTTTCTCCACAAGTTGATATGGAACTAGAGGAGTGCAACACACCAATCTCAATCTTAGCCAAGACGGCGTGACCAGAAACCAGGGTTGACATGATTTAAATCTTGATTTAATTCAGTTGATTTTTTTAAATCATTGATTTAAACCATTTATGTTCACTTTTAAAACCTATATTCCATAGACAGGAGAATTGGGAATCAGTCAGCACAGTAATACCAAGTAAATAAGTATCAATAGATAGCATGTCCAAGAATTTAGGGAACGATGGCCGAATGGTTAGGATGCTGGCCTTCGGAACAGGAGTTCGTGGGTTTGAATCCCACTATGGCATGGATGTTCGTAGCCGTTCGGAATCGGCTTTAAGCAGTAGGTCCCGGTCTCATTAGCCCTCGTGTTGCAAAAAAGTAGACCGTAGCACTCCAAAACCAAACCAAACCAAAACCAAGAATTTAGGAGTTATTATCAGAAAGTATGTAGTAGGGGTAGGTACAATAGCTAATTATGACTGGTGAAATTCATTTTATGTAATGGGAGGTAAAGAGAGTTTTTCAAAACTTGATATCCAGTTTGTCTACCCAATAACAACAGCCTTGGCTTCATCTGCTGGAATGGAAAGACAGTTTTCTTCTTTTAGTACTCTTCATTCTAGCTTTCATAACCAATTAGGAGTCGATAAAGCATCGAAGCGAGTGTTTTTTATTGAAACAATTAAATCCATCATTCGGTGCTTAAAAATATTGAAATAATTGTGATTTGTTTTTTTAAATAAATAGTTTGCATTAAAAGAATATTTAATTTGTTCTTTAAATTGACATCTTATTTAGTTTGCACTATCCAATTACAAAATAATGGAATGTATTTAGATTAAAATTTATATATTTAATTTTAGGTAATTAGTGTGTAGAATATACTAGATAGATAAGATGTTACTTCTTATAATAAACTATTCTTTTTATACTGCAAAAAAAAAAAAACATAAAAACATTAATTAAAATTAGTATTCAGAAAAAAAATCAAAGAAATCTGATTTAAATAAAAAAAACAACTCTGATTTAAATCAAATAAATGTGATTTTTTTTTTTTTTAAATCATGATTTTTTTTCAACCCTGCCAGAAACCAACACCGGTAGCGTTATATCAACAGTAGAGTGCCGATGGCCGCAAGCAGTCAGAAAATGTGGCAAAATAAATAAACGAAAAAGCCCCATGAAGCAGCCCGTTCGAAAAAGAATCTGTCGGCAACCGAAAAACGGGCGCTCCAGGCAGCGAATCGCATTCCGGGGGAATACAAGTGAAACAAAAACTGTTCCGTCTGCTGCGAGGCGTCGAAATGAAGTGAAGAAAAATATAAATGCACAGCCCTCAAAACGCTCTTTACAGATGTAGGTCTCTTGACAGACAAGAGGCGTGGCCTTTTTTTCAAACGTGTCGACGAACAGTTTGGGTGCAGCGCAGAGGGTACCCGAGGCCCATTCGAGACCCGTAAAAAGACTTTTTAATCGATGAAAAAAAAACAGGTCATCGATATTATCGAATGTGATTTATAAGTGACATAGATTTATTTTAATAAAGTCAAACAAACAAGAAAGAAGCGGATTAAGTATAAGTGAAATGGAGTAAATATATAAATAAAATGTTATCACCGACCAGAGGTCATCGACTGCATCGGATATGTCCCTTTATATACTTTTAAGACTTATTACACGTTCGCACACATTTTAACATCTTGTGCCTGCTTTGAATAAACTTAGACAAAATTCTTTAAAAATCCATCGCCAAAACTCGAGACAATCATCGTGGAAACGCCGTATCCGAGCTTGGATTACTTTCTTCACTGTACGGGAATTTACTATGAAATCTGAATTCTATCATTTTTATCTTACGTTAATTGTAATTTTTTTTAAATTTTTCATTCTTTATTTTTTTTTAAATTAGGTCCATTGTATTTTAATAATAGATTGTTTATATATCTTGTAAATACTTTTTAATCTTAATCTTAGTATTATACCTTAACCTGTTTATGTACCACTTTTG
>CM063507.1:82446286-82448786 GCA_032207245.1 Pardosa pseudoannulata | reverse complement strand
TCATTTTCGATACCATTCATATATACCACCAAATAATCACTGTCCCGTTTGGGTTTCGAAATCAGAAGTGTGATACTGAAGAATGTTCTCAATGGCGTTAATTAATTGCTCAAAACAGACGCCCTTTTAATATAAAACACTTTTTATTATATTTACGTATGCGAGATCTTTAAATGCACAGAAAATGTCACATAGAAGAATTTATGGCGTAAATAATATTAACATATTAAAGCACAAAAGCAACTCAAGAGCCATTTTTCTCGCATACGAAAGAACAGCCATGTTTTCACTAAACAAAATCGTTCGTTGCCACTCGCAACTTACAGAGAAAAAATAAAATAAAAAAGATAATATGTGGGTAGAACATCAATTTTAACAGACGATTTGACATTCTCCCACCTAAGTTAACTTTTATCTTAAAATTTAACTTACAACTAACTACACAACAATAACAATAACATAATAATAACAGTTCACTATAAATATACATGTATATATATATGCATATACATACATATATATTCATACATATACATATATACATAAATATATACATATATATACACCCACATATATATATACATATACATATGTATATATATATGTTATATATATACAAATGTATATGTATATATATGAGTATATATATATGTGTGTGTGTATATATGTATATATTTATGTATTTATGTATATATATATATATACATACACACACACACACACATATATATATATATGTTTTATATATATATATACACACACACACACATATATATATATATGTGTGTGTGTGTGTGTGTGTGTGTGTGTGTGTATCCCAATCCTTTCTTCCTTTCCGTTACAATTAATAGTTTTTACAATTACTGGACGTAATGGAGTTATAGTGTTTTGGTTGTGTTTTATTATTATATTTATTTACCTCTATGTAATTGCAGCCTGGAGCGCATTACATGGTAAATAATTTTAACTATCTGCCTTTATCTATCTAATATTTATCGATCTAAGTATAAATACACACACATATAATATATATATATATATATATATATATATTACACACACACACATATAATATATATATATATATATATATATATATATTACACACGTGTGTGAGTATGTACTGAATAAGCAAGAAGAATTCCTTATTTACTGACACGTGATAAATATCAAGGTAAAGAGAAAAAAATATTTTCACCTTAAATTTTCTTTTCAACAACATTTCAAGCGCAATATTTTGAATTGCGAGAAAAAAAAAAGAAAAAAAGAATAGCGGAAAAAAAAAGGTAATGGATATATGTTACCGTCGCAACCGAAAACCTTTATCACTGCCGAAATGGCAACAAAACAACATAATGGCCACATTTTGTTCCAAAATAGCAAAGTGTTTATTACCTTTTTCAAAATTTCGTAAAGAAAAAGGTAAAAAAAATCCTCAGAATTGTTATGAACATAATGGTACTTCTTTCTAATGATTTTCTAAGCAATACAGAATAACAACCAAATTCCAACTAACCTAGTCGGTTGTCATCGCAACACATAGCTTCCTTTTCCGATGCCATTCGGAAAATCATAATATTAGAGAAAATTCCAAGACATGTTTTCTGTTACATATACAATACACTTAATTTAACAACTAAGGAATTGGAAAATCTTCTAAGCAACTTCAAACAATTAAATATAACAAAATATTTACTGCTCTAATACTCATTTTAACAATACTATCCGAATGCAATTTGTGAATTGCACGTGAAAAATAAATTTCCGCCAGTCGGTTGCCATAGCAACGAAAGGCTTTAATACTCGGATAATGGCAACAGAAAATAAACTTATTATAAAGCTGAGGATTTCTCTCGAAAAGTAAACAAACTTGCATTTTAGAGCAAATCATTGTATTACACGGTTTGACTGAAATATATAAAAATATAAAATGTCGTCTGCATTTTTAATTCATTATTAGTGTTCATTACATGGAGTTTTATTATTGCCGATAAAGAATATAATAAAAAGTAATGCTAAAATTTCAAAATATGAATGGAAATAAAACTAATCTTAAGGATAACCTTTTTTAATTACCATTTCTGCATTAAGTTAGCTCTCCGAGAAGTATCACAAGATAAAAAAAAAATCTTACCCAATTCAGTTTAGAAATTCAAAGAATCAACAGAAAAATGCATACCTGAAAAAAGAAATAAAATATATATTGATTCTGCAGTCAGTATATCTGTAAACAATATTCAAATGCACATATAATATAGATTTTAAATAAAACAACATAAACTTGGTTAAAAACGAATAAGGAAATTTGACAGTAATAATATACGCAAGTTATGCACGTTTGTATACAGTATTTAAATGTATATCTCGCATATTAATTTAGTTTATATACAAAGCGTATTAATTTAGATTATATACAAAATGGGGACTACTGGAAAATTGGGTTCCCCTTGACAAATTTGGCTAAAATATTGGGGATATTTACTAAAACACAAAGGTAATC
>CM063507.1:82426286-82441286 GCA_032207245.1 Pardosa pseudoannulata | reverse complement strand
TTTAAAAAAACATCTGTGATTTATTATAACCATTTTATACATATTGTTAAACTTTTCTTTATGTAAATAGTTAACGCATTTATGCACAACTGAAAATTTTGACTTTGCTTATAATAATAAAGCAAGTCGTCTGAACGTATTGGAATCAAATCCTCAACTGAAGTGCTGAAAATAAGCGTGAATGCACAGGCTTCTTGGTCGCTACCATAGTAACCGATGACTGGGGAAACGAGAAAGTGTGACCTTGAAGCGCCAATAGATTTTACATGGACTATAAGGCAAGGTTGACTCAGCCCTTCATCCCTTCAGTGGATAGACAAACTGAGGATCAAACGTGCTTGGAAACTAAACACTGGGGGTTCCGAGTGAGGTTGACCACCTAACCGAAACATATGCTTCACACCACAGGGCCCTTGGTCTCGGAAACGGAGATCGGCACCGTAGGCTGTTGTGCCGAGGAGTTCAAAAATAGCCAAAGAACTACACTAGCACAAGAAATTGTACCACATGAGTGATTCTAAGTAGGAAAAAATTTTCTGAACATCCTACAGAATATTCTGAAAAAGTATACGCTATTAATTTAAAATAAAAAACTATATTAAGGTAAATTTTTTGGATGTCAAAACTAGAGCTGGGTGATATCTGAATTTTAATATTGTGATATATCGTTTACCAAATATCAATATAATAGTATGTTCAGGTGTCCTAAAATGGCAGCATAAACTCTGCACAGCTAGATTTCTCGTTGGAAGTACATAAAAACAGCCCGAAGAATCGTTCCTGTACGATCTATAGTTGACGATAAAAATACAAAAAAGTATGACGTCACTGCTGGTGCAAGAAAAAAAAAACTTTTAGACATATAATAACAACAGTATACGCATGGGCATACTCTATAACAGTTCGTAAGGCATTTCCATTCTTTCGGTCTTACATCAGGTACATGTCGCAGTAGTCAGGAACGGAATACATGGCCACTCTACGAAGACTACCGATAGCTGCAAGAGGTAGCCTTTTAAATACTAGTTCAACGGCGGCTTAACATCATTCCATGACGAACGTTTTAAACATTATCGTCTGGAAACATATGCAAATACTATTATTGATATGTTCAATAAAGTGGTTTTTCTTGCACCGGCAGTGACGACATACTTTGTTTTTCGTATTTTGGATCATACAGGAACGCTTCTTGGGCAGCTTTTATGTACTCTCCAACGAGGAATCTAGTTTTGCATACAATGTGTAAAAGGGATATTAAACGTACTGTATGAAGGATTTTGACTATTTACAGTATGACCACTACCTATTTTTGACGTCAACGTTAAATAACGGATCGCAGGAGGCATGTATCATCAGCAAATTTCGTGGATATAATGGCCTATATGCAAGAATATCGCTTGTTTTTATCACAAACGCACTAAATGTCACTAAATGCTAAGGCAGTTTTTTGAATGTTTAACAACAATTATTACATTTGGGTTGCTTTAGTTTGGAGCGCTACTGTCTACTTTTTAGCAACACGAGAGCTATCGAGACCGGGACCCGATTCTGAATATCCATGTCACCGTGGGATTCGAACCCACGAACTCCGATACCGACGATGAGCGACCAATTCATTCGGCCTATTAGATTTGGAATCAGGGTATCTGCCAAAATAAAATTTTTCAAATCCATGACTTTTCATGACATTCCCTGATTTAGCAGATCATTTACCATGACTTTAAAAAGCTGTCGTTAAAGTATAAATGAATAAAACTTCTGATGTACATACAAATAAAATATATGCTTTTAGAGAAATGACAGGAATTTTATCATAAAAAACTATAAACTTACTTTATAAGTGTTAATAAACTCACATACATAAAAATAAATTGTTGTATCTACATACCTAAGTTTAATCCTATAGCCATTTTTCAATCAAAATGTTTCCAATTTGAATTCAGGGTACTTTGGTATTATCCGGGTGACCATGAATAATAGACAAATATAACCCTATAATGTTTATATACAATATCCCTAGAGATAAACTCATATTTTATGCAAAAACCTTAACTAATTTTTATTAAAAAAATAATTAAAATTATATTAATAAAATTTTAATCTACAATTTAAGAAAAAACCAGAATAATATACATTTACCCACCCATTAAGCTTTCTTGCTTTGAGTTTCCTTGACGAACAAATTTTACTTGGCAATAGGGTCATACATAAATACCAAACTCAGTAACTTCAGCCAAATGACAAGTAAATATAGAATTAAACAATTCAATGCATTTTTTTAATCGGTAGTTTAGTGGATCCATGACTTTTACTCATTTTACTTGAAAAATCAAGATTTCCCATTGCAAAATTAATCCATTGTCTAAATCCATGATTTTCCCTTACTTTCCAGGTGCGCGGAAACCGTGTGGAATACACTGAAAACTCAGTCTTTTCAAATTAAAAAAAAATATAAAAAATATTTTTGCTTGAAAGAAACATTTTTCAATTTTTTCAATACAATGCAAATACGTTTCATTCATCAAGAATTTTGTTTAACAACAACCTTAGAATAAGTTTAGCACCTTTACATCGACGAAACTACACGACGCATAAATCATAAACCCCAAAACAATGATTGCTTTTATTTCTAAACCACCAATGGCAACAGTCTCTCTCTTGTGACGCGATGGATGGATGACGCCGGGCTTTGTTCTCCGGCCTGCATTATGCGCCATGCGAAATTATCCAATAAAATTCAAGAGAAATGTTGTTGAGGCATAGAATTGGATAATTGCATTCTAGGCGACGTTAAAATAAGGAAGTGCCGTCGGCCCCTTTGGCCGTAAAAACCAAGAAAGCAAGCCAAATAACCCTTTCTCGCGAACATTCTTCATAAATGCAATGAAATCTCGAACCAGGCAGGTGAAAGCGGGCAGTTAAAATTATGCACTTTTAAAATTGATAATAGGAAACAAAAAGAACTAAATTACGACTAGTACACTATAAACTTTTTATTAGCATTTTAGAAAAAAAAATTTTTTTTTTAAGTTTATATAATCATGCAGGATTCCCACTCTTTATCCAGAACAATAAATTAAGGACTTTCTCCGGAATTTTTATAAGGACCTACTTGAAATGCACGGCATAACGACATAAACCCTATCTCCTGATGAACCTATTTTAATGATTATGAACCAGAAAAGGCATGTTCAATAAATGCAGTACAACATTTCAGAATTAAGATTTTAAAAATCAGTTCGGGCAAGAGAAAAAATGGTGTGTGTGTGTGTGTGTGTAAGTAAAAGTAAACTAGATCGGAAACTAGAGTAGGCATTTTGGATAAAACCACTCCTAAGACACCACGAGAAAATTCTCAGGGTTTTAAAAATCTGAAGTCAAGGGCTAAAGATTCCCGCGTCCTTTTGCATTTCCCTTTTAACCCCTAACCTAAACTGACCACTAGGGCTACAGTTTACGCCCTCGGAGAAGAGGTCTGACCAATTATAACTCCACATGGCCCTAGCAGACAATTTAGGAAATTTCCAAACAAAAAGAAGATGCACGCTGTCGGAGACAGATGTTGACTGAGATTTTAAGGGCCTTTTACTTATAACTTCATGCTAGCTGACCCCTCAGTTTGTCCTGTCAATATGATGAAATGGGAACCCGCCCTCCAATGTTATCTTAATAAAGGTACGTTAGCAGAAACGGTGTCATTTTTATGGACCATGACTGCAATCCCCTATCGTCTTATTATATATATATATATATATATATATATATATATATATATATATATATATGTATATATATGTATGTGTATATATATGTATATATATATGTATATATGTATATATATATATATGTATATAAATATATATGTATATATGTATATATGTATATATATATCTATCTATATCTATATATATATATCTATGTATATATATATATATATATATATATATATATATATATGTATATATATATATATATATATATATCTATATATATATATATATATATATATATATGTATATATATATGTATATATATATGTATATATATATATATATATATATATATATATATATATATATATATATATATATATGTATATATATATATATATATATATATATGTATATATATATATGTATATATATATATATATGTATATATATATATATATATATATATATATATATATATATATATATATATATATATATATATATATATATATATATATATATATATATTCCAAAGGCACTTTTGAAGGTCATTCCATTTTTTCTATAGAGAGACACACAGTGCTAGTTAAATAAATATAATCAGAATTTTTCGACAGTTTTTCTCATCCATAATTTCAGACAAAATAAAAATTAAATACTTTTAAACTGAATAATAGGCCCCCCCCCCCCCGAAAAAAAAAGTTATGACTAGTGTATTAAAAACTTTTTATAACGATTTCCCCCCTAAGTTTCAATAAATCACATACCGATAATAGAAGCTTTTCGATTAATGAACTCTCTTTGGAAGAATCACTTCCATTTAAATGACCACTTTGATTATCAACAGCAAGAAAATGCAAATTAATCTTCAATTCGTGGAAATATGGAACGAAAGGCAAAATGGTTAAATGGAAAACGAGAAATTTCTGCTTTTTTTCTTTCATGTCCTCATCTCTAGTGAATTCATAAATTATTTTCATTTACAGCAGTTATTATATAACGGAGGTACATTGGCTTAATGCATTCTAGGGGGACTGATAAGCTATTAAACTTAATGACAAGTTCAAAAAATGTTTTTTACGCAATAAAAATTAATTAGACTTTTTTTTTTCCAATTTGTAGAAGGTTATAAGGAATATGGCAAAACAATTTCTAGAATAAATTACTCTGATTTGTTTTAGGAATTGGAATTCTATAATAAAATAAATTTATTCTAATTTATTTCAGACGGTGAAAACTTATTCTATAATAAATTATCCTAATTTTTCAAATAAAATCAATTTGAAAATTTTGCTAGAGTACATTTTGTTATTACAATGAATGGAAAAAAGATAAAAATTATATAAAATATAGCTTCGGCCCGCATGGATGTCACAAGTCCTTGGTAGATGGCCGGAGACAGATTGTACCAGATGTTTAAGCAACAGTTACGCAAATCCGAGATAATGCGAATGGGTGGTCTTTGAACTCTGAGCTACCATCCCATGACATCCCAAATGTGTTCTATCGGATTGAGATCCGGTGAGTTAGGCGGCCAGGACATTAACTGGAATTCAGCATCATGTTCCTGGAACCACTCCAACACAATTTTAGCCTTGTGACACGGGGCGTTGTCCTGTTGGAACATTTCATTTCCAGCTGGAAAAACAGAGGCCTTATAAGGGTGCAACAGGTTCGCAATGATGTTCAGATACCCTTGTTCGAGGTCTGCTCTACCACAACCACGGGTCCCAAAGACACCCAAGAGTATGTCCCCCAAAGCATAATACCGCCACCACCGACCTGTGTATGACCTACTGTACATTGAGGGAGCAACTGTTCACCTGGAAGACGGCATATCCTGACACGGCCATCGGCTTTATGAATGACAAACCGTGATTCATCTGACCAGGCACCTCTCTCCCACTGATCCACGGACCAATCGCGATAATCCCGGGCCCAGCCTAGGCGCAGTTGGCGACGACGCTTGGTCAGCAAAGGCACGCAAGTAGGACGTTTGCTGCGTAGCCCCATATCCAACAGTGTGCTCCGATACTATTCTACTTGGCCCTGCATTGTATTGGGTTGTCAGCTGAGCCACTGTCTGGCTCCGGTTTTGCTTCACCATGCGACACCTTTTTCTTTGATAGCGTGTGGACGTCCAACACCATGTCGTCTACTGCTGGTTTCGCCGTCATTCATCCACTTTGCATAAGTACTAACAACTGTAGATCGCGAACAACCCACGTGTCGTGCAGATTCGGAAATATAAATACTTGTTCCGAGCCTTCGAGCCATTACAATCTGCCCTCTATCAAAATCGCTTAGATTCGAAGCCTTTCCCGTGACACACAGAAGTCAGTGAAAGAATGATTCTTCAGACCTCCAGCACCAGTTAAATACCACTCCCACCTGATCACGTCCCTTCTATGTTATCCAGGCGAGTTCATTGCAAAATGTAGGGATGGTCATAATGTTTGGGCCCTGAAGTGTGTGTGTGTGTGTGTGTGTGTGTGTGTGTGTGTGTGTATATATATATATATATATATATATATATATATATATATATATATATATATATATATATATATAAAGAGATAGAGAAAGAGGATAACAGGATTAACAGGATTTTATAAAAACAGAACGCATCTCTTGGAGTTCCAAAGACTCCAAAGGGTAGTTTAGGCTTAATATCTCGACTACCCTATGCTTTATCCTAAAACTGTGTAAGATAGATGATTCCAAACTTGCAACCTCCCTTTAAAAGCGCAGGTAGGTGAGCAGCATATTTTCAGTTTGGAGGACAGCGAGTGCAGATGTCTTTTCCCATTAACCAGTATTAAAATCCATAAATCAGGCCATTCCAGGTGCAGTATTGACCAATCGATACTAAATCAGTGGAGACCCAAGACTCCGCTCCTCTTAATTGCCCAAACTTTGCTTTCAATGCTATTTTTACCCAAAAATGCTGACAGAAAATAAGTTTCAGTAGAGATTATATATATATATATATATATATATATATATATATATATATATATATATATATATATATATATATATATATATATATACTATATATATATATATATATATATATATATATATATATACTAATTTATATCTAATATATACAATAACGGTTAAATTTTCAAAATGCGCCTCTAAGTATTCACGATATTTTACAGCTTGTAAAAAGAGTTTGGTTTGGAGTGCTACGGTCTATTTTCTGCAACATGAGGGCAAATGAGACCGGAACCTACAGCTTAAAGCCCATTCCGGACGGCTATTAACATCCATGCCACTGTGGGATTCGAACCCACGAACTTCTGAACTATACAGCCATCGTTTAGACAAAAAATAAGACCTATGTTAATGTAATAATTTTATATAACCCTATATACAGTAGTTATCTACGGAATAAAAGTATAAATTATATATACACATGTATATGTCTTTTACACACACACAGTAAAACTTGTTTATATAGATAGTTAGAATCTTAAAAGAAAGTTTAAAAAAAAACCTAGCATATAGCCCGCCATATGACGGGATGAGTAAAACTTTTAATTTTCCAGAATTGTAAAGTACCCTATGAGGCAGGTAAAAAAAATGATTTGTTTTTTGGCTGAGAATTATCTGGTATCAATAATTTCTTTATCTTCATACCCCTCTAAAGCCTCCCGATACTGTGAATGCAGTTTAGAATCACGTCGAATTCATTCAGAAAGATTATTCAAAGTTTTCTTAGGTACGTCGAAATGATCGTTGAGTTCCTCTCAATTTTTTATGCTTTTCTGTACTTCCAACCTTGAGGTGCTCGATAAAAAGAAAGGTGCGCCCCATAGCATTAAAACGAGTAGCCACCGGCTCATGGTCGTGTTTGTTTAACCAAGTGGCATCAGAAACAACAGTAACAACACCCGGGATGACTTGGTTGGGTGTGGTTTCAAGTGCTATTGGTCTACTATTTTGCTACACGAGGACAGTTCGTATACAATACAGAATTTCTGATAATTCGAGTTCGCCATAACTGTATTTAACTGTACATAAGATTAACACTAGATTGCCCAAGGCAGTCATTTTGACTGTTTTTTAATTTCAATTAGAAAAATAATTATGAAATATAATGACACAATTTCTTAGAATTTGGTGACTTTTTCTATAACATATAAATGGGTTTATGAATAATTGTAGTTACTTCCGCCCTCCTTTATTTCCGTATATATATATATATGTGTGTTATACCTATATTGCCCAGAAGCAGTCATTTTGACTGCTTGGGAAATTTTAAATAATCAAAAGATTTTTATTTATTGAATTGAGTAAATTTCTTATATGACCTGTCCGGCTTTGTATTGAAATAACATTTTTTTTTAGATTACGGTAACATACCGATGCATGATAAATTGTCGATTTGGGCGTATACTTGATAAGTGTCAGTTGCTCAATAAGCTAAAGTAGTACTAGTTATTCGAATCTTTATAAAGTGTTGTTCTAACAAGTTGTTTATTTTATTTCTTTTGCGCCCTAACTTTATGAAAAAAAATGTCGAACAGAAATGAGTTATTGGAAAAGCTAAAGAACATAAGTGAAGAGTGCTCCGATATAGAATCAAATGCAACAAATTCTGAAATTTCTTTCCAATGAATATAGAGTTGCAAGACAGAAAAATTTATCAGAACATGAAAACCCACAAAGATCAAATGCAACATCATCAAATGCAACCGATTCTCACAAACGCAAATTTTGTCAAGTACGACATTGCCACAACAACAAAACAAATAATATATGTGAAAAATGTCAAAAGTATGTTTGAGGAAGATGTACACATAAAAAGATTTCCACTTTCATTTGCATAAAATGTACAAATAATAATGCATAAATTATTTTTTTTAAATTAAAGTAAATTTTTTATTGTTAATATTTACTAATAACTTGTTGTTTAATTGTAAATAATATAAGAAATATTAAAAATTAATTTTAAACAAATTTCTTTACATATTTGTTATTTTTTCACAATGCAGTCATTTTGACAGTTTTGGGGCAATATAGGTATACACATGGTTTCCGCGCACCTGGAAAGTCAGGGAAAATCATGAATTTAGACAATGGATTAATTTTGTCATGGAAAGTCTTGATTTTTCAAGTAAAATGAGTAAAAGTCATGGAAGGTCATGGATCCGCTAAACTACCGATTAAAAAAAAAAAAGCATTGAATTGTTTAATTTTATTTTTACTTGTCATTTGGCTGAAGTTACTAAGTTTGGTATTTATGTATTATCTTATTGACCAAGTAAAATTTGTTCACCAAGGAAACTCAAAGCAAGAAAGCTTAATGGGTGGGTTATTATTCTGGTTTTTTTCTTAAATTGTAGATTAAAATTTTATTAATATAATAATTATTTTTTAATAAAAATTAGTTAAGATTTTTGCCCAAAATATAAGTTTATCTCTAGGGATATCGTATATAAACATTATAGGGTTATATTTGGTTATTATTCGTGGTCACCCGGATAATACCAAAGTACCCTGAATTCAAATTGGAAACATTTGGATTGAAAAATTGCTATATGATTAAACTTAGGTATGTAGATACAACAATTTATTTTTATGTATGTGAGTTTATTAACACTTATAAAGTAAGTTTATAGTTTGTTTTATGATAAAATTCCTGTAATTTCTCTAAAAGCATATATTTTATTTGTATGTACATCATAAGTTTTATTCATATATACTTTAACGAAAACTTTTTAAAGTCATGGAAAATGATCTGCTGAATCAGGGAAAGTCATGAAAAGTCATGGATTTCAAAAATTTTATTTTGGCAGATACCCTGTATACAAGAAATCTCGTGCAATCTAGTGTTAAAAACTAAGATGCCCGTCTCAACACTCTCGTTAATTGCGAAAGAAGCGACCGATCGAGGGGAACTCAATAAAAACGACGAGTAATAAAAAGAAGAAGAAAGAAAAAATCAAAACAAAATCAGAAAAACCAGAGATCGTCCGCGGATCGATCCACGATAGACGCGATCACGTGTCATAATCTTATTGGGTTGTCCGGAGTGCGTGCCCCCTCCCGACGCGTGCCATAAAAGAAACTATGATTGCCCGGATCCGAAAAAAAGATTACGAGTTAAAAACTTTTATTATCCCTTTTTATTCGAGTACTCCTTCCATTCAATCAAGTACAGGGGAATGCGTAAAACGACGGAAATGTTTCCGTAACGGCGAGGATGTATAGATGACGTTCCATTCATGTACACATACACATGCAAATGTAAATATGCTTTATACATACAGAAGTGATTCTTCTGAAACTTTTTTTCTTGACGGTACATTTTTAACTAGCATATACAGGGTATCTGCCAAAATAAAATGTTTCAAATCCATGACTTTCCCTGATTTAGCAGATCATTTTCCATGACTTTAAAAAGCTTTCGTTAAAGTATATATAAATAAAACTTCTGATGTACATACAAATAAAATATATGCTTTTAGAGAAATTACAGGAATTTTATCATAAAAAACTATAAACTTACTTTATAAGTGTTAATAAACTCACATACATAAGAATAAATTGTTGTATCTACATACCTAAGTTTAATCCTATAGCCATTTTTCAATCAAAATGTTTCCAATTTGAATTCAGAGTACTTTGGTATTATTCGGGTGACCACGAATAATAGCCAAATATAACCTTATAATGTTTATATACAATATCCCTAGAGATAAACTTATATTTTGTGCAAAAATCTTAACTAATTTTTATTAAAAAATAATTATTATTATATTAATAAAATTTTAATCTACAATTTAAGAAAAAACCAGAATAATATACATTTACCCACCCATTACGCTTTCTTGCTTTGAGTTTCCTTGGCGAACAAATTATACTGGGCAATAGGGTCAATAGGATAATACATAAATACCAAACTCAGTAACTTCGGCTAAATGACAAGTAAAAACAGAATTAAACAATTCAATGCATTTTTTAATCGGTAGTTTAGCGGATCCATGACTTTTACTCATTTTACTTGAAAAATCAAGACTTTCCATGACAAAATTAATCCGTTGTCTAAATCCATGATTTTTCATGACTTTCCAGGTGCGCGGTAACCATGAATTTATTTCCAAAAGCGGCGTACAGCGTCTTTTGGGGTGAACAGATCTCCTCTAGACTGCGAATGATGCATCGAAGTAACACCGTTTGGTCTGAGACACAACTTATTGACATAGACCTCTAAATGTCAGAGTTTGATTAGTACCTGACCCCTAGCTTTCCAGTTGTGCTATAAGCGTACTTCCCCCACATGCAACACGCTGCCATGCGCATCCCCCGGGTCATATTAAATTCTTGAGAATTCCGGCTTGACGCGATGCTCTTGATCCAGCACTCAGCCGTCTGAATCTCCGCTCACAGAGAAACTTGAATTTAGAATCTTCGTTTTCGCAGGGGGTGGATTTTTCAGCGAGGGTTCTAAATGCTTTTTCGGGGAAGAACGGGGAGGGAGGTTTGATTTAACGCTCTCATTTCGCAGGGTTCCAGCAAAGGGATGAGAGGGGTTTATAGAGATTTTACCCTCCATGTTATCCCCTTGACAGCTTAATTTTTTTTTTTCAGATTTCTGTCAAAAAAAGTCACATTTTTTTATTACATTTTTTTGTTCATTTTACATTTTTAAGTAAAGATATGTTATAAAAATTAACATTTCTAATAACTTTAAGCATTTATTACAACTTTTTTTCTTTCTATGAAAGAATCATAGAACTGAAGTTTACCTTTATTCTCATCGATATCCAATTTAATTTTTGGAATTCCAGCGAAAGCAAATCTAGGAGGCGGATCCGGAGGATTATCACAATTAATTTCAAAAATTTGTCTTGCTTGACTGGTTCCATCTGTACTACTATCAGAGTCACTACTATCCAGGTCATCTAGTATATTTTCGCTACTATCATTTACAGATAATTTAGTTTCTGATTCCGAGTCACAGTTCGAATCGCAAGAAATCAGCTCCATACGCTCTGAATTATCCATCATTTAAAAGTAAAAATGTATTATTCAACTCTTACGTCAATAAAATTATCAGGCGGTTAGTAAAATATAATCAGAAAGCTATACACTGAAAGATAACAATTCGTCTTCTGATACAAAACATGCGGAAAAACCCGCGCTTTTGAATCAATCAGAGTAGAAATTACAATAAATTTCAAACTATCATTTACTGGACAACTACAACTACGTCGAAACAGTGCAAGCGAAATAGAAATCAGATTGCCCGTACCCCGTCCGGCCAAAACAGGGAAGGTGTTAAGTATGCGTTGATAAGAAGAGTTAGTTGTCCATAAAACATGTGGCGATGTTTGGTGCGAGTCCATGAAACCATGACATCAGTTTATTCGAAGAACAGCTTGGAGCTAGTTAGCACTGGTGCGTTAGAACGCGATCTACAAAAGGGCCGGACCTACAAGAGACCAGAACCTACTCCTTAATGCCGATTCCGAACATACATACCAGCAATGGGATTCGAGCTCACGAACTTCAGTAACGATGAGTAACACCCTATCCATTCCACCATCAAACTAAAAGAAATTAAGAGAGAACCATCGAGTTCTCATTTTGTTCTCTCTTCTCACAAAAAAAAAAAAAAAAAAAAAAAAGGACAGAAATAAAGCAACCTCTATAATTTACTGATCTATCATTTGACATAAGTTCTAAAGAAAAAAAATTCTTAAAATGCTAGAAGTCAAGAAAAAGTTTAATGCCTCCCCCCATATGTTAATATTGAGCAAGAGTAACCTAATATGACAAATTCATACCCATCTTAACTCTTTTTTTTTAAACCCAAACTTCGATGGTGGACGCAGTCGAAAAGGACTTTCCATTCTCAAGACCAAGAACTGGATGAGCCTGGCTGCAAGCCAGAGTACCAGATATCGACTGGTTCAGAAAGCATTGGCCCACCCTAGGATGTCGCGCTACGAATGATGATGATATATTTACATTGTATTACCTAATATGAAAATCAATAGTTCCGTAAACTTTTATATCTAATAAAATATAGTTAGCAAGGAAAAAATATGTGAATATAGAGGTAAATTAGAATGAATGGAAAACTTTTAAAAAATGAATTACCGTAACAAACTAATTTAAGATAATATGCTAGATTAGTGTATATTTTAACTTTAGAATTAAAGCCCAAAATAACAAACTCTAGTTAAATCCCCGAATGAGCCACGTAAAATTTTTAGTTCACTGTCCGCGCTACAGGCTTTTCCAAAAGCTCTTAATTCCCAAGTAGTAGCAAGAAGAGTTAAAATTATTGCACTAGAATATTACACAGATCGATGGTAAATTTTTTTAAAAATGCGTTTCTACACTAATAAAATATAAATTATAAAAATATTTTTAAATTTCAAAATTCACATATATTCCTTATTAACTTATTTAGACAAATTATAAAATCTTTTTTCACAAATATAAAAATTTAAAAATAAAAACATATATAAACAAGAAATATAAAACTTTTTTCAATATATATACATATAAAAAAAATACTATTAAAAAAACATATAATATATACATATATATATTACATATATATATACATATATATATATATATACATAATATATACTATATATACATATATTTACATATATAAATACAAATATGTATATATATATAATATACAAATATACATACATACATACATATATATATACATATATATATATATACATATATATATATATATATACATATATATATATATACATATATATATACATATATAAATATACATATATATATACATTATTTATTACATATATATACATATAAACATATATATAAATATATATATACATATATATTATATATATACATATATAAACATATATATACATATATATATATACATATATATATATATACATAATATATATATACATATATATATTATATATATATATATATTATATATATACATATATATACATATATATAAACATATATATATACAATTATATACATATATATATATATATATATTTAATATACATATATATATAAATATATATTATATATATACATATAATACATATATATATATACATATATCATATACATATATATAACATATATATACATATAAAATTACAATATATACATATATATAATACATATATATATACATATATACATATATATATAAATATATATATACATATATACATTTATATAATACATATATAATATATATATTATATATATATATATATATATATATATATATATATATATACATATATATATATATATATACATATATATATATATATACATATATATATATATATATATATACATATATATATATATATATACATATATATATATATATATATACATATATATATATACATATATATATATATATATACATATATATATATACATATATATTACATATACATATATATATATATATATATATATATACATATATATATACATATACATATACATATATATATATACATATATATATACATATATATATACATAATATACATTATATATACATATATATATACATATATATATATATAATATATATATATATATATATATATATATATATATATATATTATATATATATATATATATATATATTTAATATATCACTTTACAAAAACATACGTTGGCTTTTAGTTAAGTAATAAAATATATGTAAACTTTCATTCCTCTTCCCCGCAGACCCCTTCATTTCGCATTATCCAATGAGGTATACCTATTTTCACGGTTGTGGGCCAATTGGACTCATAGACTGGTTTAACAGTTAATCGCATGACATGAAATTTATTGGTCGACTCAAGTAAATATTTCACTAGAAGACTTTATTTTCCAATTGGCTGAAGAGCTAAGAAGTAAATATAGAGAAGAAGTCGAGAACACTTCCATTCCAAAGACAGAAATTCATGCTACGGAAGAATTGTCAAGTTCAACAATCATGCAAAAGAAACAGATGTAGAAATCATTGTGTTAAATGAAATAGAAATGTTTGCAGAAAAAGGGTTTCAAAAAGAGATTTTATACGTAAAAAATGTTTTTCATGAATTTTTGGATTATAAACATTTTATTTAAATTCATTTGGAACTATTTTCTTTGCAAAAAACTTCCCATTTTCTTGTACGAGTCCAATTGGCTCACTTCAGTAAAAATAGGTATACGAACAACATCCGTAAATTTAGTGTTAAAAAGCCAGATGTTGTTCATTTCACAAAGATAAGCCGCCTT
>CM063507.1:82411426-82416426 GCA_032207245.1 Pardosa pseudoannulata | reverse complement strand
TATTTATCTTAACAAAATTTCAAACCTTTTTTTGTTCTAAATATCCTTTGAAATTAGGTAACTTAATACAAAACAAAGCACAAATAGTAAACATCACTTGGCGACAATTTGGTGATCACTTGTACAAAAATAGAGCCAAAAACATGTTGGTCGCCAGAACTGGGATTCTACCTATAAGGCAATTTGTTGCAACGTTACGAACTACTATAATGCCCTTCCCATTTATTTTCATGTTTACAACAGCCAATAGACAAACAATAAACTGCCCTTCCGTTTCAAACTAAAGCCAGAATTGTCATAATTGGAGAATTTGCCCTACTGCGTGAAATCGCCTTATTAATTCCATATATATGCTTTCTGGTATCTTACAAAACTCCGATCTCATCAGAAAAACGTATTATTCTTTCTTTTTAAAAGTTGCCACACCACAAAAGAAAAATTAAAATAAAGCTAATGCAAACGACAATATTTTGAAAACAAATAATAAAACCATTGATGACAGTTGATACAGGTAATAATATTGCTAAAAATGACTGGGGACTACTTAAGAATTGGGTTCCCCTTGGCAAATTTGGCGAAAATATGGGCGATATTTATCAAAACACAAAGGTAATCCATCTAAACATTATATTTCTTGCTTTTTCTGGCGACTTTAATTAATGCACATCGTAATAATTATATTATACTCTTATTAATTAAAGAAAACGACTTGAAAACCGGACATTTATATTTATGGGTAATTAATCACTTAACAATTTACAAACGCAACAGCTCCAAATTATTAAAATTCAGCCATAGTGAACCATTAATGGTTTGTTATATCTATTTTTTTAAGCATTGCGTACTTTTAATATATAAAAAAAAGCGTTATACAAGGAGAATTGAATGCAAATATCATATAAATTATAATATAGATACGAACTGTTTGGACACGGTAAGATCAGGAGAAAATGTTAGGCGACCCTACTTAAACCATTATCGCCAAGTTGGCGGGGGAACCCAGTTCTTTAGTCAAGCCCCAAATTCCAATCTCACCAGAAAAACTTATTATTCTTTCTTTCCAAAAGTTGCCACACCACAAAAGAAAAATTAAAATAAAGCTAATGGCAAACGATAATATTTTTAAGACAAATATTAAAACCATTGACGTACGCAACGATGACAGTTGATATAGGTAATAATACTGCCGTATTAGTTTATTATATTTATCCAGAAATTGATTCGAAGGTTACTTTGAAATTTTTGAGATACTCGAAGACTAGAATTTACAAAATAAAAATAACGGTATAATTTTAAAATACAAAGTATTTTAAAACAGCAGACAATTTTTTACTGAATTATTTCAACTTCTTTAGCGAAGAATAAGTAGTTTGGCGTTCGGTTCCCCATAATCTAACTGAGCACCAAACACATTTCCCGTATATGCCAAATATTGAAAATGGTAGTTATTTCGTTTATATTTTTTCTAACATTTTGATGATAATAACGAACAAAATTAAATATATTTTATTCCATTTTTGGCACGTTTTTCTCAAATATATTCCACAGGCAAGGGGTTAAATATAAATAGTACAGACAAGAATTATTTCTACGCCACAAACGAAAAACGAGAAAACTGAGCTTGGCTGCTGTTTCAGGACGTCGCCAAGGGACAACTCGCCACCGAAATTGAAATCGAGGCCAAGGAGGGAAAACAACTCTTCTATAAAAGAGACGAGAGTCGCACTTCAGTCCAAAATCTCGTGGCAGGGGAAAAAATAAACTGCCTCTATCCATTATTCATTGAGTCGGACAATATTTCTATTCAAATGAGATTATTCACTCGATCTCAACAGCGGCGTTGTTTTAATTCATCGAGATTGAAATGCGTTTAGATATATATCCTTGGAGGTCGCACACGAGATATGTCGGGCTTGCTTAGCAATAATGATAAAACGGGAAATTCATTCAGTTCGGATGAAAAGTTAAAAAGGAAATCCTGGGTTACACGATGTCATTTTTACTCTGATAGTTCTTTATAACTATCATATAGCCCATCATATGACGGGATTAGTAAAATTTTTAATATTTTTGAACTGTTAAGTACCCAATCAGGCAGGTAAAAAATGGTTTGTTTTTTGGCTGAGAACTATCTGGTTCTCTCTCAATAATTTATTTATCGTCATACTCCTCTAGAGTCTCCCGATCCTGTAATGCAGTTTAGAATCACATTGAATTCATTGAGTCAAACCGTGTAGTTAAGTATAATAAACAAACACACAAAAGAACAAACTTCTTAATTTCCAAATATATATAAATTAAACGCTAGATATTTATTAGACCGTAAAATAGACTCCTAGACTTATATGAAAAGAATTTATTGTTAATACCGGTGGTAAAAGTTTCATTGCAACAAAAGATAATCGATGATTAAATTTAAAATTATCACGTATGTACCTAATCTATTATTTAAGCCAAATATAAAAGAAAATCATTTACGTAATATCTAAGTTCAGTGATAAAAGATACTAAAATAGTGTAGACGATATTTAAATAGTTTAAAATATGAAATAATTAAATGAGGTGTTTAAAGGAATGACGTCACAATGATAGAAAAAATTGTTATTTATTAAGTGATAAATGGATAAATTGAATCGCCTGCTCTTAACCGGGGAAAATAGGGCTTGAAATAATGGCATTAAACGCTCGAAAAGGATGGAAGGGTTGGATTTCGAACGTCTTAAAGACGACAGTATTTTTTGCTGTGATATGAAGCATATTTATGCAAATTTATTTTAGAATCGGATCGATAGTTTAGGAGAAGCTAAACTTTATTCTCTTTGAATGGATGTCTCTATCCATTCCGGGTCCAACCGCTTCATAAATTGGTGGACAGACATACATTAACTTAGGCTATTATTATATAGGGGATACATCTACACAAAATATGATTCTTTAATAATAAATATCTATAGTGTTTAACAATAGCTATGAAGCCTAGGGGCGTTGGTGTAGAGCCCCGCACTATCACGAGGTCCGCGGTTCGATCCCCGGACTATACTCGGTGTAAACTCAATAGGCACTTCAAGGTCACTGATTTTTCCCCGATGACCAACTGTAACTATGGTAACGACAGTTGGGGAATGATTTTACTTTTTTTTCCCCACTGTGTTAAGGGGTGTCATGCATCGTGTGGGCTCTCCGTGCATGATGAAAGTATGTTTATTTAGACTACACTTTGAAGAATACTTAATATTTTACACAAAATTTTGTGAGTCATTTCAGACCTGTTTCTAAGTTCATGAATTTAAGATATAATCCCATTTCATAAAATTACAATTCTAGAATTGTATGTTATATACTAATCCGTAAGATTTAAAAAATTCTACTGAAAAAGAAAAAAAAATTTTTCACACACAGTTGCATTATTTACAGAAATAATATCATTAAGATGATTGAACATTTCGCTAATTTTAATGAGTAATTAGTTATAATTTCTCACTATTTTTCTTTATATTTGTATGATTCTTTTAATCTAAATATCAAAAGTATTTCTTAATAATTAATTTATTTAAGAGAATGTAGTTCTGAAATTCCTTAAATTTAAGTTGTATGTTAATAAGTATATTATGAAACTATGTGGACCATAGTAAAGTTTCTATTCCAAAATTGTACTGTATTAATTATTTTATGATTTTACAAGAACTGACAGAGATCTTAAATGAATAACAATATTTTGTATAATTTTATTATGTATTTAAAGATTTATGGTCTGTTGACACATTTTTAGAAAGCGAAAATTTCTTTAGAAGGTAGAGATTCCTAATGTTTTAGTAAAAATTCTAAATTAAAATGAATTTTTGTATTTTTTAAAAAAACATCTGTGATTTATTATAACCATTTTATACATATTGTTAAATTTTTCTTTATGTAAATAGTTAACGCATTTATACGCAACTGAAAATTTTGACTTTGCTTATAATAAATAATAAAGTCGTATGAACGTATTGGAATCAAATCCTCAACTGAAGTGCTGAAAATAAGCGTGAATGCACAGGCTTCTTGGTCGCTACTATAGTAACCGATGACTGGGGAAACGAGAAAGTGTGACCTTGAAGCGCCAATAGATTTTACATGGACTATAGGCAAGGTTGACACAGCCTTTCATCCCTTCAGTGGGTAGACACACTGAGGATCAAGCATGCTTGGGAACTAAACACTGGGGGTTCCGCTTGAGGTTGACCACCTAACCGAAACATATGCTTCACACCCCAGGGACCTTGATCTCGGAAACGGAGATCGGCACCGTAGGCTGTTGTGCCGAGGAGTTCAAAAATAGCCAAAGAACTACACTAGCACAAGAAATTGTACCACATGGGTGATTCTAAGTGAGAAAAATTTTTCTGAACATCCTACAGAATATTCTGAAAAAGTATACGCTATTAATTTAAAATAAAAAACTATATTAAGGTAAATTTTTTGGATGTCAAAACTAGAGCTGGGTGATATCTGAATTTTAATATTGTGATATATCGTTTACCAAATATCAATATAATAGTATGTTCAGGTGTCCCAAAACGACCGCACAGCTAACTAAACTCTGTACAGCTAGATTTCTCGTTGGAAGTACATAAAAACAGCCCGAAGAATCGTTCCTGTACGATCTATAGTTGACGATAAAAATACAAAAAAGTATGACGTCACTGCCGGTGCAAGAAAAAAAACTTTTAGACATATAATAACAACAGTATACGCATGGGCATACTCTATAACAGTTCGTAAGGCATTTCCATTCCATCGGTCTTACATCAGGTACATGTCGCAGTAGTCAGGAACGGAATACATGGCCGCTCTACGAAGACTACCGATAGCTGCAAGATGCAGCTTTTTAAATACTAGTTCAACGGCGGCTTAACACCATTTCATGACGAACGTTTTAAACATTATCGTCTGGAAACATATGCAAATACTGCTGTTGATAGGTTCAATAAAGTGTTTTTCTCTTGCACCGGCAGTGACGT
>CM063507.1:82401426-82406426 GCA_032207245.1 Pardosa pseudoannulata | reverse complement strand
GAACCTTCGAGCCATTACAGTCTGCCCTCTGTCAAAATCGCTTAGATCCGAAACCTTTCCCGTCACACATAAAAGTAAGTGAAAGAATGATTCTTCAGACTCTCCAGGAGTTAAATACCACTTCCACCTAATCACGTGCATTCCACGTCATCCAGGCGAGTTCATTGCAAAATGTAGGGATGGTCATAATGTTTGGGCCCTGAAGTGTGTGTGTGTGTGTGTGTGTGTGTGTGTGTGTGTGTGTGTATATATATATATATATATATATATATATATATATATATATATAAAGAGATAGAGAGACAAAGAGATATATTTAACTGGATTTTATAAAAACACTACGCATCTCTTGTAATCCCAAAGACTCCAAAGGGTAGTTTAGGCTTAATATCTCGACTACCCTATGCCTTATCCTCCAACGGTGTGAGATAGATGATTCCAAACTTGCAACCTCCCTTTAAAAGCGCAAGTAGGTGAGCAGCCATATTTTCAGTTTGGAGGACAGCGAGTGCAGATGTCTTTTCCCATTAAGCAGTATTAAAATCCATAAATCAGGCCATTCCAGGTGCAGTATTGACCAATCGATACTAAATCAGTGGAGACCCAAGACTCCGCTCCTCTTAATTGCCCAAACTTTGCTTTCAATGCTATTTTTACCCAAAAATGCTGACAGAAAATAAGTTTCAGTAGAGATTATATATATATATATATATATATATATATATATATATATATATATATATATATATATATATATATATATAGTATATATACATATATATATATATATATATATATATATATATATATATATATATATATATATATATATATATATATATATATATATATATATATATACTAATTTATATCTAATATATACAATAACGGTTAAATTTTCAAAATGCGCCTCTAAGTATTCACGATATTTTACAGCTTGTAAAAAGAGTTTGGTTTGGAGTGCTACGGTCTATTTTCTGCAACATGAGGGCAAATGAGACCGGAACCTACAGCTTAAAGCCCATTCCGGACGGCTATTAACATCCATGCCACTGTGGGATTCGAACCCACGAACTCCTGAATTATTCGGTTATCGTTCAGACAAAAAAAAATACGTTAATGTAACAATTTTATATTATCCTATATACAGTAGTTATCTACGGCATAACATTATAAATTACATATACACATGTATAATATGTCTTTTACACACACACACAGTAAAACTTGTTTATATAGATAGTTAGAATCTGAAAAGAAAATTAAAAAAAAATCTAGCATATAGCCCGCCATATGACGGGATGAGTAAACTTTTAATTTTCTAGAATTGTGAAGTACCCTATGAAGCAGGTACAAAAATGATTTGTTTTTTTTGGCTGATAATTATCTGGTATCAATAATTTCTTTATCTTCATACCCCTCTAAAGCCTCCCGATACCGTGAATGCAGTTTAGAATCACGTCGAATTCATTCAGAAAGATTATTCAAAGTTTTCTTAGCTACGTCGAAATGATCGTTGAGTTCTTTTCAATTTTTTATGCTTTTCTGTACCTTGAGGTGCTCGATAAAACGAAAGGTGCGTCCATTGCCTTTAACCGAGTAGCCACCGGCTCATGGTCGTGTTTGTTTGACCAAGTGGCATCAGAAACAATAACAACACCCGGGATGACTTGGTTGGGTGTGGTTCCAAGTGCTATTGGTCTACTATTTTGCTACACGAGGACAGTTCGTATACAACGAACGGAATTTCTGATAATTCGAGTAAGCCATAACTGTATTTAACTGTACATAAGATTAACACTAGATTGCCCAAGGCAGTCATTTTGACTGTTTTTTAATTTCAATTAGAAAAATAATTATGAAATATAATGACACAATTTCTTAGAATTTGGTGACTTTTTCTATAACATATAAATGGGTTTATGAATAATTGTAGTTACTTCCGCCCTCCTTTATTTCCGTATATATATATATATATATATATATATATATATATATATATATATATATATATATATGTGTGTGTGTGTGTGTGTGTGTGTTATACCTATATTGCCCAGAAGCAGTCATTTTGACTGCTTGGTAAATTTTAAATAATCAAAAGATTTTTATTTATTGAATTGAGTAAATTTCTTATATGACCTGTCCGGCTTTGTATTGAAATAACATTTTTTTTTTCCGATTACGGTAACATACCGATGCATGATAAATTGTCGATTTGGGCGTATACTTGATAAGTGTCAGTTGCTCAATAAGCTAAAGTAGTACTAATTATTCGAATCTTTATAAAGTGTTGTTCTAACAAGTTGTTTATTTTATTTCTTTTGCGCCCTAACTTTATGAAAAAAAAAATGTCGAACAGAAATGAGTTATTGGAAAAGCTAACGAACATAAGTGAAGAGTGCTCCGATATAGAATCAAATGCAACAAATTCTGAAATTTCTTTCCAATGAATATAGAGTTGCAAGACAGAAAAATTTATCAGAACATGAAAATCCACAAAGATCAACTGCAACATCATCAAATGCAACCCATTCTCACAAACGCAAATTTTGTCAAGTACGATTTTGCCACAACGACAAAACAAATAATATATGTGAAAAATGTCAAAAGTATGTTTGAGGAAGATGTACACATTTCCACTTCCATTTGAAAAAAATGTACAAATAATGCATAAATTATTTTTTTTAATTAAAGTAAAATTTTTATTGTTAATATTTACTAATAACTTGTTGTTTAATTGTAAATAATATAAGAAATATTAAAAATTATTTTAAACAAATTTCTTTACATATTTGTTATTTTTTCACAATGCAGTCATTTGGCTGTTTTGGGGCAATATATATACAATGGTTTCAACGCACCTGGAAAGTCATAAAATTAATTTAGACAATGGTTAATTTTGTCATGGAAAGTCTTGATTCATAAAATGGAAAAGTCATTGATCATGGAAAATAGATATAAAAAGCATTGAATTGTAATTCAACTTGTCATAAAATGAGTTTGGAATGTATTATCATTGACCTAAACACCAAGGAAAAAAAAAAAGCATTGAATTGTTTAATTCTCATTGTGATTAAACTATATTAATAATTTATTTTTTTATGATTAAAAAATGTACCAAACGTTAAGAAAGCTTAATGGGTGGGTTATATTTGGGTATTTTCTTCTTTAAAATGATTAATTATTTTATTAAAAATATATTATTAATATTTAAAATTATTTTGTTAGTTTTTAAAAAAATAATATAGTTTTTTATATAAAATCGTATCAAAACATATAATATTTGTAGTACATAAAGTACATATATATCAAATTTTTAAATTGGATGGGTACAGATAAACTTATGTACACACTAAAAAACACAAAAATAGTATGTTATATTAAAAATGTTATTTCCTAAAAGTATGTATGAAGTTTTTATTCATAAAAACGAAAAAAAAAAAAATGATCTGCTGAATCAGGGAAAGTCATGAAAAGTCATGGATTTCAAAAATTTTATTTTGGCAGATACCCTGTATACAAGAAATCTCGTGCAATCTAGTGTTAAAAACTAAGATGCCCGTCTCAACACTCTCGTTAATTGCGAAAGAAGCGACCGATCGAGGGGAACTCAATAAAAACGACGAGTAATAAAAAGAAGAAGAAAGAAAAAATCAGAAAAACCAGAGATCGTTCGCGGATCGATCCACGACAGACGCGATCACGTGTCATAATCTTATTGGGTTGTCCGGAGTGCGTGCCCCCTCCCGACGCGTGCCATAAAAGAAACTATGATTGCTCGGATCAGAAAAAAAAGATGGAGTTAAAAACTTTTATTATCTCATTTTACTCGAGTACTCCTTCCATTCGCTCAAGTACATAGGAATGGGCAAAAGGACGGAAATGTTTCCGCAAGGACGAGGATGTATAGTTAACGTTCTATTCATGTAAACATACACATGCAAATGTAAATATGCTTTATACATACAGAAGTGATTCTTCTGAAACTTTTTTTCTTCACAGTACATTTTTAACTAGCATATACAGGGTATCTGCCAAAATAAAATGTTTCAAATCCATGACTTTCCCTGATTTAGCAGATCATTTTCCATGACTTTAAAAAGCTTTCGTTAAAGTATATATGAATAAAACTTCTGATGTGCATACAAATAAAATATATGCTTTTAGAGAAATTACAGGAATTTTATCATAAAAAAAAACTATAAACTTACTTTATAAGTGTTAATAAACTCACATAAAAATAAATTGTTGTATCTACATACCTAAGTTTAATCGTATAGCCATTTTTCAATCAAAATGTTTCCAATTTGAATTCAGGGTACTTTGATATTATCCAGGTGACCACGAATAATAGCCAAATATAACCCTATAATGTTTATATACAATATCCCTAGAGATAAACTTATATTTTGTGCAAAAATCTTAACTAATTTTTATTAAAAAATAATTATTATATTAATAAAATTTTAATCTACAATTTAAGAAAAAAAACCCAGAATAATATACATTTACCCACCCATTAAGCTTTCTTGCTTTGAGTTTCCTTGGTGAACAAATTTTACTTGGCAATATGGTCAATAAGATAATACATAAATACCAAACTCAGTAACTTCAGCCAAATGACAAGTAAAAATAGAATTAAACAATTCAATGCATTTTTTTTAAATCGGAAGTTTAGCGGATCCATGACTTTTACTCATTTTACTTGAAAAATCAAGACTTTCCATGACAAAATTAATCCATTGTCTAAATCCATGATTTTCCATGACTTTCCAGGTGCGCGGAAACCATGAATTTATTTCCAAAAGCGGCATACAGCGTCTTTTGGGGTGAACAGATCTGCTCTAGACCGCTAATGATGCATTGTAGCAACGCTGTTTAATCTATGACACAACTTATTGACATAGACCTCTAAATGTCAGAGTTTGATGAGTACCTGACCCCTAGCTTTCCAGTTGTGCTATAAGCGTACTTCCCCCACACGCAACACGCTGCCA
>CM063507.1:82378926-82396426 GCA_032207245.1 Pardosa pseudoannulata | reverse complement strand
TCTATCCATTCCAGGTCCAAAAGCTTCATAACTTCGAGGACAGACGGGCAGATAACTTAGGCTGTTATTACATTACGAGAAGAAGGTTTAAGGATACACAACATGAAATGTTTATGTGGCCAGGGACATCCGTAAAGCAATACGTGAATTTAATAAAATAAAAATTATAAAAAGTTGAAAAAATAGTAAACATTTATTTAAAAAGAAATTAAGCATTTTTACGAATAAGAATTTAAAAGAAAAAGCAGAAAGTAATAAATTTATTAAACATTAAAAAAATTGGCTGCCTCGGGGATAGAACCGTCAACCCGAGAAGTACGACGTGGGCAGACACTCTACCATACGTACAACGCCTGCACGCTGTGAGCCAAATATAAATATTACTCTCCGCCTTTGCCATCCTATCAAGAATGAATTTCGTATAGAATAAGAGAAAGGATAAGGCTTGAAATAATAGCATTAAACACTCGAAAAGGGGGGATGGGTGGATTTCGAACTCGCTTTCAATTTTGCTAACCCTAACTCATGAAAAATCCAATATGGCTGTCTGTATCCATTCCAGGTACAACCGCTTCAGAAATTCGTGGACATACAACTTAGGCTATTATTATATAGGGGATTTTTTCGTCGGTTGATAAAATAAAATACAGTATTTAAACAATTAAAAAAAAATAAATAAATAAATAAAAAAACGACGGTTCCTAAGTTTTGGCCAGGGCTTCGAACCGGAACTGAACCGAAAACCGAAAAAAACCGTTATTTTGGTCGGAACGAAAACCGGAACTGAACCGAAAAAAATATCGGTTTATTTCGGTTCGATATATCTTTCAGTCATTTTGTTACTGTTACCAACTTATCAATATTTTCTAATTTAACGTCAACTTTATAATTATCATTACATGTATACTGCTTCTCGATTTCCTATTTTGATATTTGTTGAAAGAGCGTTTTCAGGTTTGAAATTTATTCTCCGAGACAACAGAAGTAATCTCAGTGAAACCACGTTAGAAGATATATTAATAATTAGAGGCAATTTTCATATGTTAAATAAATAATATATTTTTTACATAATTATTGCAAGGCCAAGTGCACGATGTGAGAGTCAAACGACGAATGTGGGTAATCATGAACCTAGTTGTCAAATGCGATTTTGATAATGGATAACAATGCCAATGCTCGCCGCTCTTATCGTACCTGCTGTTTGTATCCATTCACATAGTGTACCAATTAAAAAAAGAATAAAATCTTCTAAATTTTGATAGAATTACATTTTTTGTTTATGATAGAATTATATTTTTAGTACAAATAAGAATATACATAAAATGAAATTATTCATTTGGAACTGAAACGAAAACAATTACTTTTGGCGGAGCGAAAACCGGAACTGAACCGATATTAATTTTTTAGTTGAACCGGAACGAAAACCGGAACAAAAATAAATTACGGTTCGAAGCCCTGGTTTTGGCCCAAAGCAACCGATTTGGAGCCAAAAGCACCACGGAACTGTGGCATAACTGATAAAATAGGTCTATGAATATGCTTTAAATGCCTTAACCCTTTAGCGGACATTGGTTTCACAGCAAAACCTCCTGTCAAACATTTTTTTTTCTCTATTTCTTTTTTGAGAAATATGAATGGCTTTTCGGGTTTTTTATGTTTTTGGCATTTAAAGCTTACAATAAATGATAGCGCTACATTTAATTTATTTTTTCTTTTGAAATATACGTATTTAAACTTGGTGTACCTGGAAAGTTAGTATTTCGATTTTTTTTCACTTACAAACCCAAACAAAAATATCTATTTAAACAACTCTTATTGTTAAACTATTTATTTATTATACTTTTTAAGAACACTTATTTATTGTTCTTCCAATATAATTAAACTTTTAAAAAGTATTCTGATCACGTTGTACAAGGGGATGGGTTTGTCAGTGACTCCCCTCCCTCAATCAATCCTACGGTGTCCTCTCATGCAAACACGTCTAAGGATTGTAAAGAAAAAAATTTAATACATTTTGAATTTATGAGGTAATATTTATAAACTAATTTCATTAAATTCCAAAGAGTTTATGTAGGTGACTTTAAAGGGTTAAAGATATTAAAACTGAAGCCCAGTAGAATTGTGGTAGCGCTTCTCACTTCTAAGACACAGGTCAGAGGTTCGCTCCTCGAGCAGGGCAAAGTTAACTCAGCATTTCATACTTTCCGTGGACAAACTGAGGACCGTTTGAGGACTGCGTATTTATATTTTTCTTCACTTCATTTCGACGCCTCGCAGCAGACGGAACAGTTTTTGTTTCATTTGTATTCCCCCGAACGCTATTCGCTGCCTGGAGCGCCCGTTTTTCGGTTGCCGACAGATTCTTTTTCGAACGGGCTGCTTCATGGGGCTTTTCCATTTATTTATAACGCTACCGGTATTTTTTTTTTCTGGCAGGGTTAGAAAAACAAAACAGGATTTTTTTTAAATAAAGAAAATCAGATTTATTTGATTTTAAATCAAATTCTTTTGATTTAAATCGGATTTCTTTGATTTTTTTCTGAATACTAAATTTAATTGTTGTTTTTATGTTTTTGGCAATATACATAGAATCAGGGTATCTGCCAAAATAAAATTTTTCAAATCCATGACTTTTCATGACTTTCCCTGATTTAGCAGATCATTTTCCATGACTTCAAAAAGCTTTCGTTAAAGTATATATGAATAAAACTTCTGATGTACATACAAATAAAATATATGCTTTTAGAGAAATGACAGGAATTTTATCATAAAAAACTATAAACTTACTTTATAAGTGTTAATAAACTCACATACATAAAAATAAATTGTTGTATTTACATACCTAAGTTCAATCATATAGCAATTTTTCAATCAAAATGTTTCCAATTTGAATCCAGGGTACTTTGGTATTTTCCGGGTGACCATGAATAATAGCCAAATATAACCCTATAATGTTTATATACAATATCCCTAGAGATAAACTTATATTTTGTGCAAAAATCTTAACTAATTTTTATTAAAAAAATAATGAATATTATATTAATAAAATTTTAATCTACAATTTAAGAAAGGACCAGAATAATATACATTTACCCACCCATTAAGCTTTCTTGCTTTGAGTTTCCTTGGTGAACAAATTTTAATTGGCAATAGGGTCAATAGGATAATACATAAATACCAAACTCAGTAACTTCAGCCAAATGACAAGTAAAAATAGAATTAAACAATTCAATGCATTTTATTTAATCGGTAGTTTAGCGGATCCATGACTTTCCATGACTTTTACTCATTTTACTTGAAAAATCATGACTTTCATGACAAAATTAATGCATTGTCTAAATCCAGGATTTCCATGACTTTCCCTGACTTTCCAGGTGCGTGGAAACCATGTAGAATAGTTTGTTATAAGAAGTAACATCTTATCAATCTAGTATATTCTACACACTGATTACCTAAAATTAAATATATAAATTTTAATCTAAATACATTCCATTTGTAAGGGATAGTGCAAGCTAAATAAGATGTCAATTGAAAGAACAAATTAAATATTCTTTTAATGCAAACAATTTATTTAAAAAACAAATCACAATTATTTCAATATTTTTTAAGCTCCGAATGATGGATTTAACTGTTTCAATAAAAACAGTAGCTTTGATGCTTTATCCACTCCTAATTGGTTACGAATGCTAGAATGAACAATAACAAAAGAAGAAAACTGTCTTTCCATTCCAGCAGATGAAGCCACGGCTGTCGTTATTTGGTAGACAAACTGGATTTCAAATTCTGTAATACTCTCTTTACCTATCATAGCATAAAATGAATTCCAGCAGTCATAATCAATCGTTGTGCTACCCCTACTCCATACTTTCTGACAACAACCCCTCAATTCTCGGAAAGTACATGTTATTTATTAATACTTATTTACTTATTGGTACTACTGTACTGACTGATTCCCAATTCTCCTGTCTTTGAAACATACGTTTTAAAAGAAGTGAAAATAAAAATGATTTAAATGAATGATTTTTTTTTTTAAAAATCCCGATTTTCCCGATTTAACAGCCATATATCCTATAAGCGCATTTAAACCATAATGCATTAAATACTACAAAAAAAAATTTTAGGTTTTTATTTTTGTCCAGAATGCAAACAGAAAAAAGAATTTGGGGAAGGAGGGGGGAGACGGGACGAAATTAGAAAAACTTTCATTAGCATACGAGAGCGATAACGGGTTTTAAAAACAGGGGAAACGAGAAGAAAAAAAAAATCATGGTTTTTATGTTTGCGCTGATAAAAAGATTGGGGGGAAATTAAATTCAGGACTCCATTATATAAGAAGATTTTTCATCCACTCTCTTCGCAATGAAATGACAAGCGATGATTAAATAAAGTAGGGGAAAGGCCTGGAAATCAAATAGAATAGGCACTAATGGAAATAGGCGGCTTAGTCTAATGGTAGTCGGACTTTTGTTTATTGACTGGCAAATCTTAAGTACAGTAATGCACAGGGTTAAATAAATACCCATACGAGGGTTACTCTGAAATTTTTGAGATACGCACAAACGAGGATTTACTAAATAAAAATAACTGTTTAATTTTAAAATACAAAGTATTTTAACACAGCAGACGGTTTTTGACTGACTTACTTCAACTTGTTTAGCGTAGAATAAAATCCCCTATATAATAATAGCCTAAGTTATCTGTCCGTCTGTCCTCGATTTTATAAAGCGGTTGGACCTGGAATGGATAGAGGCATCCACAGTTAGCAATATTCAAAGAGAGTAATGTTTATCTTCTCCTATACTATCGATCAGATTCTAAAATAAATTGGTATAAATAGGATTCATATCACAGCGAAAAATACTGCCTTCTTTAAAACGTTCCAAATCCACCCCTTCCCCCCTTTTCGAGCTTTCAATGCCATTATTTCAACTCCTATTTTCCCCGGTTAAGAGCAGGCGATTAAATTTATCAATTTATCACACAGCAAATAGGTAAAAATAACATTTTTCTAGCATTATGACGTCATTCCTTTAACCATCTCATTGAATCATTTCTTATTTTAAATTATTTAAATTATGCCTTATTTTCATACGTTTTATCATTGAACTTAGATATCACGTCAATAATTTTCTTTTATATTTGGCTTAAATAATAGATTAGGTACATATGTGATAATTTTAAATTGAATCATCGATTATTTTTTGTTGCAAGATAATTCTCAGCCAAAAATCAACCATTTTTTACCTGCCTCATAAGGTACTTTAGAATTTTGGAAAATTAAAAATTTTACTTATCCCGTCATATAACGGGCTGTATGCTAGTTTAAACAGAAGAGAAAACGGAATTGACCGGACAACATTTTCACGCTATGATTTTCTACAATTTTAAATCCAGAAGAATGCTTTCAACGGTTGCAGTTGGCATTGGGTGATGAATCTCCAACTCGTGCTACTGTATTCGGATGGTTAAAAGCAGTGGTGTGCAAACTTTTTTCGACTGCGACCCCTTTTGTAGAGAGAAAATTTTTGGCGACCCCTAGAGATAAATGATCACAAATATGATGTATATTTCGCGCATTTCTTTCGTTTCATCGAATAAAAACATCATCATATTTGACTCATGTTAATTTTATTTCTAATTTTAAGAAAATACTTTTTGTATAACACAAAAATCAGTAAATTGCCCTTTTAATGAGATGTATGTGGCTGCAAGTTTCTAATTATCTCATCGATGTTTGGATGTATGTTGCTAATTGCAATTCGCATATCATCTTCAGGGTTTAAACGCGAGCGGTATTAAGTTTTTATTGAAACTAGTTTGCTAAATCCAGTTTCACATAAATACGTTGATGCAAATTGTATTAACACTCTGATAGCATTCTTGCATAAAACGGGATATTGTTTTACCGCGGATAGCCAAAAATTTTGGCAAGGCTGAGTCTTAAATTGATTTCGAAGAGTATAATCACCAATTAGATCTATCAATTGCTCTTTCTCACTAATTTGAAGAGTTGAAATGCATATGTCAAAGGAAAATGGATCACGAATCCAACCAAAATCGTTTTCAGTAAAATCCTCGAATCTTCTCGAAAAATTTTTCTTTAACTTTTCAGTGACGGCGCTTCACTCTTTATATGTACACTGTATGGTATGCATCATGCAGGGATAATGCATTTCATAAAAATTTGGCGACCCCCCAAAAAAACTTCTGGCGACCCCCACATGGGTCGCAACCCCTAGTTTGCGCACCACTGGTTTAAAGAATTGAGCAGAGGTCGCCATTTTCTTCAGGTTGAAGAACACACAGGAAGGCCGCCGTCGGCAGTCATCCCGGATAATGTGTCTGCCACACGAAGAATGTTAATGGATGATAATCGCTGTATCTATCCAATTATACAGAAGGAACTTAACATTAGATCCGCAGCCATAGACAAAATTATTAATGAAGAATTACATATGAAAAAAGTAGTTTGCCGTCGGGTTCCCCATAATCTAACTGAGCACCAAAAAGGGGAGCGTGTCAGAATCAGTAAAGAAACTCTTAAATTCCTAAATGATGGTGGCCACCGTATCATTTCTAAAATTGTAACAGTTGATGAAACGTACATACCGTTTTTGGACGTTCCAACACGTCAAAAAAGCAAAGTCTTTGAAGATGATCCCATGCCGACAATGGTAAAATGACAACGCGCACTGAAAAAAGTGATGTATGCCGTTTTCTGCACAAGTACGGGATTGGTCAAATCCATCAAGTTGGAAGGACAGAAGAGAGTAACAGTAAACTGATATATCACTAAATGTCTTCCACAAGTTCTACAAGAAGTACGTATTAAAGGACTAATGCTTCACGATGACAATGTATCTCCACATATAGCCGGATTAACAGCTGAGTTTCTTACACAAAAACAAATTAAAGTGATAGAACAACCATCGTATTCACCTGATCTAGCTGTGTGTGACTTTTGGTTATTCTTTAATCTATAAAAGAAGATACGTGGACGTCGTGTTCATTCAAAAGAAGCGATTGATGTGGCTATAAAAACATTTTTTCATCTATTCCAAGAAATGAATGGATTGAGGCATTTAATCTGTGGAAAATTCGTCTAAAAAAGTACATTAATGCTGCAGGAGACTACTTTGCACACACCTAAAATTTTGTAACTTTTAAAATACCTAGTTGTATCTCAAAAATTTCAGAGTGACCCTCGTGCGTGTGTGTAATAAGACGAATTCCGTGAAAGATGGTTGCAGTCATGGCCAGACTAAGACATCGTTCTAGTCAAAAACCGTTATTAGCAGAACGTTGGGTGGACGGGTATCCACTTCATTATAGAGACGGGACAAACTGAGAGATGAGCTAACATGTAACAGATCAACTAACAGTTCTTAGTAAAAAGGTACGTAACATCTGGGGCAAAATCTATGAAGATCTCTCTCCGATAGCTTCCATCTCCTTCTTGTTCGGGAATTTTCTAAATTGGATGCTAGGGCAGCATAGAGTTTTAACTGTTTAGACCCCGTTCCCTCAGGGTGTGAGCCCCAGTGGTCAATTTAGAAGAGGGCTGCAAAGCGAAAACAAAGCTTACCACAAATCCAATAAACTTTGTAGACTAGTCGCTATATAGGACTAGTCTATGGAAAGTGTAATATGCAGCTTCAATTGACCGAAGAACCGCAAAGATTAGAGATTGACAAAATCTCCAGAATGTGCCCTGGTAATTTAGAAGCAGGAACCAAGCAGAGGAAACTCCAAGCTTTGCCTGCCACCCTCAGAGAGATCGTTTGAGAACTTGGAAGACATGTTGTTGTTGTTAGACAAACCAAGCGCCATTGAGCCTGCACGTTCTCGTTTTAAGGCCAAGGAGTGCGCCTTTCGTTTTAATGAGCACCATTAAGGAAAAGAAAGACTTCTCAAATTGGCCCTCGTCCTTTGGAAGCAGGGACGAAGCAGAAGACCCATAGACTTGGCCTGTCACCCCTAGAGGTATTGATTGAGAACTTGGAGGACATTGTGACCACGAACCTAATTTACAAGCCCCAGTCATCTGTAAAGAACACGGAAGACCTTAGGCTGGCTCGGGTTCGGAACCCGCAATCTGGTTCGTAACCGAAAGGTTCCGACTTAGTCCGGCCTGTGATCCGCCGAGTTCGTTAAGCGTGACTGAGACACGTAAAATAGGTTCGTGGTCAAAATGACCTCCAAGTTCTCAAATGATACCTCTGGAGGTAGCAGGCCAAGCCTTATCAAGGCTTCTAAATTACGAGGGACAACTGCGCCCGTAGTATACATTAAGCTACATGTGTTCCCGAGTTAGTGCTAAATGAGTAACAGTTTGGCAGCCTTGTTTGACATAAAGATATATGCCTGTATTGCTAACTGCACTGAAAAACAAATTCCAAAAATTCTCGCTTTCTATTTAACATCCCTATACTTCGAACACATCGAAAATAAAAAAAAAGCATGCAAAATACTCGAAAGCGAAAAATAAATACATTTCAGTGCGTTTATAAATACACTTTAAAACAAAACCTGAAAGCAGCTTCCGAAGATTTATTGAGCGAACCTTATAATACGCATGCTCCAGCACATTTCTATTTCTCTCTGCATGTCTTTGACTCTTCCTCCGTAAACAATACGCTTGCACCACCCCCTTTTAGAACCTACTATCGATAAAAAAGAACACTCAATCCCACAACAAACACTACCTACAGGAGCTTACAAGATTTAAAAAAAAAAGAAAGGAAGAGAAGCAAAAACAATTCGACTTCTTAACTCAGTCGAAACGGAATTCACCATTCGACCCCCTCTCGAAAAGGGATACCCAAGTAAACGCAAACAATCGCTTCTAAAGCCCACCAAACAAAATGGCGCCATCCGTCAACCTGACTCAAGATTCAATCCTCTACCGCCAGTTTCGGATGCGGGTTTTTGAAGAATGCGCGGGTGAAAAAAATGCCCGTCTCTTCTGGCAGTGCCCCGGAAATCTAATTTTCCGGGCGAAGGTTAGATTAGGGGGTTATTTCCCCCCGTAATAAAAACGAGGCCGATACAGAGATTTTATAAACAACCTCGCCGTACATTTTCCCGCTACGTCTAATCCCTTGTTATGGCGGGGAAACGGTAATTTTATCGCCAACGACTGCTCGGCAGTGAAGCCCCTTTATGTTTGTTTATTTACATCGGTGATAGGATGGCACAAAGAACTTTCATTCAATTATATTAATAGGAGTTTACTGTACTTAAATATACTCCTGTCTTTAACACTGGCACCCCCGTAGGAGTGATTTTGACATAAAACAATGCTTGCTTTGTGAAATACGTATGTGTGTGTGTATGTGTAAATATATATATATATATATATATATATATATATATATATATATATATATATATATATATATATATATATATATATATATATATATATATATATATATATAAGTAAACCTGATTTTGGTTCAGTTTGGTTTTTTGCACAACGGTCTACTGTTTTGCAACACTATTTCTAATGAATCCAAGACCTACAGCTTAAAAGCGAATCCGCACGGCTAAGAACATCCATGTCATGTGGTAGTGAGAATCGAGCCCACGAATACCGCTACCGAAAGTCAGCACCCTAACCGTCCGGTTATCCTTCAGCGTAGGCCCGATTGATAATAAAAATCGGATATAACGATTTGAATGTCTAGGACCCTAAATCTTACTTATAAGTGATATAAATTCTTTTTCAATTAGTAGAGATAATGAGAGGGGAAAAATCCTATAAAACAAAAGGGAGAGCAGCCGATTAATAAACCTAAATCGAAGTATTTCAATCACAGCGGCGGGCCGGCAACATAAAAGGTCCAATATAGCGGAACAATGCCTCATCGGACAAGATTAAACACTTAAAAAGCAAGTCTCTCCCTCTTTATTGGAAACGCTCCTCTTTATTCCACCGACGCCCGCTTTAAAATACGCTCTTAAAACATTAACGAGAAGTTCGAAAATTAAGAAAAAAATAAAGAGAGAAGAATTCTCGGAAATTTCCATTAACTAAGAAAAATCATGATTGCCAATCTCTTCTTGCATAAGAGAGGAAAGAAGAGAAATAAAAGAGAAAAACGAAACGGATTTTCGAACCCTCATTCCGACGTTAAATGTCTTAAAAACAAAGGCTGCCTATTCAAAGATTTGCGTTGCCAACAATTGGGATTTAAAAGGGATAGGTGATCCAACTACCTATTTTTAGCCGTCTGGATACGGTAGCTGATTTGGTGAACTGGAATAACTTGCTTAAGGCGACAGTGGACCTTTTGAATGAGTACAATTTCAGCAGACGTTGTGAAATTTTCACATGATATGGGATTACTAGTCAATTCAAAAGGATACAATCTGTCCACACGCACATACTATCTCACTCTGTTTCAGACCCACTTCCCAGTCTCACTTGTTCATTCACTCTTTCTATCTGTCTCACGAACACACTTGTTCAATTACTCACTTCATTTATTCATTATTTGACTTACCTCACTCCTCTTCCTCAGTTAACCCATCATTCATTTACATCTCTCCCATTTTCTCTCAGTCACTCATTCTGTCTTTCTCACATACATACACAAAACTACTGTCTCACTCTGTTTCAGACTCACTTCCTAGTCTCACTTGTTCATTCACTCTTTCTATCTGTCTCACGAACACACTTCTTCAATCACTCACTTCATTTATTCATTATTTGACTTACCTTACTCCTCTTCCTCAGTTAACCCGTCATTCATTTACCTCTCTCCCATTTTCTCTCAGTCACTCATTCTGTCTTTCTCACATACATACACAAAACTACTATCTCACTCTGTTTCAGACTCACTTCCTAGTCTCACTTGTTCATTCACTCTTTCTATCTGTCTCACGAACACACTTCTTCAATCACTCACTTCATTTATTCATTATTTGACTTACCTTACTCCTCTTCCTCAGTTAACCCGTCATTCATTTACATCTCTCCCATTTTCTCTCAGTCACTCATTCTGTCTTTCTCACATACATACACAAAACTACTGTCTCACTCTGTTTCAGACTCACTTCCTAGTCCCACTTGTTCATTTATTCTTTCTATCTGTCTCACGAACACACTTCTCCAATCACTCACTTCATTTATTCATTATTTGACTTACCTTACTCCTCTCCCTCAGTTAACCCGTCATTCATTTACCTCTCTCCCATTTTCTCTCAGTCACTCATTCTGTCTTTCTCACCCTCATACACAAACCCCATCTTTCTCTTATTTATACAGGAGAACATTCAATCAAAACACTATTCAGCGATTGGTCTTTTCGTTCTATAAAGATGGTCTTCATCCCAAATTTACATGTCGAAGTTTCGAACGATTAATTCTCCCATTTTCTCTCAGTCACTCATTCTGTCTTTCTCACCCTCATGCACAAAACCCCATCTTTCTCTTACATATACAGGAGCACATTCAATCAAAACACTATTCCTCTAATGGTCTTTTCGTTCTATAAAGATGGTCTTCATCCCAAATTTACATGTCGAAGTTTCGAACGATTAATTCTCCCATTTTCTCTCAGTCACTCATTCTGTCTTTATCACCCTCATGCACAAAACCCCATCTTTCTCTTATATATACAGGAGCACATTCAATCAAAACACTATTCAGCGATTGGTCTTTTCGTTCTATAAAGATGGTCTTCACCCCAAATTTACATGTCGAAGTTTCGAACGATTAATTCTCCCATTTTCTCTCAGTCACTCATTCTGTCTTTCTCACCCTGATGCACAAAACCCCATCTTTCTCTTATATATACAGGAGCACATTCAATCAAAACAGTATTCAGCGATTGGTCTTTTCATTCTATAAAGATGGTCTTCACCCCAAATTTACATGTCGAAGTTTCGAACGATTAGCTTTCTTTGAAGTGGAACCTAAAAATATTCCACATTCTAAAACACATCACTTGACATCTTTTCTTTCAAACATCCGAAAACAAGGATCGAAATCGAACATAGAACCTTCATAAAAGAACCCACAAGACTCTTTTCAACTCCGATATATCCGCAAAGCACTCGCCAACTTCAAAAGAATTCGATCTGGAAAGTTCCATTAAGCAAAGCAGAGAGAAAAGAAAATAATAACGCACCGGAAGGCGAGCGACAAAAGGCACATCCCTTAATTACGATAATCGACAAAAACAAAAAACCCCAAAACCCGGAAGCTGCCGGTCAATTTTATTCGACGTAGAATTCTTTTCATCTCGACTTCCTGGTCAAAATTACATCCCTGAACACTACACCTTGAACAGATTAGGAACTCCTGTTTTAAACCATGTTTAAAATTTACTATGCGTCAAAAGTGTATCAACCCTGACATACCCCGCGTCTTCCCCTTCACTCTATTTTATCAACACGCTTGAATAACTGTCTAACGTACTCAAGCGCTAATTGTTACCATAAATAAAATGATAAAGATTCTAAAAAAAAAGAACTGCCATCCGGTCGCGTGGGACGCTAATTGCACTAATAGCATACGATTTGCCTGATGCCCTCTAATACGTGACGTCGTATTTATTACTTCTAATTCAGTGGAACTTCCTTCTTATGCATTTTCCACACTATGGACAATTGTTCACCACTGCAGTACTGGTTCTGATGGCGACCTTGGACGATGGTTCACTGGTTGCATCCACACATTGGACCACTAAATGGGGATGCGTCCATATAGTCTGGTTGTCTTTGATGTTTGGAGGAAAACTGCTTTCAAAGCCATAATCTGCCAGGGCCATTTTATCGTCTGCCATCTTCGACCTCGATAAGCCATATCCCCTCCACACAGTGGCAACGGCTTGCAGTGGACCATAGTGGCCTTTACTTATTGGAGATTTGTCCGTCGGGCCAGGTGTCCCGAAAATACCATGTATATCGGAAAATGCATAGCGATATGTGCTCACTGGACTAGGAGATAAAGCATACCCCCTCTACACAGCGGTAATGGCTTGCAATGGACCATGCTGTGGAATGGCCATTAGACATTCGTCACTACCAAGTTACAGACATCTGTTGAAGATTTTGTTACAGGAGCATCATACAGGCAGCCAACATTACTCCAACAACACAAGTAGGTCCTCGTAATTTAGAAACTGGGATCAAGCAGAACAACTCCTAGACTTCAGACCTCAGAGGTATCGTTTGGGAAATTGAAAGATATTGCGACCACGAACTTTACGTGTCCAGCTGCCATTAATGGTGGCGAAGAACAGCGCTCTACGATTCGGCCACCGTTTGCTCTGTGCGATTGGGAGCGTTGCGGTCTGCTGTTTCGCTACACAAGGGCTAAAAAAGAACTAAAACTGTTAAACGATTTCATCTTGTAAAAGATGGTATGGACTTATTTCACTGTAATTATGAACCCCTTATACATGTAGATTAAATAGGATGAAAGACGGCTATCAAAAAGGACTTTTTGCTCCTCGCTGTTAAGGATACCGTAATTCCTCATTTTTCAGACGGTTAATGGGTACCAGAACTTTCCGCGAAAAATGAAAAACAGCGACTTAAGATTTTCGTGTGATCCCCTAGGTATTTTCGTGTATGCAGGTACACGAATGTTTTAAATATAAACAATATTTATACTTTAGACATTTAAGACAAAAATTACAACAGTATACGCATTTTCTTAAACGTGTCAGTGCTCATTAATAAGGTTCATTACAAAACCTTATAATAAACATGAATCAACATTGCTTTCTGAGAGAGGCGAAGAGTCTTGTGTTGGTGGCGGAGGAAATGTTCTCACTGGACTCGCCGGAAGCCGGCAAGTCAATGAGCTGGCGAGAAGCTTTATGCTCACTCGGAGATTCTTCTGCTGGAAGTGCTGACGGTAGAGCCAGGGGGCTTTACCTTGGAGATAAACAGGGTGATGGGTAGTTGTTGTCTTTTGTTTTTCCTTTGCCTTCAAAATTTCCCTGTACAAGGACATAACCCCGTCAACGCGATGGCTGAACTCGACGGCTCGAACATATTGTCGTCAATGTCGTGTGCCAATTCTTGCCATGTTGCACAATTGTTGCAGATTCTCCAGGGTAAGGCCAGGCTTTTCAGTTTGTTCTTCGTCTTCCTCTTCATTTTCTTCCTCACTTGCAGACTTTGTCGTCTTTTTTTATTTAGGTGTATTTTAATTATTTTATTGTTATTTTCTGGTATTTATTTATTACTTTTTTTATGTACTCTGAGTCAACTCATCTCAACTCTTCTTTCTCTATCGCTCATCAACATGAAACAACGCTCCTTTCCGCATTGTGGCTGCCGACAGGGTTGTATTTTTTCATTTTTATTTTTTAATGAACATTTTGGAAAAATCCGCGAAGCACTGAAGCTGCAAAACATGAATCGCGAAGAGGCAAGGGAACATTGTATTTTATACTTACGGCGACATGGAAATATACAACATTTCGGGCAGCTGAAAATCTAGCATCTTGAAATTAATGAATCTAATTCTGAGGTGCTTGCCTCCCCTCCAACCGCTGTTGTCGAAACACAATCGTGCACTTAACACGTCTATGTCAATATCACGGGACAATGAGCACTTCAGGCCTCTCTTCGGAGGGGAAGACGAGATTCCATTAGCTGTTCTCAAGCAGCTCCCCCACTCCACTCACCGCACCTCGTGACTAAGTCGATAGACGTCTGATCCGTGCATTACCCCCCTTGCAGTGTCTCGAGCGGAACGAGAAAAGGGTTGCGTTCTCATTATTCCGCGAGTAACACAGCTAGCATGACCTTTAAGGCTACAGTGGATTATCAAACTAAGCCAAGTTTTATGTAATGGCTTGAGTAAAATATCGGGCAGTTGGCTGTTTGACGTTTTCTGGTACAAGGAATTTGTAATTAACAAAAGATAATTGCAATTTTTCCTTTCTCTAGGATAATCCTAATTAAAAATTGTAATTAATAAAATCTTTATATGTTTATTGTATATTATCGTTCAAAAGTGAAATGTTTTTTTTTGATAAAATAACTAGGTATTCCATGAAATGACTAGACAAATCAGTTAAAGTATATAAAATTAATCAATTCTATGATTTAACTAAGAATTCTACAGAATAACGACTGCTTGATCGTTAAAGTATGAAATACGGAACTCGAAAGTTCTTTGAACCGGTTTTAGCTACTAGAATTTTTGCTTATTTTTAAGTTTTTGATGAACAATTTTTATTGCAATTGATGAACTTAATTTTTACTTTATGATTCCAGGATTAACACTATTTTTCCAAAACAAAAATTAAGGACATTTAAGGATTTTGTAAAGACCAAAGTAACTTTTTATAAGGACTTACTTCAAATACACGGCATAACTGTTATTCTTTAACTATCATGGAAGAGGAGACGATCAAATATGTTTCCATAGTAAAGGAGGCGTGGTTTAGAAAAGGTTGGGAATATTTGGTGTATATTGTTAAATAACCTGAAACTTAAGTTTCAGGTTATAAACTTTAAGTTTCTATCAACTTCTAGGTTAGATTTAATAAATAACCGATACTAAAAACCTCCAGGTTAGATAACTGTTATTCTTTAACTATCATGGAAGAGGAGACGATCAAATATGTTTCCATAGTAAAGGTGGCACGGTTTAGAAAAGGTTGGGAACCTTTGATGTGTATTAATAAATAACCGATACTAAAAACCTCCAGGTTAGATAACTGTTATTCTTTAACTATCATGGAAGAGGAGACGATCAAATATGTTTCCATAGTAAAGGAGGCGTGGTTTAGAAAAGGTTGGGAATATTTGGTGTATATTGTTAAATAACCTGAAACTTAAAAACTTCCAGGTTAGATAACTACCATCAATATGTTTCTATTGTAAAGGTGGCGCGGTTTAGAAAAGATTGGGAACCTTTGGAATATATTGTTAAATAACCGATACTAAAAAATTTCAGGTTAGATAACTGTCATTCTTTAACTATCATGGAAGAGGAGCCATTCAAATAATTTTTTCTTGTAAAGGTGGCGCGGTTTAGAAAAGGTTGGGAACCTTTGTATATTATTAAATAACCAATACTAAAAACTTCCAGGTTACATAATTGTTGCCGACCGATGGCCGATTGGTTAGGGTGCTGGCCTTCGGTACCGGAGTTCGTGGGTTCGATTTCCACTATGGCATGGATGTTCGTAGCCGTTCGGAATTGGCTTTAAGTTGTTGCCCCCGGTGTCATTAGCCCTCGTGTTGCAAAAGTAGATCGTAGCACTCCAAACCAAACCAAAAACATAATTGTCATACTGTAACTATCACGGAAGAGGAGATGATAAATCTATTGTAAAGGTGGCACGGTTTAGAAAAGGTTGGGAACCTTTGATGTGTATTGTTAAATAACCGATACTAAAAACCTCCAGGTTATATAACTGTCATCTTGTAACAAACATGGAAGTGGAGATGATCAAATAAGTTTCCATTCTAAAAAAGGTGGCGCGGTTTAGAAAAGATTGGGAACCTTTGGAATATATTGTTAAATAACCGATACTAAAAACTTTCAGGTTATATAACTGTCATCTTGTAACAAACATGGAAGTGGAGATGATCAAATAAGTTTCCATTCTAAAAAAGGTGGCGCGGTTTAGAAAAGGTTGGGAATCTTTGGTGTATATTGTTATATAACCGATGTTAAAAACTTCAGGGTTATATAACTGTCATCCTTTAACTATCAAGAAAGAGGAGATCAAATACGTTTTTATTGTAAAGGTGGAGCGAATTAGAAAAGGTTGGGAACCTTTGGTGTATATTATTAAATAATCGATGCTAAAAACTTCCAGGTTATATAACTGTCATCCTTACGTGGGAGTAGATGAGAGAGTCCAGGCGAAAACACTTTCCCCTCAACGTTTAATTATTTATCCAAAAAAGAAGCGTCGACATTCTCCAACACGGGGCAGATTTTTTTTTTCCCTACAAGAAAAAAAGAATCCGAAAACGAGAATTCGAAGAATTTCTTCTCCGGTAATGGATTGTAACAAGGTTCGAAAGGCCCTTTCTGCCGCGGTCTTATTTCCAGTTCTCATCTTTCTGTTGGCGGTGATAATGAACTTAGGAAAGGGGGAGGGGTGGTGGAGAGAGAGAACGTTCCCCGGAAGAAAATGGAATCTTCCGTTGTAATGGAGAAGAGAAAAGAGAGAAAGGGAAGTGGGTGGGCATGCGGGGGAGTGGAAGAATATCATTGCTGGCGGGCGTTTCCCTGGAGATAGCGTGCTTAGGGGGTTTCTAAGGGGATAAGGGTGTAAATGACGATTTCTCCCCCACCCCTAACCTTATAATGCTGTTCCAGCGGTTTCTCTGCCGGGTGAGGAAAAAAACTAAGAAACCTTTCCACGCCAAATACACTAAGGATAAATGAATGCACGGAACTGTTTTCGAACAATTCTGATTCGATTTAAACCTTCAGAGCTTTTTCGTTGTCAGTAATTGGTGGAGATACTGATATTTATTCATTTTATTACCAATTTCCGAGACGTTG
>CM063507.1:82346426-82371426 GCA_032207245.1 Pardosa pseudoannulata | reverse complement strand
TACGTCAAAATTTAGTGATAGACACAACACTTTTCGCTGTTTATTTCGAATAAGAAATACTAAACCCCTCTGTCCAAAGAGAAACAGCAAATATTTGACAGTGACTAGCGCCAGAATGATTATACATTCATTGCCAATATCGCCAAGCTATGGAGGAAAAAGATTTCAAGGTAAAGACATAAGGATTTCAAAATGATGACCATTATGAAACCATAGCTCCTTGGAAATACACTGTACAATCATCACCTTTGTAGATGAGTGTAACTTCACTTTTCGAAAGACGGTATCAAATTTACTCCCGTGATGCTACATGAAATGCCATTAGATCTCCCCATTCCTTAAAATTTTACGTCAAAATTTAGTGATAGACACAACACTTTCCGCATATTTATTTCGAATAAGATATACTAAACCCCTCTGTCCAAAGAGAAACAACAAATATTTGACAGCGACTGGCGTCAGAATGATTATACATTCATTGCCAAAAAGATTTCACGGTTAATTTCCAAATGATGTCTATTATGAAACTATAGTTCCTTGGAAATACACTGTACAATCAAGAGTGTAGATTACCCATCATCACTACATGAATCACCTTTGTAGATGAGTGTAGCTTCACTTTTCGAAAAACAGTATCAAATTTACTCTCGTGATGCTACCTGGAATGCCATTCAATCTCCCCATTCCTTAAAATTTTAAGTCCCAATTTAGTGATAGACACAACACTTTCCGCATGTTTATTTCGAATAAGAAATACTTAACACCACACCGTTAAAAAGGAAACTGAAAATATTTGACAGTGACTAGTATTAAAATTATTACAAGTTCATTGCCAATATTACCAAGTGGTATAGAGAAAAACGTTTCACGGTCAAGAGAAAAGAAGGAGGGGTGTGGTTACTCCAAGTTTCGTGATAGCGGAATTCAACTGCAAACACGCTACGATCATAAACTGTGCCCGTCCACTTTCACCAATTTATTCTCTTTGCGGCACCTAGAATCCAATTATATCACCCTATTCATCAAAATTTCACGTCCCAGTTTTACAATAGACACAACATTTCCTGCATATTTATTTCGAATACAAAAGAGTGCAAACGAATCAGTCACAAGGAAAGCACAAATATTTGCCAGTGACTACCGTTAAAAAGATTATACTTTCATTGCCAATATCGCTAAACTATGGAGGAAAAATATTTCACGGTCAATTTCAAAATGATGTCCATTATGAAACCATACCTTTTGGAAATACACAGTACAATCAAAAGTGTAGATTAGATTACTCATCATCACTACGTGCATCACCTTTGTAGATGAGTGTAGCTTCACTTTTCGAAAAACGGTATCAAATTTATTCCCGTGATGTTACCTGGAAAGCCATTAGATCTCCAAATTCCTTAAAATTTTACGCCCCAATTTAGTGATAGACACAACATTTTCTGCATATTTATTTCGAATAAGAAATACTAAACTCCTCTGTCCAAAGAGAAACAGCAAATATTTGACAGTGACCAGTGTTAAAATTATTACAAATTCATTGCCAATATTACCAAGTGGTATAGAGAAAAACGTTTCACGGTCAAGAGAAAAGCGGGAGGGGTGTGGTTACACCAAGTTTCGTGCTAGCGGAATTCAACTACGAACACGCTACACGATCATAAACAGTGCCCCTTTTATCAATTTATTCTCTTTGCGGCACCTAGAATCCAATTATATCACCCTATTCATCAAAATTCACGTCCAGTTTTGTAACAGACAACATTTTCTGCATGTTTATTTCGAATACAAAAGATTAAAAAAAAAAACAATCAGTCAAAAGGAAAGCACAAATATTTGACAGCGACTATCATTAAAGTTTACACGTCCATTTCCAATATCGCTATCACTATGAAGGAAAAAAGTTTCACGGTCAAGAGAAAAGCGGTAGGGGTGTTTCCGTGCTAGTTGCTAACACGCTACTAACACAAACACAGTGTCCCTCCACTTTTAAGTAACGGGGAAAACAATAACACGCTTCTATGCGTTCAATAAGGCGTTAATGATGCGGTTGTCGGAAAGAGAGATTTCCAATTCTGTTTCATGGGGTTGGGCACGCACAGGAAGACACTGCATAAGACGAGAAGGCCGAAAGTCAGTCGGATCAGAAGTAAAGAATCAGGTTCTTGCGTGCCAATCAGTTCCGTTCACAAGACGTTGTTTTCCAGACAGATCTTGCGGGACAATGGAACGATTTCCTAATTACAAATATTTTAAAAGGATGAGCTGTTTGCATACAAACCCTATTTCTGTTTTTAAGAATATTTAATCAGTATTCATTACAGCTAACACGGAGATGTGAAAGTTACGTAATGTCTAATGTTACGTAATGTTTTTTAATTAGTCAACTATTTGTGCTATAATTTATTTTAATTTTTTTCTTTAAGTTTCAGGATTCACTATCTCAATTCGACATTATTGAATGAGAAACATCACATCTGAATAAAACCTTCCTTCTTAAATGGTTTTTATGTTTGTGTATGAAAAATTTCAAGAACATATTACATATTTTTCTAAAGTAAATTGTCTTTATTGCTCTATCCTCCAAAAAAGTAAGTTTTGTCTTTTGTGTTCTCAGATGCAAGAACACAATTTTGCAATTGAGTCTGAAAGAAGAATGATTTATGATTTTTTGTAACGAAATGTATAAATAAACCTAATTTTTTTACATACAGCTTTTTTTTTTCACATAATGCTCCAAAACACCTATACGCATTGTTTCATATAGTATATTGTTTAACATTTTGCTTTTTTTTGGTTATATTTATCTTATTTCTTGGTGCATTATTTTTGGCCAGATGTACTGCCGGATAATTGTAATATCCGGCTACTACCAATTATCCGGTATAGTAGCTGGATATTCCAAATGCAGTATATTGACCGGATAACCGTTGCATTCCTATTTATTATATTTATCCAGAAAACGATATCACTAGATTTACTTTACTGTCATTGGAGCAAAAATAACTGTCCCCTAGTAACTAGTAGCATTTCCCCTATAAGTTTTGCGGTGACGTAACTCAAAATATTATCTCGTGCAAAAGCAAATGCAGCTATTTCAATTCTGACTTTTCCTTTTTTCCTGGTGGCATCTCGAGACATTTTTCTATTCATTCTGCCTTTTTTTTTTTTTTTTTTTTTTTTTTTTTTGTATTGTAAGCTTGTTCACTTCTATTCTCTCCAGACGTTGAGATGTAAAGGAAATTCCGATGAAATATATATTAAATATTTAGGCTTTCGATTGAATATTTGCTGTTTCTCTTCATTTATTTCCTCCCCCCGTTTAAATATTAAAAATAATAGTTATTTCGTTATTTTTTTTTTTCAAAAATAATCAATTTCTAACATTCTGATAATAAACAAACAAAATCAAACAGAAATTTCTTTTCCATATTTGGCACGTTTTTCTCAACTATATTCCCACAGGCAAAGGATTAACGTTGTAGAGTGATCCCTCACTTTTCGCAGTTAATAGGGACCAGAACATTCCGCGAAAGTTGAAAAACCGCGAAGTAGGATTTGCCCCTAGGAATTTCCGTGTATGCGGGTACACGAATGTTTTAAATATGTAAACAGTATTTACACTTTACACGTTTAATACAAAAATTACAACAGTATACGTATTTAGTTAAACGTGTCAGTGCTAATTAATAAGGTTCATTACAGAACCTTATAGAGTAATAAACATTAATCATCATTGCTTTCTGAGAGAGGCGAAGAGTACAACAAATATAAATATATATATATATATATATATATATATATATATATATATATGTGTGTATATATAATTGTATGTGTTTATAAATGTATGTATATATATATATATATAAAATATACATATATATATATACATATATATATATATATATTTGTATTTATATATGCGTATATGTATGTATATATATGTATACATATATGATGTTATATATATATATGTGTGTGTATATATTTATATAATACACACACACATACACACACACACACATATATATATATATATATATATATATATATATATATATATATATGTATATATATATATGTATATTTTATATATATATATATATATACACATACATTTATAAACACATACAATTATATATACACACACACACACACATATATATATATATATATATATATATATTTATATTTGTTGTACACACACATATATATATATATATATATATATATATATATATATATATATATTTGTTGCGGGGCATCAAACATACATATCCACAAAAACCGTGATAAGAAGAGACTAAGTTTAGTTATGAATTTAATACAATGGCAAAAAGTCACCAACGCTGTACAATATCGACAAAAAAGAGAAATAAAGAATAAATAAATAAATAAAAAGATCTCTCTGTCAATTTAAAAGTTTCGAACTGTAAGAAACGAAGATTTTGTTCTTAAATCTAAGAGAGTTAATCCGACGCTTCGGCTGACGTATTTTCCTGTAAATTTAACAGTCTCTCTTTTTCGGAGCGAAGCTAATCCGTGATCTGTTTAGCTAAAGTTAAACGTGGGTGAAAAAAAAGCGAAGTGAATGTATATTTTTCTATCTTTCTTGGAAAGTTTACGAATTTTAGAATTTGCCTTTTCCAAAGCTTCAGAATGGAATTTCACATTCGAAAAGGCTTCACTGCTGCATATAGCCATATTGTTAACAGTAAATTTTAAGTGGATTATATGAAATTGAAAACTCTACATTGGTTTTGCGGTTGGTTGCATACTGTTCTATAGTCCTTGTAAAATCTATTGGCGCTTCAAGGTAACACTTTCTCGTTTCCCCAGTCATCGGTTACTATAGTAGCGACCAAGAAGCATGTGCATTCACACTTATTTTCAGCACTTCAGTTGAGGATTTGATTCCAATACATTCAGATGACTTGCTTTATTATTATAAGCAAAGTCAAAATTTTCAGTTGTGCATAAATGCGTTAACTATTTACATGAAGAAAAGTTTAACAATATGTATAAAATGATTATAATAAATAACAGATGTTTCTGTAAAAATGCAAAAATTCATTTTAATTTAGAATTCTTACTAAAACATTAGGAATCTCTACCTTCTAAAGAAATTTTCACTTTCTAAAAATGTGTCAACAGACCATAAATCTTTAAATACATAATAAATTTATACAAAATATTGTTATTGCATTAAGACCTCTCTCAATTCTTGTAAAATCATAAAATAATTAATACAGTACAATTTTGGAATAGAAACTTTACTATGGTCCACATAACTTCATAATATACTTATTAACATACAACTTAAATTTAAGGAATTTCAGAACTACATTCTCTTAAATAAATTAATTATTAAGAAATACTTTTGATATTTAAATTAAAAGAATCATACAAATATAAAGAAAAATAGTGAGAAATTATAACTAATTACTCATTAAAATTAGAGAAACATTCAATCATCTTAATGATATTATTTCTGTAAATAATGCAACTGTGTGAAAAAAAAATTTTTTTTTTCAGTAGAATTTTTTAAATCTTACGGATTAGAATATAACATACAATTTTTGAATTGTAATTTTATGAAATGGGATTATATCTTAAATTTATAAATTTAGAAACAGGTCTGAAATTACTCATAAAATTTTGTGTAAAGTATTAAGTATTTTTCAAAGTGTAGTCTAAATAAACATACTTTCATCATGCACGGAGAGCCCACACGATGTATGACACCCCTTAACACAGTGGGAAAAAAGAGTAAAATCATTCCCCAACTGTCGTTACCATAGTTACAGTTGGTCATCGGGGAAAAATCAGTGACCTTGAAGTGCCTATTGAGTTTACACCGAGTATAATAACAGGGTTGTATCAGTTTTAACCAGGGCTTCGAACCGTATTTTTTTTTTTTTTTGTTCCGGTTTTCGTTCCGGTTCAACTAAAAAATTAATATCGATTCAGTTCCGGTTTTCGCTCCGCCAAAAATAACGGTTTTCGGTTCAGTTCCAGTTTTCGCTCCGCCAAAAATAACTGTTTTCGTTTCAGTTCCAAATGAATAATTTCATTTTATGTATATTCTTATTTGTACTAAAAATATAATTCTATCATAAACAAAAATTGTAATTCTATCAAAATTTAGAAGATTTTATTCTTTTTTTAATTGGTACACTATGTGAATGGATACAAACAGCAGGTACGATAAGAGCGGCGAGCATTGGCATTGTTATCCATTATCAAAATCGCATTTGACAACTAGGTTCATGATTACCCACATTCGTCGTTTGACTCTCACATCGTGCACTTGGCCTTGCAATAATTATGTAAAAAATATATTATTTATTTAACATATGAAAATTGCCTCTAATAATTAATATATCTTCTAACGTGGTTTCACTGAGATTACTTCTGTTGTCTCGGAGAATAAATTTCAAACCTGAAAACGCTCTTTCAACACTGGAGCTGCCAAAACCACCATTGCAATCTTATACAAGTGCGGATATGTAATTATAAAGTTGACGTTAAATTAGAAAATATTGATAAGTTGGTAACAGTAACAAAATGACTGAAAGATATATCGAACCGAAATAAACCGATATTTTTTTCGGTTCAGTTCCGGTTTTCGTTCCGACCAAAATAACGGTTTTTTCCGGTTTTCGGTTCAGTTCCGGTTCGAAGCACTGGTTTTAACCATGGGTGTTTAAACCAGTTGTTTTAACCGTTCTGGTCAATATCAATTTTGACCAGTTTTCACCACTAAAATTCCCTTTTCGATATATTTAATACTAATCGAACATAGTTTACTAACATATGGTAAAGGCAAGTTACATTTGTTAAAAATGTCATAATATTAATAACACCCGCAAAAAACAAATATAACATAACAGCAAGCACACAGTGCAGTTAAACAAAATATGGCACTAACAAGTTCATGAGACTTAACCCTCTGACTGCTCATCCCGCGATTTCCACGGGCAATTCAAATGTAGCAAAATTTGCTCATCCCGCGATTTTCGAGGGCATGTGTTTTTCTTCCTTTATTAAGAAGCACATTCCGCCTTTTCACCGTTTAACCAGTGGAATAAATTATACACAGTATTAGACATTTAATTAGGTAAATAGAATTATATGACTAGAACTATTATAGTTATATTAGATAACAGAATGATAGATAGTATGTTATAAATAGAAACTAACTATGTTAAAGTTGAAATTTATTATAAAATAAATGTTTTATGTGATAACATCTGAAATTAGTTTTTCTGAAAGCTTATTTTCTCATGATAAAAGGCAATATCAAAAATATTTTCTAGAAAAGAATTAGTATTTCAATTCTCCAATATATATATGTATATATATGTATATATATATATATATATATATATATATATATATATATATATATATATATATATATATATATATATACACATATATACACATATATATATATACACATATATATACACACACATATATATATATATATATATATATATATATATATATATATATATATATATATACATATATACATATATATGCACATATATATACATATATATACACATACATATATATACACATGTATATACATATACATATATATACACATATATATATACATATACATATATATACACATATATATACATATATATACACATATATATATATATATATATATATATATATATATATATATATATATATATATATATATATACATATATATACACATATATATATACATATATATATATATATATATATATATATATATATATATATATATATATATATATACATACATGTACATATATATACATATATATATACATACATATACATATATATATATACATATATACATATATATATATATATATATATATATATATATATATATATATATATATATATATATATATATATATATATATATATATATATATATGTATATATATATATATATATATATATATATATATATATATATACACTTAAATTATGCAAAAAAAAATACGCAATTTTTAAAGAGATCTCGGTTTACAAATTAAGCAGTCAGAGGGTTAACAAGCTTATACAGTATAATAAGAATGTTTGAATTTTAAAAATGAACCATACGCATGCAGTTGTAAAAATGTAATCTAGCTTCAGCAAAAAACATAAAAGACACTTGGACCTGATGTCTGGTGGGCAACAATGAAGAAAGTTAAAGGTTTTAACATAAAATTGGTTGATTTTACAATATATCTAATGAACTGTTGTACCAGCTATAGAAAGATTATTTTCAAAGTTTGGAGGAATCCAAAATAAATTACGAAATCGTTTCAATTTAGAGACGACTACAAAACTGGTTACTCGTAACCGTTTTCTGAATTCAGCATAAATTACATATAAAAGAACTTGTATAAAAAAATAAGTGAAACATTTTTTTTTGTATCTTGGTATTATGTTATATTTGTTTTTTGCTGGTGTTGTTTATATTATGACATATTTAAGAAATGCTACTTGCTTGTATCATATGCTAGTAAACTATGTTCGATTAGTATTAAATATATCGAAAAGGGAATTTCAGCGGAAAAGGGAAAAGGGAATTTTTAAAACCACAGCTTAAACCCTCATGGTTAAATCCGATAAAACTCTCATTTTAAGTAAAACTTTAAATTATTATTTCTTAATTCCATTTGAGGTAGCGCTATGTATGTTATAGGTGAACTTGTCAACTAGAGATATTTGAATATTAGAGAATCATCTGGTTCAATATTAAAGATGTCGCATATATGGTACGACCGTCTTCAAAAGGTTAAAAGCATTTGAGTCGCACTGTAGACAAGCACGCTCTTAATCCATTACGTGGTTCAGTTCATCAATATCCAATCAAAAACTCAGAGAAAACATTCACTGAGAAAATTTAAGAAAAATTTAATAAAGAAAATTAAGTTAACTAGAGGCTCAAATCAGTCACAGATCCTCCGTCTTCAATAATGGCGGCTAACGCACGTAACATAAGTCGGTAGTCACAAAATCAAAATTCGCAAACGGAACTGGTTTGGTTTGTTTTGGAGTGCTACGGTCTACTTTTTGAAACACGAGGGCTAATGAGACCGGGACCTACAGCTTAAGTCCGATTCCGAACGGCTACAAACATCCATGCCATAATGGGATTCGAACCCACGAACTGCAGTACCGAAGACTGGCACCCTAACCAATCGGCCATCGTTCGAGTAAATAGGCCTGGACCTCTGGAGGTGGAAAAACCCACGCCCTTGCTTTTAAATTACGAGGACCTACTTTGTTAGTTTCCTTTGGTTTACGAAGGCTGCCTATATGGTGACCCATACCAAAAGAGTCAACAAATCTGCGGGCAACGATAGTCACTCCCGATTCTCGGTTCTCCATGCAGTCCTCCGGAATCATTATCAAAACCGATCATGAGCGTGACGCCTATTCAACCGGACTGTCAACATCCGAGACACGGCGTCCCCGCGCTATTGTGGCCGGATCGAAACAAGCGGAATTCAGATCAGCTGATTTCGGTCTTTCGTGTTCTGGGGGTCTTCACACCAGCTTTATTTGGAAAAAAACCGTAATGAGCACATCACGGGTAATTAAATCCACAGATATTTTTTTCGAAGAGATAACACTTTTCAAGCATATTAAAAAATGATTAAATATTACTACTTAACTGATATTAACTGCACTCTCCCAACAAACAACAAAACAAAGAGAAATTCTTCCTAAGCGAATGCCAAACGTAACGATTAACCAAACCTCCCATAAATTGGTGGGCTCCCTCGTGTTTACACAACTGGCAGGTGGATGATAAAGCGGAAACCTGTTAATCGATTAATCGACTACGTGTCGAGGGAAGCGTTTCTTCCCAATACAAACAAATCCACGCAATTGTTTAAAAACTTTATTACGGCAAGATAAATGGCCATAGCGAAACATTTAAGTTTATAGCTCTCTCCAAATGGAAAGTGTATTGCTGATTCCGTCATGCATTAATAAAGGACGAATTAGAAAAGTGCCATTAATAAATGATATAAATTTGGTCAAAGTAGCATGCTGAATATTCAGGGTTGGCAAAAACCCGGGTTTTTTCAGAAAAAAACCAACCCAGTGGGTTTTTTCGGGTTTTATCAGGGTTTTTTCGGGTTTTATCAGGGTTTTTTGGGGGTTTTCGGATTTTATCAGGGATTTTTGGTTTTTTTTTCGGGTTTTATCAGGGTTTTGTCTCTATAATTTATATGTAAGAGGACAGGATATATAATTGCTTGATCAAAATAAATTTAAAATGTTAGTCACTTTTTAAAGTTAAAAATTTAAAAAATCAATTTTAAGTTATGCAGAAGAAATTTTTGCTTTAATTAAAAGAAATTTTGAAATTTTAAAATAAATTATTTTTTACATATTCTAAAATTTTTCTAACAAATAAAATATCTTAAAATTTAAATGAGATTTTCAGTTACTATTATGTTTTTTACATCTTGATTTTTAAATGTGAGTAAAGAAACATATATATAATGGATAGTCAATCTTTTATCAACAATCAATAAAGAATATCTTGTCATTTTACCCCTAAGCATGGGATACTCCTATGCATAAATTAATTTGTCATAGATCAGTATTTATTTAATAATCACATTTATTACACTTGTATCTATATAAAAGGGAAAACTTAAAAACAATTTCATAAAAGTTTAACGTTTTTATTTAGAATTTTACATACTAATTTAATTTTATATCACTAAATCGTATTAAAATACCCTTGTTTCAAGATAACAGTTAATCGGTCAATAGTTTGTACAAACAAGTTTTTCCCTTATATCATAACAGCTGATAAAGAAACTTATATCACTGACTGGATAACATTTAGAATAAGTTGTATACAATATAGAAAGTTCTAATTTGTTTATGTTCTTTTAAATATACTCAAGCCCTCTGGGTAATTGTTTTTTAGCCATATTATTTCTTTTTAATATTGGCTGAAAGACGTCAGTTTTCATCATCTTGGCAGAAATACTGGTTGTTTTGATTTTTAATTGTTTCTATAATCTTTTCATTGTATTTGTTATACAAATAACTATTTTTCTCTGAAATTTTTTTAAGTTTTTGTTTTTTTCTAGCAGTTTAGACCTCCTCAAATTCTACTCCTATTGTCAAAGATGAAATATGTAATATATATTATAGATTTAACTCAATATTTCTACTATTAGTTAAATATGTGGAATTTTAAATAATGATTTTGAAAAAACCCAATTTTGAGAAAACCCACTTGGGTTTTTTCAAGTGGGTTTTTTTGAAAAAACCCACCCGGGTTTTTTCGGGTTGGGCAAATTAAGCCAACCTTGTGAATATTACTTTGAAAACAGGGTAAACAACGAAACAAATAATTGTGATAAATGACATAGTAGCTTTCGACCTCACACCGGTAAAGTTTTCGGCTGTTTCTCAAAGAAAAAATCCCCTATATAACACAGCTCAAGATATCTATCCGTCTGTCCTCGAATTCATTAAGCCGTTGGACCTGGAATGGATAGAGGCATCCATATTGGATTCTTGACGACTTAGGGTTAGCAAAATTCAAAGCGAGTAAAGTGTTTCTTCTAAACTATCGAACCCATTCTAAAATATATTGGTGTAAATATGTTTCATATCACAACGAAAAATACTGTCGTCTTTAAAACGTTCCAAATCCACCCCTTCTCGAACTTTTAATGCCATTATTTCGAGCTCTGTTTTCCCCGGTGCAGAGTAGGCTATTAAATCTATCAATTTATCACATAATAAACAGGTAATAATGAAAAAGAAATTCTAACATTATGACGTCATTCCTTTAACCATGTCATTTAATCATTTCTCATTTTAAATTATTTAAGTATTATTTAAAAGTATTATTTAATAGTATTATTTAAGAGCTAGCCAATTACAATGTACAAAGCGGTTACACATAAGATTAGTTGAGTTAAGCAGAAGTTCATTTAGTTATCTCCAAGTCGCCAAAGGTTGCCACAATCAACAGAGAAACAGGGGCATCAAGCCAAAGCTGATAATTTTAATGATAGAATAGCCAAAAATTATTTTAGAATATAATTGAGTGGGTTAATTTGGTTAAAATATCATTACATGTAAGAAAAACATTTATAATATATATACGCATACACACACACACATACATATATATATATATATATATATATATATATATATACATATGCATACATAAATATATACATTAGTGTATATATATGCATATATATATATACGTATATATACATACATACATATATATATATATATACATACGTATATATGCATATATGTATACGTATACATACATACATACATATATATATATATATATATATATATACACGTATATATACATACATATATATGTATATATACGTATATATGCATATATATACATATGCATACACCTATATATGCAAATATATACGTCTATATACATACATATATATATATACATACATATATATACATATGCATACACCTATATATGCATATATATACGTCTATATACATACATATATATATATACGTATATATACATACATATAAGTATATATATATATATGCATACACCTATATATGCATATATGTACCTCTATATACATATATATATGCATAAATATATGCACATACTATACATACATTCACATACATATATATATATATATATATACATATATATATATATATATATATATATATATATATATATATATATATATATTCATATTTCTCATTTACATACACACATCTACGTGTATATGTATACATATGCATACACACATATGTACATATATATGTATACATATGCACACATATATATATATATATTTATATATACATATGCATATATACATATATATATATATATATATATATATATGTATACATATATATATATATATATATATATATATATATATATGTATACATATGCATACATATACATATACATATACATATATATATACATATGTATACATACATATGCATATATATACATACATATAAGTATACATATATATATGTACATACACCTATATATGCATAAGTATATACGTATATATACATACATATAAGTATATATATATATATATATATATATATATATATATATATGTATATATATATATATACATACACCTATAAATGCATAAATATATACCTATATATATATATATATATATATATATATATATATATATGTATATATATACATACACCTATATATGCATAAATATATACACATACTATACATACATTCACATACATATATATACATGATATGCATATATACACATACATACATACCTATATATGCATAAATATATACACATACTATACATACATTCACATACATATATATACATGATATGCATATATACACATACATATATATATGCATATACATACACATACATACACAGACACACGCATACATAAACATAAATGCGCAAGCCATATCCCTACTCATAATTGTAGAAAAGCACACATATATGCTTACAAATCCGCACAACTGGACGTAAATCTAGTGAGTAGAGGCTCAATGGCAAGCACAATGCTCCAGAATAAAAATCAATCCGCGATTTTTTTTTCTCCTAAAGAAAAAAATGAAAAAAATTACCACCACCTGCACATCCGATTCAGGCATTTTCACGAGAGAAAATAAAAAGAAGGCCTGGGTGAGCTTCTTATAAAAAAAAAAATAAATAAATAAATAAAAGACAAAATGTTCGGAGAAAAATGAAGCCCACACACACCTCTGTTGCAACTTTTCCCATCGAGTGCAGGGAGTTCTCTTTTTTCCCCTTTATTCTGAATGAGGATGGGTGAGCAAAATAGTGCTTTTCCTTTTTATTTCTTACAGGAAAAAATAAGGAAACGGTGTTCAAGGCTCTTAAAAGGCTGTATACATTCGAGATATGCATAAGAGAAGTGTATCAAAGATAGAAAATGGGAGATTAAACACATCAAAATTATAAATGCTTGCAATTCAATACTTTGATTCATATAATTATTTTAGAGATGGCCGCCAATTGCTCGCAATTCAATAATTTCAATCATACAGTTTTTTAGAAGGGGCCGCCAAATGCTCGCAATCAAATAATGTCAAACATTCAGTTTTTGTTTAAGAGTTGGCCGCAAATTGCTAGCAACTCAATAATTTCAATCATTCAATTATTTTAGAGTTGGCCTCGAAATGCTGGCAATTAAATAATTTCAAATCATACTATTATTTTAGATTGGTCACCAAATGCTGGCAGTTCAATAATTTCAAGCATTCACTTATTTTAGAGTTGCCCGCCAAATGCTAGCAATAAAATAATTTCAATCATTCAATTATTTTAGAGTTGGCCACCAAATGCTCCTAATAAAATAATTTCAATCATTCAATTATTTTAGAGTTCGCCGTGAAATGCTCGCCATTCAATAATTTCAGTTATATAGTCTTTTTTTTTTAAGAGGAGGCCGCCAAATACTCGCAATAAAATAATTTCGATCATTAATTTTTTTTTAGAGGTGGCTGCTAAAATTTTTTTTAGAGTTGGCCGCCAAATGTTCGCAATAAATTAATTTCAATTATTATTTTTTTTAAGGTCGCCACAAAATGCTCGCAATTCAATACTTTCAATCACATTTTTTTTTAAGAGGAGGCACAATATAATAGGAGGCAGAATATAGGAGGCACAATAAAATAATATAGGAGGCACAATAAAATAATTTCAATCATACAATTATTTTAGAGTTGGCCGCCAAACGCTTGCAATTCAATAATTTTAATTTAGTCTTTTTAGAAAAGGCCGCCAAACGCTCGCAATAAAATAACTTCAACCAATCAATTATTTTAGAGTTGGCCGCCAAATGCTCACAATTCAATAATTTTAATTATACAGTCTTTTTAGAGGAGGCCGTCAAATACTCGCCATTCAATAATTTCAATTATACAGTCTTTTTAGAGGAGGCTGCCAAATGCTCGCAATTCAATAATTTCAATTATACAGTCTTTTTAGAGTTGGCCGCCAAATACTCGCCATTCAATAATTTCAATTATACAGTCTTTTTAGAAGAGGCTGCCAAATGCTCGCAATTCAATAATTTCAATTATACAGTCTTTTTAGAGGAGGCCACCAAACGCTCGCAATAAAATAATTTCAATCATACAATTATTTTAGAGTTGGCCACCAAATGCTCGCAATTCAATAATTTTAATTATACAGTCTTTTTAGAGGAGGCCGCCAAACGCTCGCAATAAAATAATTTCAACCAATCAATTATTTTAGAGTTGGACGCCAAATGCTCGCAATAAAATAATTCAACCAATCAATTATTTTAAAGTTGGCCGCCAAACGCTCGCAATTCAATAATTTTAATTATACAGTCTTTTTAGAGGAGGCTGCCAAATGCTCGCAATTCAATAATTTCAATTATACAGTCTTTTTAGAGTTGGCCGCCAAATACTCGCCATTCAATAATTTCAATTATACAGTCTTTTTAGAGGAGGCTGCCAAATGCTCGCAATTCAATAATTTCAATTATACAGTCTTTTTAGAGTTGGCCGCCAAATACTCGCCATTCAATAATTTCAATTATACAGTCTTTTTAGAAGAGGCTGCCAAATGCTCGCAATTCAATAATTTCAATTATACAGTCTTTTTAGAGGAGGCCGCCAAACGCTCGCAATAAAATAATTTCAATCATACAATTATTTTAGAGTTGGCCGCCAAATGCTCGCAATTCAATAATTTTAATTATACAGTCTTTTTAGAGGAGGCCGCCAAACGCTCGCAATAAAATAATTTCAACCAATCAATTATTTTAGAGTTGGACGCCAAATGCTCGCAATAAAATAATTCAACCAATCAATTATTTTAAAGTTGGCCGCCAAACGCTCGCAATTCAATAATTTTAATTATACAGTCTTTTTAGAGGAGGCCGTCAAATACTCGCCATTCAATAATTTCAATTATACAGTCTTTTTAGAAGAGGCTGCCAAATGCTCGCAATTCAATAATTTCAATTATACAGTCTTTTTAGAGGAGGCCGCCAAACTCTCGCAATAAAATAATTCCAATTATTCAATTATTTGATATCTATAAAAATTTCAATATATGAAAATAGAATACGTTACTATAACACAGATTATTAATACTATTAATACAGACTGGCGAGAATTGTAATTTCAATATTGACAAGATTTCATTTATTTTCTCTTTTTCCCGAGAGAATTTTTATAATCACTTAGAACAACAAGAAAAAAAACGCCAGAACTTCTCTTGTTTTTATGTCTCCAAAAAACTAAAGGTGCAGCTTCGAAACACGTCTGTTTACTGACAGTTATTCGGCCCCTGGCTAATGTTCATGCAAAATGCAGCCGTACTACGCCAAACGTGCTCCATATCAGCTAATATTAAATAGTAAACAAGCGGGTCTTTAAAGACGGCCATAATGAATTTGCGAAGTGGGACCGATTTGTGTACTCAGGTGGCACGGCGTGTAAAATGCCACCTGCCAGGCATCGATTAATCGATTAACTGCCCGTGTTTTCTTTATCGTCTCCCTCGGCTGTCGTTCCAACACGGGAGCTACCTCATGCCCCCGAACAGTGGCCATAAATTTTAATGAGTTCACTTAATTAAATAGGTCTACAAAAATAAAGAGACGGGGGTCTTTTAAAAATTTTCGTCATGTCCTTCTTGGTTAGGTGAGAGAGAGATAGAATCTTGACTTTTACTTTGGTTTGGTTTGGTTTGGTTTAGAGCGCTACGGTCTACTTTTTGCAACACGAGGGCTAATGAGACCGGGACCTACTGCTTAAAGCCGATTCCGAACGGCTACAAACATCCAAGCCATGGTGGGATTCGAACCCATGAACTCCGGTTCCGAAGGCCAGCACCCTGACCAATCGGCCATCGTTCGGCACTTTTACCTTGTGATGGATCTTAAAATGCACACATGCATGCACACTGTATATATATTATGTGTACACACACACACACACACACACACGCACACATATATATAACGTGGTCCAGTGTTAAGGCGAATAGAATAATTAGTCCTTAGTAAAAACACTACTTTATTATACATGGAGTTTCCATTTCAAGCATTTCTTGCGCCATTTGCATTTATTCGTAGTGAAGACAAGCGTGGAGTGTGTTGACAACCCCATGACCACGCGCTAACTGATTATTTTCGCTTAACTAGTCATCAATTTCCTGTAAACATATCTCTGCGTTTGACCGCATTACTCCAAAAGGTTACGCAAGTGTGGGTCTTTTTCATTTATTTTATTATTATAAAAGAACTCCCTTTTAAAATCGTTTATAACACACGTAATTTACAACTACCCCCATTTTAGACCTGACATATATATATATATATATATATATATATATATATATATATATATATATATATATATATATATATATATATATATATATATATATATATATATAATTGCGTGTGTGTAATATCAAAATTATTTCACTTTAATATTTCCTTAAAAACCTCCTCTCTCCCATTCTAATTCCTTAAAATCTTTTCTCCAGCCTCTAAATGTCTTAATCTAACGAGCGTCCCCAACTTAAAATTCTTTCGATACAATTCCCAAACCTTTCTATCCTATAGATATCAATTTTCTGTCTATTCAACACGTTTCCCAGTTGTCGCCGGCCAATGACTTAACTTACACTTAAATTCGCTGAGTAAGTGGGAAAATTCTCTCTGTCTTTGCTCTTGGTTGAACCTCTGTTCGAGCAGAGTGATTTTTGTGTCTTTCTTTTGTCTGTCGTCGACTCGTAAAGATGTCCGTTTTAGCAGCTCTAAGATAAAGCTTTAATTAAACTTGTGCCGTTCTCTTCAATGTGGCCAGACTGCATCGTTCGTTATTACTAATAGCTGTTTAGTGTTCCCTTTGCTTATGCCTTTTTTACTCTTCAAAGCCAAGATATTCCCCTACACTTAAAAGCGTTTCGCCTTTGCATTTTATAATCTCTAGCGGGTACTAAAAAAAGTGATAACCATCTACAACATATTTTAAAACAAATTGGTAAATCACGTAACATCACTTCACTTACAAATCCCTCAAGTATAAAAAAAAAAAAGAAAAAAAAATTCTTCCTCAGAGGAATTCTTTAAGGAACTTTAATAGAAAAAGAGAGAAAGATATATATATAAAAACTGAAAGGAGAGAAAGAGGTCATTATTAAAAAAAGGGGAGGGGGAACTCTACAGAGGGTGTTCGGCACTTCTATCTCCCAGACTACGATACCCATGGGAGAGATTAATCATTGCCATCAAAGCAGAGTCTAATGGTAGTCAGTATATTTCGAAAAGAAGGAAAACTTTAATGTCTATGTTGTGGGATGTAAGCCGTTTGTTTCCGAAACAGCGATGATACGCGGTTGACCTTTCAGGGGGGAGAACATGTTACCAAGAGAGAGAAACAGGAAAAAAAATAAGTATGGTGCAGTATTGAAAGGAAAATATAAAAGCTCTAGAAATAAACGATAGATACAGCTAAGATAGATAAATATATACAGTTCTGGAGATATACAGAAATATAAATGAAATATAACTGATATATAAATGAAAGCAGTTAAAGCAAGCGCTACTGCAACCAGTAGATAATGGTAGAAAATTAAATCTTGTATCTCAATCTACCCTCCTATCTCTATATATACATATATATATATATATATATATATATATATATATATATATATATATATATATATATATATATACATATATATATATATATATATATATATATATATATATACATATATATATATATATATATATATACATATATATATATATATACATATACATATATATATACATATACATATATATATACATATACATATATATATACATATACATATATATACATATACATATACATATATATACATATACATATACATATATACATATACATATACACACACATATATATATACATATACAAACATATATATATATATACATATACACACACATATATATATATATATATATATATATATACATATATACATATACACACACACATATATATACATATACATATACATATACACACACATATATATATACATATACAAACATATATATATATACATATTGTAACGTACTGGAAATAAAGTAGGCGAGGCCTTCAATGAAACAGCTAGAAATTTAGGTATTCTTGACTAAATATTTATTTCACTAGAATAAACTATGTACAGATATGTACAAATTCAATAAACGATAACATTCAGGGATCTCGTACAGAGATAATATGCACATACAAGGATGCGTGGGATACCGGAACAGTATGGCTAGGGCTTAAACACAAAAGCTGGAACTGATTAGTGCTGGGACTAATGTTGACTCGTTCACTCTCTGTCGATTAGCGCGGTTGGCTTTCACAGCAGGTTCGGAGGTTCCGAGTGCGTATCACGCTGGGATTCGTGAAGAAATCACAGGATGCAAGTCGATCCAAAATTAGAGTGCAAAGTCACTCTAGGCTGACTACTTCTATGCAAGAAGTTAACTATCAATCAGCAATAACGGGGAAGGAATTCCCAAGTCGAATGTTCGACTATCTAGCAACGGAGACGCTGGCGGTCTCAAAAAAAACAAACTCCAGACACGGAGATAAGAGCTGTCCTCGATCGACCAGGCTCTAGCAGGTAGAAGCCTCGAGAGAAGAACAAAGCAAAAAGCCCCCGTTCTAGTCCGGTCCTTTCCATTTATACTAAGCACTCCTTCCGCTTCTCGGTTCTTCGAGAAACTTCCCGAGCCAGGGTGACGCAATCTTGCGGTCACTCCCAAGTCTGCGATCAGCTGTCCTGGTTCCAGATGCAGCAATTCTCAGATTCATTAACTTAACCAACTTAATGCCCTTTTTGTAACCGCTAATGGGCGGCAAGGTGCACTCAATTATGTACACAGTAAAGGTCCATTCAACAGGTTACAATGTTCAGACAGTTCGGAGCCGTCAATGCACCGTTTTTCAATTACGGGTTTTTAGACCACCTGGTTCTATTATCGGCTAATCGTGAGTCCACGACAAAAGGTCACCTTTTGGGCTCCTTGTTCGTTTTGGGGTCATGTAACGGATCGTTACACCCCCCCTCGCATAAGAATTTTTCCACAAGGTGGATCTCGATTATGCCGACAATTCTCGTGGAGAACTGCAACTCTGATCTTCCTCGTAAGGAACCAACAGTCACTCGAATACTTAATATACATTATACTACAAAATAACACTAACTATATCTAAATTATAATATTAAATAATTACAACACAAAAGACAATATGCAAGTATATACAAGTACATTTCTTACTACATTTTACGTGATGCAGCGGCTTAATGCATCTGCATTAGTATTATCTGTGCCGGGTTCGTGAACCACACAGTAGCTATCTGTTGCAGCACCAGCTGTCATTTCAAACCGTTTGAAAAATTCCGTTGTGAGGTGGCTTGTAAACGAAAAGCCATTATCACATTGAACTTCGCGCGGGAAACCTAGATGCCTGAAAATCTGTAAAAGCGCATCAGTGACCGCTACAGATCCTATATTTGGCACTGGCACCGCTTCCGGGTATTTAAAAACCAGACCTATCGCGGTAATTATATACCGGTTCCCATTTTCAGATTCGGGTAACGGCCCACAAGCATCTATATTAATTTTAGTGAAAGGTTCACTAATTATCGGAGTTAATCGCATAGGTGCCTTCTTTGTATCAATAGCATTCCCTACTAATTGACAAGGATGGCACGACTTAACATGCGTTTCCATATCTTGATAACACTTCGGCCAATAAAACAATTTAGCGAGGCGTTGTTTCGATTTAGTTACGCCTGCGTGAGTTCCCGCCTCTCCGTGACAGAGATCCAAAATTTCCTCCCGTAACTTTTCCGGTACCACCAAATCACAATTTTCCTCTCCTAAATGGTTTACCTGAATTTTGCATAACAATTCATGTTTTTGTACGAAACTTTTATGCGCAACCCCATCGGGCACATTGCCTAATAGTTCATTCAATCCCCTAGTCTCAGAGCAATTATCTTGGCTGACCGCAAATTCCTCTGGGGTTATATTCAAAAGACCCCGTTCTGCGTCGGTCAAGTTGACAATGGGAAGCTCATATTCAGTTTCTTCGCTCGTGTCTTGTAACAATGCGGGTCCCTCCTCTGCGCTTAGGGGGTTGTTAAATTCGTCCGTATTAGAGTTCCCGCTTACCTCGAGGGCTTCCGACTGCAACCTAGTAATCGCATTTTTACCTAATAGTCTCTTTGATATCGACTGTTGGTCAGTAGTTAGACGAGATATTACTTCATTCTCGCGCACTACTTCATTATAGTCAGAATCAGAGGATCCTTTTCCAAGCGCGGGAATTTCGAAACCCTCAGTTTGTTTTTCCCCGGTTCGCGCTTCATCTCTCTGACTTAAAACCGGAGTGTCCGTTACGCGAAAACCTCTCCCTATTGTACTTTTGTCCACATTTCCGTCCGCACTTACTCCCAGACTGGTTTTGGTTGCAACGAGGGGAGGGGGGGCGATTCGTGGAAATGGCCTTTTGTTCCCAGGTATGTTTATTTACCTTCTCCCCACCTGCACTGGATTTTTCATTTGTCGGACTGGAATTCCCGTTCCCTAGAGTAGTTCGGGTTTGTAACTTCGCTTGAGCTTCGACTATCTAGCAACGGAGACGCTGGCGGTCTCAAAAAAAACAAACTCCAGACACGGAGATAAGAGCGGTCCTCGATCGACCAGGCTCTAGCAGGTAGAAGCCTCGAGAGAAGAACAAAGCAAAAAGCCCCCGTTCTAGTCCGGGTCCTTTCCATTTATACTAAGCACTCCTTCCGCTTCTCGGTTCTTCGAGAAACTTCCCGAGCCAGGGTGACGCAATCTTGCGGTCACTCCCAAGTCTGCGATCAGCTGTCCTGGTTCCAGATGCAGCAATTCTCAGATTCATTAACTTAACCAACTTAATGCCCTTTTTGTAACCGCTAATGGGCGGCAAGGTGCACTCAATTATGTACACAGTAAAGGTCCATTCAACAGGTTACAATGTTCAGACAGTTCGGAGCCGTCAATGCACCGTTTTTCAATTACGGGTTTTTAGACCACCTGGTTCTATTATCGGCTAATCGTGAGTCCACAACGAAAGGTCACCGTTTGGGCTCCTTGTTCGTTTTGGGGTCATGTAACGGATCGTTACAATATACACATATACACACACACACACACACACACACATATATATATATATATATATATATATATATATATATACATATATATATATATATATATACATATACACATATACACACACACACATATATATATATATATATATATATATATATATATACATATACACATATACACACACACACACACACACACACACACATATATATATATATATATGTAATATATCAAAATTATTTAACTAATATTTCTTTAAAAACCTCCTCCCATTCTAATTCTTTTAAATATTTTTCCCAGCCTCTAAATAGTTTAATCAAAGGAGTATTTTCCACTTAACATTCCTTTCTATCCTAAAAATGTAAACTTTCTGTCTATTCAGCACGTGTCCCAGCTGTCGGCGGCATATGGTTTCGCGTTTTGATGATATTGCATTTAATTCACTTGTTATTATTATTATTTTTTAACCGTGGGAAAGTTCTTTCTGTCATCGCTCTTGGGTGCACCTATGTTCGATCAGAGTGAGTTCTGTGGCTTTTCTTTGTCTGTTGCCCAGTAAAATAGATGTCCGTTGTAGCAGCTCTGGAATAAAGTTTCAATTATACTGGTGTCGTTCTCTTCAATGTTGGCCCGACTGCATTTATGTTACTGCTAGCTCTTTAGCTTTCTTCTTGTCTAAGAGTTTTATAAAAAACGGATTTTATATATATATATATATATATATATATATATATTTAGAGAGAGAGAGAGAGAGAGAGAGAGTGAAGGAAGGGGGATGACATGGGAGGAGAATGATATGAGAGGAACACACACACATATATGTGTGTGTGGAATATATCAAAATTGCTCAGTAATCTTGCAATTAAAAATAATAGAGGCTATTTTCTAATGTGAGGGCGAGACAAATATCGCTGTTCTCTCTCTCTCTCTCTCTCTATCTCCCCCTCTCTCTCTCTCTCACACACACACACACACACGCACGCACGCACGCAAGCACACAAAGAGAGAGAGAGAGAGAGAGAGAGAGATGTAATTAGACGGACTTTAGGGGAATATGAAGATAAACAAATTATTGAGTTTGTACAAGATAATTCTCAGCCAAAAAGACAAACTATTTTTCACTTGCCTTATAGGGTTCTTTAGAAGTCTGGAAGATTAAAAATTTTACCTATCCCGTCATATGACGGGCTATATGCTGGTATATATATATATATATACACACACACATTTTACATAGTATTTATATATATAAAAAAATTAGATTTCTTTTCTTTTTAACTCGGAACATCGTGGATTTCCGGGGATATATAATGAAAGTGACTTTGTATTTTGGTCACAGGCGTCATAATAACTAACGACCGCGGCTGTCTCACACTAAGGGCGAAAAAAGAGGTAGGGGGGGCAGCCGGGGATAATGACATCAAAGTTCCACGTAATGAATGAACGGAGTTCAGAAAAACGACACGCAGGGATGATGAACAAATCAAATTTCGGATGACTTCGCGTGCCGCAAATTGAGTTGTGGCCAAAAACGACGATTTCGAAAAAAAAAAATAAAATAAAATAAAAGCGGCCAACTCACGTGTTACATGCACAAAAGAAAGAGACCAACATGCACGTGTGCAATAAATTAAATTAAGAAAAGGGAGCCGGGCACTCGGGAAAAGACAGAGGGACAATACGCCAATAATATCCCGGGGCTTTTGTGCGGGGTGCGGCCGTTTAATGCCCCCGGGGGCCGATTAATCACTTCCGACGAAAGCGGTGTCAGATAGATTGTCGCGAGGCACAAAAAAAGAGAAGTGAATTAACGTCAACATGATGGCGGCGAGGCATTTGTTCGGAACGATGGATCACGGGGGTGGTGCCGAAGGTATTTTTACTTGCGCTTTTACCGAACCATGCATTGTAATCGGCGAAAAATTGGAACTCCAGATTGGGTAGACAATCGAACGTTTTGGAGTCTCAAAGCTACTACGTACAGCTAGGTGTAAAGATAACGGTATAGACAGGAAAACGAAGCCGAATGTCCTTGTCTACTACACATATTCTGGAAAAATTGAGACAAATAAAACCTAGTTTTGACATCTGTCAATGCGGAACCACAGAACGGGTTTGGTTTGGTTTGGTTTGGTTTGGTTTGGAGTGCTACGGTCTACTTTTTGCAACACGAGGGCTAATAAAACCGGGACCGACAGCTTAAAGACGATTCCAAACGGCTACGAACATCCATGCCACAGTGGGATTCGAACCCACGAACTCCGGTACCGTAGGTCAGCACCCTAACCAATGCCACAGAACGAGAAGGTGGATTAAAAAAATCTATTTAAATTTAAAATTAACTTCTTATTTATCCTTGCGAAAATGTTAATATATGTCTGTATATTTATATATATATATATATATATATATATATATATATGGGAAATTTATTCCCACGGTGGAAAAGGTGCACAAAAGCTTAATTAAAATTATATATATATATATATATATATTATTTATATATATTATATATATATATATATATATAAAATATATATGTATGTATATTTTTATACATATATATATGTATATATGTATATATATACATATATTTATATATATATATATTTATATATATATACATATATTTATATATACATATATATATATATTTATATATACATATTTACATACATGTATATATATATATATATTTATATATATATATATATATATATATATATATATA
>CM063507.1:82331426-82338926 GCA_032207245.1 Pardosa pseudoannulata | reverse complement strand
TTCCATGCTGTTATGACAAGGTTGCCACAATTTTGCAGCAACATAGCGTTGCAAAGAAGTGGTCCCTTTATGTTTGCAGCAAACTTGTTTTGCAAGTCTGCAAACTTGCAGCAAGTTCAGCATGACAAGTCTGCAAGTTTGGAACAAGACTGCAGCAAGTCTAAGAGTTTTCGGTTGCTTTAAGGATGTCATGACAAGGTTGCCGAAGTTTTGCAGCAAAATAGCGTTGCAAAGGAGGGGTCGCTTTATGTTCCGTTTAACTTGCAGAAGTTTTGCTGCAAGTTTGTCGCGTCAAATTTGTTATAGCAAGATATTACCAAGAAAAAATCAAACTTGCTGGTAAGAATGCATGCTATCTGTTTAACTAGCTGCATAACCCGGCGCCGCTCGACAACATCGAATAATGCATCATTCCCTGTCAGAAGGGAGGTCACGTTATATATGACTTAACAATTCCTTCTAAAAGAATAAGAAGAAATTTTATAATTTAAGATTTAGATTATTATTTTTATAATTCATACAATTTAGAGTCACTGCAATAGTTAAACGCCTTAATATAAAGCTGTAAAACACTCTGTATGCTGTAGATTCTCGACAAATATGATAGATTATTTCTCTCCCTAACGCACACAAGAAAGGGGAAGGAGCAATTATTGGGGAAGAGGTTATTTACCAACCCCCCAGAATTTGAAGGAAATATGCAAATTTGCTGTTTTGCCCCTGCAATATTTTGAGGTTTTATTCATATTTTAGTTTTCTGGTTCGACTTTTGTAACGGAATTTACTCCTCACGCGTATGAAAATCCGTCAGAGGGCGCTGTTTTCTATTGTAAGTATACTAACTTTTTCTGTAACTGTGGGATGCCACTGAACCCTTCCTTGCAACATGTTAACGTGCATATGACACATTTATTGAAGGCATACCAGGCCAAATAATACTGGGTATCATTTTTTATGTTTAATAAATGTTTGTGTTGTGAAATGGAAATATTATTTTCTTGAACACGCCGATGCTTTATTATTGAATGTTTCCGAACCCGTGCCTTTGTTTCATTGTGACTTCTATTATATTATATTTGGTGCATCGACCGGGAAGTGAAAATTAGTATTTTGAACTACGTTAACCTCTTTATGTTGAACTAAACTTTCGGTAAATATCTTGCAGAAGATAAACTAAATGCAGACTTTGTCAACTTTTAAAAAGCTACTTAACCTAATATTCAAACGGTGTCAACAAAACTTCTCACTGCCTGAGGAATTAACCCTCAACTCTCCACAGGTTACTCGATGGTGATGTACTACAAATATATATCGCATTCGCAAATAATGCATTACCTATAACCCGCAAACCCATATTATAGATTATATAACTCCATCAGCTATGGGAATAGTCAAATATATTCTATATATAATACATTATGGGTTCAAATACTCATTACGGATTCCGTAATAGATTGGGTTCCAGGCGGAACGTTCCAATTTACACTGAGTTCTTCCGGTAATGAAATGGTGGGGGGTGTTCGTCAAGTGTTACGCTCAAATTCACTGAGGATAATTAATTCAGAAAATTCAAAGACATTTTTTGATGTTTTAAACTGCCAGAAAAGTGTATTTTGTACAATATACTGTTAAAATGTTATACCTGTTGGCTAAATAGCAATTGGTTTATATTGACAGAACATTATCACAAAAACACACTTTCCAATATTGATCACTAACCAATATATTGCACTTAATAAGACCACAAGCGAAATACATAGATGTCAACTTCCAAAAGAGAAAAATCTTCAGTTTATAGCAGTAACGGTTTTTTTTCCTTTTATTTTAGTATATACATAAAAATATAAATTTTAAAAAGGAAAAACTATGAAAAAATGGCAAGGCTTATTTAAACGATGAAATATATATTAATTTAGTATTCACAAATACTTTAAAAGTAAAAAAAAAAATTCTGTTTATTGAAATAACATTTTTCAGTGTATTTATAAAACATAATTTAACCCTTTGACAGTGTCATTTTTTTCCAGAATTCGGTAAAAAAAAGTCACATTTTTTATTGCATTTTTTCTGTTCATTTTACATTTTTAAGTAAATATATGCTATTAAAATTAACATTTCTAATATTTTTAAGCATTTATTACTACTTTTTTTCTTTCTACGAAAGCATCATAGAACTGAAGTTTACCTTTAGTCTCATCGATATCCAAGTTAATTTTTGGAATTCCAGCGAAAGCAAATCTAGGAGGCGGATCCGAAGGATTATCACAATAATTTTAAAAAATTGTCTTGCTTGATTGATTCCATTTGTACTACTATCAGAGTCACTACTATCCAGGTCATCTAGTAAACTTTCGCTACTATCATTTTACAGATAATTCAGTTTCAAATTCCGAGTCACAGTTCGAATCACAAAAACATTAGCTCCATACGCTCTGAATTATCCACTATTTAAAAGTAAAAACATATTATTCAACTCTTACATCAATAAAATTATCAGGCGGTTAGTAAAATAACAGAAAGCTATACACTGAAAGATAACAATTCGTCTTCTCATACAAAACAAGCGAAAAAATATATACGGTTTAGAAACAATCAGAGTAGAATATATACAATAAAATGCAAACTATCAATTATGGACATCTGTACGAATCATTTGTTATAGAATTGGAAAAATATATATACGGCCGAAACAGTGCAAGCGAAATAGATATCAGATTGTACACCGTACGGGCATATATCAGTAAAGGCCCGAATATATGTGCACGGCTTACGAGCAAAAGGGAGGGGTGAAACAAAATGTATGATTTAACTGTCTTATTTATATTACATCAAAATGTTTATCTGATTTTATAGAGAAGTTAGAAAGTTCTAAATACGTATATAGCTAAACCATTAGAAGAAAATAATTTTATGTGAAATCGCCTTAAATATTTTATATACGAAGTGTTCTTTAATATTGTGACCACAACGACGTCCATTAATCAATATACGTTTTTATTTTTAAATCCAAATCTGATAAAAAGCAAAAATTTGTAAATTACAAACTTTTACTTTCCTTCTTTGTGCGGTATATTATATACATCGCTTTCTCTTTTAGTAAGCGAAATCAGTTTTGCTTACCGTTGTCGTTTTTTTTTCTCCTTTCCCCTTGTCTGTAATCGTTCCTTAAACAACAAGTAAAAATTTTAACAACAAAAGAAGAGGAAGACCAAAACAGAAATGGAAGTAATAGAAAAAGCTACCTGGTTATTGGTCAAACGACAATACTGGCTACGGCTCAGTTTGGCATGCGTAGAGCTGGTCCGAACATTTAAAAATATCCTTGCTATATCTATGCTCTATTAAAAATATCCTTGCTATAATATTTAAACGAACTCACTAACAAAGTTAGAAAGCAAAGAAACGTTAAATATCTGCCAAAAGGTAACAGTAAATAAAATATTTATCGACATGCAAGTCGAAAAATATCGAAAAACTTTCGGAGCACAAAGGTTTCGAACTACAAGTACTCCAAAACACAATGAGTGGGATAGAAGCATTTCATTCGGGGAAATCCCTTATCCGAGCGCGCTAATGACGATAACAAAGAGCAATTCGATTCAGCCATTCTGGTTCCGGTTTCCTTCCCCTGGCGATATACAATATCTAAATGATTTCCGGCATATTAAAAGCTCATTAATGGCAGCCGCTCGCTTCCACCATTTCCGAAGCTAAATACCCCGATACAGACGAACTGGAGGTAATTTTTAAGGCTGATCGCATGCTTCCAATCGAAGATTAAGAAAATAACGAAAATAGTAAGTGTATGGGGGGGGGGAGCGGACAGGATACGGAGCGATGCGGACGTAAGCGTTGTGGGCGGCTATTTTGATGCATAAACCATAGATTCCAGTTTAGGTGGTGTAACGAATCCTTGTTACATTAAATTTCCAGATACAGACTTATCTACTACCGTGAGAAAAAACGGCATAAGGTAGAATTAGCGAACGTGCTGTGAAAACCCCCCTTTGTCCAGAACTAACGACCACAATCAGCTGATTTGAAGCCTCCTGAGAATTCAGCTAAAAAAAAAAAAAACTAGGTGTAACCTTAGCTGGAGTTCCCAGGTAACTGGAACAGTAACTGACCCCGAGATATAAAAAGCCTGGAATTTTTCGACTCGGGGCTTTCCGACATTTGTCTTTACGTAAGTGCGTTGACCTCGTAGAGGATTTCGTGTCTTTTGACCGGAGCCAGTTTTCTAGTGATTAAGTTCGGGAGATTCGTAAAGTCCGCTCATATAGGGAGCGGCAGAGTCTCGGATACCGAACGGGGGATAAATTGGGTTTGCAATGCACCCTGGAAAAAGCGTCCTCACTTGTGTGCGATTATTTAATCTCTTTTCTTTCGACTGTGATCGTCGTGGTGATCTTATGCAGGCGACAATACTTTGCATTTCGACTTGTTTTGGGAGATTAGAATTCCCTTGTATATAGCCGTATTTACTCAAGAAATAAAAGTGATTTCCAATTTTATCGTGACTGTGATCTTTCTTGACGCTTCATTCGAGATCATTGAAATTGTCACAGTGCCTTTTGTGAGCACTTGAACTGAGCTCCTCTTTACCTAGTGAAAGGATGTTGTTTCGAGCAGAATAGGATGGTGAATAGAGGATTCTTAACACCGAGGACCATCTCAATCATTCTGCCTGAGAAATTCATTAGGATACTGGTGAAGCGTTTCCAATGTTCGTTTCTAAGGCATCTCGAAGAAAGACTCTCACGCGACAGAAATCCTCTACATTGTAAGGGAAAGCAACAATACTTTCCCACCTTCTTCTCCAAAGGTTTGTCCAGAGACACCGATTAATGATGTCTTATAGATCGGAGAGATTGCTCCCGATTACTGCAAACTCCCCTTGGAACTGGGCTTACACCTGTCCGGGTAGAGTTCTAAAAAGCGGTTGCTCACCACGTCATCAACCAGATGGCCGATCAGAGGAGGTGGAAATCTGCGGGCAGACGGAGATATAAAAAGACCGGAGTTCATGGCCCAGGGTAATTTTTTGACTGATCGAGTCTCCTGTGAACTGATCGGCTGATAGCTTTAGGAGAGAGCGACGGAGAGTGCCTCCCAGCCCCTTTTTCTCTCCGAACGATTAGGACGCTGATTCCTGTAAAGATCATCATTTCATTTGTAGATATGCATCGTTTCCATCTGTCTTTGATCATAACTTTAACATTTTGTGTTTCTAATACAGATCTTTAGTCTGTACGCAGGCCTCCGCTATCCTTTTTCTAGCTCATTTAGAGCTGAGAACGAACGCAACAGTGGCTACTGAATACGGAGTGGAATTGACTCTTGAGGAGAAAAGTCCGAAGAGTCAATTTCACTCTTCACTCCGTAACTTTACTCAAATTTACTCCACTTTGACACGACCGCGGTTCGGTTTTGAAAGATGACTCAGTTTTTCCAAAAATCTTTTCTCCTTTTCCCTGACCAACAAAGACCAGAACACAATTGTAAGAGTCACCTCCGTCTCTGTCGGTGGTCAAGCGAACTTTTGTTCATTTTAACAATTAAAAATGGCAGCATTGGACCGTAATGGTTTTCTTGACGCACGGAGCGTCGTTTGTCAACACACCGCCAGAGAAAAGGAATTTTGCTTTGATCCAGTCGGCAAGGCGCCAAACGGCGTTTCGGCTACCCCCAAGGACAAGGGTCAAAGGGGGGGTGTCAAAATCCCCTAAAACCGAGGTTTTCTGTTTGGAAAAGAAGAAAGCGGAAGGAACTCCGGGCTGAACTTTGAGATGAGCAAGTTGATCCATAGTGATCTCCTCTCTGGATGATAGGTTGCATCTGCATTGAGTTTTTTTTTATTCAACGTTTCATTTTTGTTAAATAAATGAACAGTTGTTAAGTTTTAATTATCTACGGCTGGTTATTTAGTCTCCATTTATCTTAGTTTAGCAAGGGACCCATACGAAGTCATATCTAAAACTACTAGGGTGTGACAGACTACCGGACATAGAGACAGCGCGACCGCTCGGCGTTTACAGCAATATTTAACCCCTTGCCTGTGACGTCCAAACTCAGTTCGGGCAACGTAAATGCTGTGGGTGATTCTAAGTAAAAAAAAAACAAAAAACAAAAAAAAATTCTGAACATCACGCAAAATTTTCTGTTGGTGGTGATGGGGGAAGACAAGTTTTGGAGAAACTGAGTCAGCTGCCAAATCAGAACCGCAGCCGACTCAAGGCGGAGTGAAGTTGAGCCTTAGACGCCACTTCTCAAAAGTCAACTCCCCTCCCTATCTGGTTGCCACCCCTTCTTAGTGGAATTGTGTCTTTTTAAACTGCTAAATACGATTCACGAATAAAGAAATCTCAGAATTACTACTATTTTAAAGAATTAAAACAGAAGAGTTTATCCTAAATTAATTTTGAAACTCATGTTCTTTTCCATACCTATAAATTCCATTCGGTTCATTCTAATTCTAACATGCAAAGACAAAAGCTGACAGCTCTGGATGGAGCTAACATCGATCGTCCTACCAAGCCAAATGTCAACCCCGTCGCACGAAATACCAGCGACTGGACAAATGCGGTCGTTTGCACGAATCCCAACTGCACAAACGAAGACATCAAAGGGAATCGATTTTTATCGGGGGGAGGGTGGGGAACACACGGCGGCTTCCCAAATCTACATCCTCGAAGCGTCACGCACGAATGCACGCGAAGGATATGAATAAACACAGAGGGGATGTCGGCAATTAGAGGACAATCCGAACGAGGAAGAATCTCGACTTCAAAGACGCAGTAATTAATATTACGCGAGAAGCTCTCCCAGGCATAAACAATGGAACATTCGACTAATACTAGTATCCGTGGAGGTCACTCCCCGCTTTACTGAAAATAAAGTTGTCCAAACAGATTAAGAAAAGAATCGAAGTGATAAAGAGAATGACCATGATAAGAATGATCAATGGGAATGTTAGCGACTTTCTGCCAGGACAATATCAGTTATGCTAAAATAGAATTATAAGGTATTCAAATCAATTGCTTATATTAATAAGCTTTGTATCTCTGTCTAGATCGATTCCGGGTGGTCCGTTGCTAACAAACTATTGGGTTGTTCGGAAAGTAATTTCGTTTTTTTGTTTTTGTTTTTTTAGAAATGACAGACAGTTTTCATATAATAAACAAATACTTTATTATATTTTATATTGGCCGTTCTGGTCCAACACCTTTAGCCATCTTTCTGGTAGTAGCATAATTCCACGCTCATAAAGTTTTTGGTCTTTGCTGGCAAAAAAACTGATCTAGGTGGTTTTTGACCTCCTCATTTGAGGTGAAGGTTTTACCGTCTAAAAAATTTCGGAGTGACCGGAACAAATAATAATCCGATGGTGCCAGGTCTGGAGAATATGGTGGCTGTTCCATTGTATCCCATTCAAGCTTTTGTCGAGTGACCAAACTTGTGTGAGGTCTCGCGTTGTCTTGGTGAAACACTACACCTTTC
>CM063507.1:82321426-82326426 GCA_032207245.1 Pardosa pseudoannulata | reverse complement strand
CGTGGACAGGGTTGGAAAAAAAATCATGATTTAAAAAAAAAAAAAAAAAAAAAAAAAAACAGATTTATTTGATTTAAATTAGATTTTTTTTATTTAAATCGGATTTTTTTTTATTTTTTTCTGAATACTTATTTTAATTCTTGTTTTTATGTTTTTTGCAATATATATAGAACACTTTGTTATAAGAAGCAACATCTTATCTATGTAGTACATTCTACACACTGATTACCTAAAATTAAATACATAAATTTTAATCTAAATACGTTCCATTATTTTGTCATTGGATAGTACAAACTAAATAAGATGTCAATTGAAAGAACAAATTAAATATTCTTTTAATATTTAAAAAAACAAATTACAATTATTTCAATATTTTTAAGCACCGAATGATGGATTTAACTGTTTCGATAAAAACACTCGCTTTGATGCTTTGTCAACTTCTAATTGGTTACGAAGTCTAGAATGAATAATACCAAAAGAAGAAAACTGTCTTTCCATTCCGGCAGATGAAGCCGCGACTGTTGTTATTTGGTAAACAAACTGGATTTCCAGTTCTGTAATACTCTCTTTACCTCCCATTACATAAAATGAATTCCACCAGTCCTAATCAATCATTGTACTACCCTACTCCATACTTTCTGATAACAATCCTCAATTCTTGGAAAGCACATGCTATCTTTTGACACTTATTTACTTATTGGTATTTCTGTGCTGACTGATTCCCAATTCTCCTGTCTTTCGAATATATGTTTTAAAAGAAGTGAAAAAAATTATTTAAATCAATGATTTTTTCAAAAAAAAATCGATTTAAATCATGATTTAAATCGTGCCAACCCTGAGTAAAACCAAACGATTTTAATTCATCTACTCATTTAACTTTCAGTTAAGTTCTTTTAAAAAGAAAAACAGAAAATGCAAGAACTTTCGTTAAAAAAAAACCCATACAAGCAATCGACCTCTGTAAAATCGAGTTACTTTTCTGGAGACCTCCGGATGAAATGAAATCCCCTTTTCGCATTCTTCCTAAACAAACATCTCAACTCAACACAGAAGGAAATTTTTCCCCCGGTATGGGGATTCCACCTATCGAAGTTCTTCGCGTGATGCCAGAGCAATCTTATTAAATACAAGAAAAATAAAAAGAGAACTTTCTTTTTAATCCTTTTTTTTCTTCTTACCCTTGAAGTATACGAGCCGGGAAAAGCAAAGGCAAGAATATAAAAAGAAAAAGAATCGAATCAAAACACGCGAAATCGAATTAAAGGGAAATATAAAAGAGCCGGTCTGCATAATAAAGAGTGTTTGCACAGATGAGCAGGTGGTTAGGCCGCAGGTTTTCGAAACGAATCTTTCTAAATGCATTATCGATTACGGCGGTTTATGGACTGAATTTAACCTCCTAAGCCATTTTTATGCCCTCTTTGTTTAGGGATTATGGGATAGGTCAGCATGGACGTACCGGTAAATGAGAAAACGTTCGAAAACCTAAAACATCGGAGTAAGACAAAACATTTATGCATGGCATTTCACAGTTCAGATATAGCAGAACTTGGACGGATATGCGTTGGCGACTCAGTGATAAAAGGTTCTAATTTCATGCTGGATGCCCGGGTTCGATTCCATGTCGGATAGTTCCAGCATTCTATCGGTTTTAACAATTGGGGTATAATTCGGTTTATATACAAAATGTATTAATTTAGCCTACATGCAAAGCGTATTTATTATAGTTTGCATACAAAGTGTATTAATTTAGTTTATATACAAATCGTATTAATGTAGATTATATACAAAACTTATTAATTTAGCTTATATACAAAATGTATTAATTTAGATTATATACAAAATGTATTAATTTAGATTATATACAAAACGTATTAATTTACTTCATATTCAAAATGTTATTAATTTAGTTTATATACAAAACGTATCAATTTAGTTTATATACAAAATGTATTAATTTAGGTTATATACAAAGCGTATTTATTTAGTTTATATACAAAACGTATTAATGTAGATTATATACAAAACTTATTAATTTAGTCTATATACAAATAGCATTAATTTAGATTATATACAAAATGTTATTAATTTAGATTATATACAAAACGTATCAATTTAGTTTATATACAAAATGTATTAATTCAGGTTAAATACAAAGCATATTTATTTAGTTTATATACAAAGCGTATTTATCTAGTTTACATATAAAGCGTATTAATTTAGTTTATATGTAAAACGTATTAATTTAGTTTATATGTAAAACGTATTAATTTAGTTTATATGTAAAACGTATTAATTTAGTTTATATACAAAACGTATTAATGTAGATTATATACAAAACTTATTAATTTAGTTTATATACAAAATGTATTAATTAAGATTATATACAAAACGTATTAATTTAGTTTATATTCAAAATGTTATTAATTTAATTTATATACAAAGCGTATCAATTTAGTTTATATACAAAATGTATTAATTTAGGTTATAAACAAAGCTTATTTATTTAGTTTATATAGAAATTGTATTGATTTAGTTTACATACAAAGCGTATTAATTTAGTTTATATACAAAATGTATTAATGTAGATTATATACTAAACGTATTAATTTAGTTTATATACAAAATGTTATTAATATAGTTTATATAGAAAACAGGGTTGTATCGGTTTTGACCATGGGGGTTTAAACAAGTGTTTTTAACCGTCCTGGTTAATATCCATTTTGTCCAGTTTTGACCACTGAAATTCACTTTTCAATATATTTCATATTAATCGAACATAGTTTACTAGCATATGATAAAGGCAAGTTACATTTGTTAAAAATGTCATGATATAAATAACAAAAGCAAAAAAAACAAATATAACATAACACCAAGATACAAAAAAATGTTTTACTTATTTTTTTTTATACAAGCTGTTTTATATGCAATTTAAATTAAATTCAAAAATCGGTTACAATTAACAAGTTTTGTAGTCGTCTCTAAATTTAAACGATTTCGTAATTTAATTTGGATGACTCCAAAATTTGAAAATAATCTTTCTATAGCTGGCATAAGTTTACTAGATGTATTGTAAAATCAACCAATTTTATGTTAATGCCTGTAACTTTCTTCATTGCTGTCCACCAGACATCAGGCCCAAGTTAATCTTTTACACTTTCAGAAAAGCGGAAATTGCACTATTATTTTTATTGCTTATTAAAAGTCACTTCTAATTACAAAAGATATTATATATTAAAATTAAGACCATTTAAAAACTATTTTTTAACAATTCTGACCAGTTTTGGACGGTTAAAACGACTTTTATCCAGTGCCCTGGTCAAAATGACAACTCTGGATAATTCGGAGCTAGAATACCAGAATCAGGGATTCCAATCTGGCAAGAGCGATTTTTAGGAGCTCAATACTAATGCCTCAATATTTGTTTCTGATTCAAGTAACGTAAAATTTCAGATTTCAAAAGTAATCTATACGGGTCGAAATGAGTTGTTTATTGATAACTACGCCAAGACAACTGAGTGAGCCGTAGCAGATCAGGGTTATGAGTTCGAGAATCGAGGCGGCTAAAGATCCATTATGTTCATTAATAACGGCCAGGGTACGCAAAAAAGGTACATAATCGCAATGTCCACAAAATTCAAACGATAGCTCTCGAGATGGGACGGCAAGTTTAAGGGTCTTCTGCTTTATCAATGCTTCTAAATTATGAGGAATAACCAGCGAGGCACTGTTACTCGTGTTCGTGCCCATTCCTTGAACTACACATGAACTACACCCCTCCCCCCCGGCTGATGCTAAACGAGTAACAGCTACACAACCGTGTATGGCATGGATATATGTCTGAAATGCCAGCTGTATTAGGGAAAAAAAGACACCTAAGCCCAATCAAATTGTAATGTTTCTATTTTCTACATTAACACATTGCGTGCGGGTCCATTTCGCAGCGGAATTGCACCGGGGTTTAATTATTCAGTTAAATCTCAGTAGATCGAAAATTGTTTAATTTTACATCAGTCGCATCGACTGATGTAAAAACTTGTCTAAATATTTCCAGACTCTATGTAGTAGACGAGAACATTCGGCTTCGTTTTCCTGTATATAGCGTTATTTTTGTACCCACAAACTGAATCGCAGCAGAAGTACTAGTAAATGTCTCGCGCTCAAGCATCAATCGTCAGAAAACGTACTAGTACGTGTCCCGCATACAATGTGTTAATAATACACTAGGTCTGAGATGGTCAGCGTGTACCGTTGGAGTCTCGGGGTGACAAATTTCAGCACTGGTTAGGTTAGGTTTGGTTTGGTTTGGTTTGGAGTACTACGGTCTACTTTTTGCAACACGAGGGATAACAACACTGGGACCTACTCTGTACAATTACACAAAGCCGATTCCGAATGGCTACTAACATCCATGCCACAGTGGGATTCGAGCCCACGAACTCCGGTACCGAAGGCCAGCACCCTAACCATCCGGCCATCATTAGGCCTCAGGACTGGTTAGATGGCCGAAACCTGTTACTGTCAGGGTTGCTGGTAAATCTGGATAACTCGGGGAATATGAAAACTCCTTAAAACAGCGAGAAAAAAAAAAGAAAGAAAATAAATTCTTATTATTGTCAACTATGCTAGTAAAAAGTTTTAAGAAGAAATTTTAAAATATTATATAAAAAAATGGTCTAATTCCAGTTACAAAATCTGAGTCATAAATCTTTATCTTAACAAAAATCCGAAGATAAACATCAAACAAAATTATTTTTAAAAAATACATACATTTTGTACACGATGTACAAAATAACCTGATAAATTCCGGATAAAGGGGATTGAACCTCCCTCCTTTTGGTTACCGCCTAGATTTACGTAAAAACGTTAGTGATATTAACTGAATTCCCCACTTTTTCAATTTTACTTACGAAAAAAAGGGCTGAAATAATATTAAGGTCAACCTGTCAAACTTTTTGTTGGAAATATTTTCAGAGCATGTCATGTTTTCCATAATTGAC
>CM063507.1:82301426-82306426 GCA_032207245.1 Pardosa pseudoannulata | reverse complement strand
ATTTTCGGTTATTTACAGCTACTAGACTGCAATAGGTCCAGTAGCATCTTTTGTTCTCCACATTTACACAGAACCGTAACTGTGTACTGAAGTTTACTGACGTTTTAATCATATTTTCAGTTATTCAAAGCTATTGCACCTATTGCTTTCACATTTACACAAAACCGTAATTGCATTTTGAAGTTCACTTACGTTCGTAGAATTAATTATTATGCAGAGGGGGAGTGGAATTTTCTTCCTGTAAAGGAGGCGGTCCAGAAAAGGTTCGAAACCTTTGTATTACACTTTGGAAAAATACTTAGCTATATGCAGAAATTTAGAAACCGTAGTGTTAAATGCTTATTGAATTTCTTAAGAGGTGAAATATATAAAATCAGAAGCATTTAAAGTACAATGAATTAAAGAAGTACAATAATAAACCGGTTTTACCGAGATATATATCATTGGATTGCAAAAAATTAACTTTGATTATAAATACGTACGTATGACTATTTATTTTAAGACTTTAAACAATTCCAAATTTCAGTTGAATATTGCCATTTTACAATTCCCTATCACCTTAAAAGACAGAAATTTATTCTGTACAACAAGCGTTTCAAAATGATAAAAATTACAGTTAACACGGACCAGGAAATATTTTTGTTAAATATCGAATCAGTGAATTTGCTTTAAGATCGAATATCAAAGTTCGTTATTGAGCAGAAATAGGGTTTTAATCTGGAGCGTATCATCAGAACAGGTGTTTTTCTTCCACGCGTAAAAAACATTCTCAATATTGGAAAGTCATTTAAAAAAATAAGATAGAACAATGATCAATAAATATTTTTTATGAAATATTAATATTATGCTTGCTAACTTTTATATAGTGGCAACAGTCAAACTTTTAGCGAAATATCAGCTCGCTGGTTGGTTGATTTTTAGTGACACATGTAATTGTAATAAATCCCCTATATAATAATAGCCTAAGTTATCTGTACGTCTGTCCTCGAATTTATGAAGCGGTTGGATCTGGAATGGATAGAGGACTCCATTCAGAGCGAATAAAGTTTATCTTTTCCTAAACTATCGATCGGATTCTAAAATAAATTTGTATAAATATGCTTCATATCACAACAAAAAATACTGTCGTCTTTAAAACGTTCGAAATCCAACCCTTCCCCCCTTTTCGAGCGTTTAATGCCATTATTTCAAGCCCTACTTTCCTTGGTTAAGAGCAGGTGATTAAATTTATCCATTTATCACTTAATAAATAGGTAAAGATAACAATATTTTCTATCATTGTGACGTCATTCCTTTAACCATCTCATTTAATCATTTCAAATTTTAAATTATTTAAATATTGTCTACATTATTTAAATACCTTTTATCACTGAACTTAGATATTACGTAAATAATTTTCTTTTATATTTGGCTTAAATAATTGATTAGGTACATATGTGATAATTTTAAATTTAATCATCGATTATTTTTTTATTGCAATGAAAGTTTTATCACCGGTATTAACAACAAATTCTTTTCATATAAATCGAGGAAACAATTTCACGGACTTATAAATATCTAACTTTAAAGTGATATATCTTTAAAAATTATTTAGAGTTATATATCTTTGAAAATTAAGAAGTTTGTTCTTTTATATGTTTATTATACATAACCACACCGCTTGACTAAATGAATTCAATGTGATTCTAAACCGTATTAACAGTATCGGGAGACTTTGGAGGAGTATGAAGATCAATAAATTATTCAGCGCGTACCAGATAATTCCCAGCTAAAAAACAAAGCATTTTTTTTATATAGTACTTCATAGAGTACTTTACAATTGTGGAAAATTAAAAATTTTACTGATCCCGTCATATGATGGGATATATTCTAGTAAAAAATAATTCTAATTTTTCCTTTACCCAGGTAAATACTAATTAAAACTGTAATTAAATAAAATGTATATACGCTCATTACATAATTAAAATTTTATTAGTAAAATTAACTTTAGCACAAAATTTAATTTAATAATATCTATTGAGCAAAATCAATAACATAAGATGCTAATATTATCAAATTATGATTTACAAACCTTTAATTCTTTTAAAGAAATTGATATTTTATTTCACTGATCCAAAACTTTAGAAAGTCGTATAAACAAAATTATGATAAATCTGTTTACAGATCTTTTTCATCAGTTATATAAATTTCTGCTGCAATGAAATAGATTTTTGAATTTTCAGATATTACGAAAGTGAAAAATTTATTATTCTTATTTCGACATTTGTATTCAAAATCAGTACCCATTTCTGGATCGTAAAATTTAAAACAAAACCAGTAAATTTTACTGATTATACGTAAATGTTAGCAGTTATTAGCACGTATCGTATCTTTAACGATATATTATTCTTAAAAAAAAGGAAGAAAATAAAACCTCTGAAAATCAGAATGCAAAATTGAATCAAGAGATTTCAGCATAAAACATTTTTAAAATTGCTAAAATCAATTTGGATTTAGAACAGAACGAAAAAGTTCAAAGGGGAAATGAATATTTCTAAATTAGACGAAATTAAAATATAAATGGCTTACAAACAAGCATTAAAACGGATAGAAAAAAATTAAGCAAGCTGAATATCAAGTTACTTCCATCATATGTTTTCACTTATGATGTTTCAGACACTAAATAAGATTAATTATAGGATCACATATCCATGACAACTGTTCTGTTTTTTCACTCTTATCAAGAACAGAAAAAACTACTTTTAAAACGAGGAAGGGCCATAAAAGAATGTTCTTTTAATGTCAATTAGAAGAGTGCTAACAGTCACAAATTTATTCTGAAGGTAGTAGTCTGCTTTTTTAACTTTTAAACGTAAAGAAAAAGTTTGGAAGAATATAATATATAATATTCAACAATCTTGTTCCGTGAATTAAAAAAAGTACACTTGACCTTTCATGCAAAAAAAAAAAAAAAAAAAAAAAAAAAAAACTAATTTAAAACATCAATACACAGCAACTCCATGCAAGCATTTTATTCCAAAAAATTTCATAACACTAACTAAAATGGCCAAGTTGCCATACACAGAGAATAAACTTTATAAGAAATATACATTTGACGTCAGAATAAACCTTGTGACACATCGTTTTCTTCACAAATCTAATAAGGTTCATGAAGTAATTTTAAATCTTTACACAATTAAAAAGTTTAATTGTCCAAAAGCATAACTTTACTCAGATAAAATTTATTTTATTAGTATTAATATATCAGGATAAAGGTTGAATTAATAATTTAAATACAAATGTCTAAAAAGTAAATTGATAACATCTTTATTTGCAACTATTCTGCTCCCCAAATTCATTTGTTAAGAAATATTAGTATTTAATATATTAGGTTTAAGCAGGGTTGTATCGGTGTATATCAGGGTTGTATTCTGCTCCCCAAATTCATTTGTTAGGCATATTAGTATTTAATATATTAGGTTTAAGCAGAGTTGTATCGGTTTTAACCATGGGGGCTTAACCAGTGGTTTTAACCATCATGGTCAATATTAATTTTAACCACGGAAATTCATTTTTCAATATATTTAATACTAATCGAACATAGTTTACTAGCATGTGATAAAGGCAAGTGACATTTGTTTACATAAAAGCGTATTAATATATATACAAAAAGTAAATGTAGATATATACAAAACGTATTAAATACAAAAAAACAATGTTTTACTTGTTTTTGTTTATATACAAAATGTATTAATTTAGTTTATGTACAAAGCGTATTTATTTAGTTTACACACAAAGCGTATTAATTTAGTTTATATACAAAAAAGTATTAATTTAGATTATATACAAAGTGTATTAATTTAGTTTCTATACAAAATGTTATTAATTTAGTTTATATACAAAGCAGGGTTGGTTTTAACCGTCCTGGTCAATGTCGCTTTTAACCAGTTTTGACCACTGAAATTCACTTTTCAATATATTTAATACTAATCGAACATAGTGTACTTGCATACGATAAAGGCAAATTATATTTGTTAAAAATGTCATGATATAAATAACACTAGCAAGAAACAAATATAACATAACACCAAGATACAAAAAAATGTTTTACTTATATTTTTAACCAAGCTGTTTTATTTGTAATTTATGTTGAATTCAAAAAACGGTTACAGGTAACAAGTTTTGTAGTTGTCTCTAAATTCAAACGATTTCGTAATTTATTCTGGAATACTCCAAACTTTGAAAATAACTTTCTATTGATTTCCGGTTACAGTTATAACAAAATTATGGGGATTGCAGTTAAAATGATTATAAATTAATAACAATTTTAACTGTAAAATATCATGTTATTTGTTTTAATTTTAAAATTTATGCTTTTAACTACAACTCATGCTTTATGTTTTTAACTGTAACTCATGTTTTATTTTTTAACTGTAACTCGTGTTTTATGTTTTTTACGGCAACTGGATTGCATTTTTAAAATTCAAACATTTTTATTATACTGTATAAGTAGGTTAAATCTCATGAACTTGTTAGTGTCATATTTTGTTTAACTGCACTACTAATTTTATTGTTTATTAAAAGTCACTTCTAATTACAAAAGGCATTCATTATATATTAAAATTAAGACCATTTAAAACTATTTTTAGCAATTCTGACCATTTTTAAGCAGTTTGGGACGGTTAAAACCTCTTTTATCCAATGTAATGGTCCAAATCAGTTTTGACCTCTCAAAATTACAACCCTGGGTTAAAGGTTAAATTTATAATTTAAATACAAATATATAACAAGCAAATTGATAAAATTATTATTTACAACTGTACTGTTTTCCCAAATCCATTAGCAAACAGATTGCTCCGTTAAAAAATAGAAGACAAAAAAGAAAAGAAAAAACAGATAAGCTAAATGTTTTAAAAGTTTGTTTATATAATTATAAATACTTAAGTTTCAGAAAACTAACTTTACTTTTTATTTTAGTACCTTCTAAACCATTTGAAACATTAAAATAATTCCATTTTTTT
>CM063507.1:82273926-82296426 GCA_032207245.1 Pardosa pseudoannulata | reverse complement strand
ACAAGACAACTACAAAAATACTTTTAAAATTATTTAAATATGTCATAACCATAGCAATTACTGATTTGTATAAGATTTGTATAATGGAAAATCATCAGCAGAAATTTTGTGTGATTAAATAGCTTATATATATTTATATAAAACTTTAAAAGCAACATCACTATAAAGATGTTAATGCCAGGGTTGGCTTCATTTGCCCAACCCGAAAAAACCTGTGCAGGTTTTTTCAAAAAAACCTTTTTGATAAAACCCAAGTAGGTTTTTTCAAAATTAGGTTCTCAAAATCTTTATTTAAAATTCCACATATTTAACTAATAATAAATATATGGAATTAAATCTATAATATATATTACATATTTCATCTTTGACAATGATCCTAGATTTTGTTTAATTTGAGGGGGTCTAAACTGCTAGAAAAAACAAAAACTTAAAAACTTTTCAGGGAAAAATAGTTATCTGTATAACAAATACAATAAAATCTAAATTAAACAAAGTTAATAAGAATGTATGATGAAAAAAAAATAAGAATATTGAAGTATTACATGTGATAAAATTAATTGAAAAATGGACAAGAAAAATTGGGAAAAAAATATGTATAACAACTGCAAATAAATAAACATGGGGATAATATATATAATTAATTCTGCTACTTATCATATATAACTTACAAATTAACTAAAAAAATATCTTCTGAATGCTTTAATAACACAATACTGCTAATAAATATAGAGCAATAATTTAATACATTTTATTGAAAAGAAAAAACTTCAAATGCAACTATTTCAAAGCCAACTTTTAGTATAAAATAATCGCCATTCAAAACTAGTTTTTTGATGTTAGAAAAATTTTATAATATGAAAAAAAATTTATTTTAAGATTTCAAAATTTCCTTTAATTTAGACAAAAATTTCTTCTGCATAATTTAAAATTGATTTTTAAATTTTTCAATTTTAAAAAGTGATTAACATTTTAAATTTATTTTAATCATACAATTATTTATATATCCTGTCCTCTTACATAACAAAAAACCTGAATAGTTTTCAAATCCCCAAAAAAGCATCTAAAACCCATTAAAGTATAGTAAAAACCCTGATAAAACCCGAAAAAAGCCCAAAAACCCTGAAAAACCCACTGGGTTAGGTTTTTTCTGAAAAAAAAAAAAAAAAACCTGGGTTTTTGCTAACCCTGGTTAATGCTAACATTTTAAGTAGCAAAGCATTTGATTTCCAGGTAATATTTGAGGAGGAATATATTATAAATTCATCACTTTATATACCCAAAGTTCAGTAACGTATTAAAGCTTTATTTGTGTATGAAACTCGTAAAATGCAATATTTAAAAGTAACAACTTCTAAGGCAGTAAAAATTAAAATACTTTTGAATAAATCACATATGCATAGTAAAATCAATAAAAACTATTTACATTGAAAAATGTACTCATTAACCTTATTTTATTCAGCAATGTATGCATGGCAAAATAGTTATAGAACTTTGCAATGGGTTTTTTAATTTTGATGTAAGATAAATGCAAAATAACAGTACATGTAAATAGTTGTGTCAGGTTGTGGTGATATAATCAAAACACGAGGCATAAAATTTTATATAAATGTCAAATTTATGAGAAATCTGAGTTTGAAAGGTTTTGTTAATTATCACGGACAGGGTTGGCATGATTTAAATCAATTGATTTTTTCGAAAAAATCATTGATTTAAATCATTTTTTTCACTTCTTTTAAAACCTATATTCCAAAGACAGGAGAATTGGGAATCAGTCAGCACAGTAATACCAATAAGTAAATAAGTGTCAATAGATAGCATGTGCTTTCCAAGAATTGAGGGGTTGTTATCAGAAAATATATAGTAGGGGTAGTACAATGATTGATTGTGACTGGTGGAATTCATTTTATGTCATGGGAGGTAAAGAGAGTATTACAGAACTTGAAATCCAGTTTGTCTACCCAATAACAATAGCCATGGCTTCGTCAGCTGGAACGGAAAAACAGTTTTCTTCTCTTGGTATTGTTCGTTCTAGCCTTCGTAACCAATTAGGAGTGGATAAAGCATCAAAGCTACTGTTTTTATTGAAACAGTTAAATCCATCATTCGTTGCTTAAAAAATATTGAAATAATTATGATTTTTTGTTTTTAAATAAATAGTTTGCATTAAAAGAATATTTAATTTGTTCTTTCAATTGACATCTTATATAGTTTGCACTCTCCAATTACAAAATAATGGAATATATTTAGATTAAAATTTATATATTTAATTTTAGGTAATCAGTGTGTAGAATATACTAGATAGATAAGGTGCTACTTCTTATAACAAACTATTCTATGTATATTACAAAAAACATAAAAACAACAATTAAAATTAGTATTCAGAAAATAATCAAAAGAATACGATTTAAATCAAATAAATCTGATTTTTTTCCAACCCTGATCACAGAGATATTTATTTGGCATTTGTACTATTTCATAAAAATAATTGACCATCAGATTAGTTTACTAAAACTATAAAAAGTTTATATCTTTATAGTTTTATTAGTTAATAAAACTATAACAATGAAAATGTCTAGAATGTAAAATATTTTTGTTAAGGGTCCATGAAAAATATTATTTTGAAGTTATAAATCTTTAACTTTAAAAATAAAACTTTATATATCTATGTTGAATGGCAATGATGTTTTTGATTTCTTCAATAAAAAAAATCAATATGACAGTCTAACTGTGCATAGAACTTTAATAAAATTGTTAATATAAGAAATTCATGTTAATACAATGTACATCAATCGAATATAATTCAAGAATAGTTAACCAAAGCGATCTTTGGAATGTTTACTGATAGTTCTTATCATTTGCTTAAACTTTTATTTTACAAGACACAAAATGGAGACCCACTATACAGAAACCACCACCCTCTTCGCATAATATTCTCTGTTTTATTTAAATACAGAATTTTTCTGACTATCGGAGAAATACAGTAAGATAATTATTATACTGTCTGAGAGTATAACAGGTTAGATCACTATAATTTTGTATTGAAGACACCGAATTAAATATTTATGTTCCAATCGATGGTTGTGTGCTCCCAAAATTTACAGGAAAAATAAATGATGCATTGCACACCGGGCTAAATCTTTGCAATGAGCGATAAAACACTTATAAACAGATATTTTCCATACATGTCATATTGTTTTTGATAGATATTAAAAGAATAAACTAAGTGAAACATCAATAACACATTCCACTCTTGATCAAAACATCAACAAATCTGCACACTCCACCTGCAGAAGCATCAAAATACACTATGCAAAACGTTCCACGGTGCACATGAGAGCTTTATCTACTCACAATTGCTTCCGTATCACACACTTTATAGGGAATTTAAAAATAACTTACAGTGATGACAAGCACTAGGCCTAAACTTCAATGCACTTGATGTGTTGTTGGTAGCACAGAGGAGTCGAAGACCGTTTGGTTTATAAGAGATCCTACACTCGCGAAACACACACTTTCACGCACAAATATGTCACAGCACTGACAGAGAAGAGTGTAAAAAATGTCACGGACTTCAAATTTCCCTTATAACGGTCTCATTTAGCACAGAAACACACAGATTTGTATACTGCATCCATAGCGTCCTGTGTTTTCATTCAGCATTATCCACTATGGCCGACGGTAGGGTTGTCACATCGTAGTAAAGAATACGTTTTTCACCGTAAATGTTAGTTATCGCTCAGTGGGTGGAATTTCTCCTTTTATGGTCGCCAAGTTTGAGCCACGATCGGGAGTTCTGTTTTTCCGCGTTCGAATTTTTCTACCGGTGGTGGGAGACGTGCGGGCGCTCCGAAGGTTTTGCGAGAATTGTTTTCTGACAATGCATTTAAAGTAAACAAACGATAATTAACTTCATAAATAATTTTAAAAATTGTTATTTTTTAAGTTGTAAAAAATTTATGGTAAGTGAATGTACTTATTGATAATTAATTCAAGAATTAAAAAAAAAAATTATAACATCAAAATGAAAATTTCATGTTGGTTTTAATTTTTTTTTCACCAACAAAGAATTGCTCTGTGTTTGAAAATTAATTTTAAAATTTACTTTTAAATTATTATAATCGAACACATGTATGACATTAAAAAATATTTCTTTTATTTAATATTTATTCTATTTTATTAAAGTTATTCGATTTTTTCTACCGGTGGTGGGAGACGTGCGGACGCTCCGAAGGCTTTTCGAGAGGAACTGTTTACTGATAATACATTCAACCCTTTAAAGTTCACTAGTGAAAATTCTTTGGGATTTAATGGAGATAAGTTATAAATGTTATCTATGAACCTTATATATGGGGAAAATATTAAAATGCTTTTTGATAGTTTGGTCTGAGGAGGGGCGGTGGATTTCAACTGTGAAACTCTCAACCGCCTTGTACAGTTCGAAAATAATACATTCTTAAAATTTAAGTGATATTGAAACAATACTGCATAATTACATGTAATAGATAAATAGCTAACTAAACAATTTATATGTGATATTTTGGGTAGGTATATTTATTTGGGGTCATGAGAAAGGATAATCGAATATCTTTTTTTCTTTTTCAGGGAGAGAAGTTTAAAAGCTTATATTTTAAAAAGAAAAATAAACTTCTTGTGCTACTATTTATTAATAGTTTGAAGTGTCAAAAACACCCGAAAAAATCATTAATATACCTTAAAAAAGAAGAGAAAAAGTATTTTAGCAGGTGGTTTCACTACGAAACCACTGTTCTTTGAATAGTTAGAGCAAACAAAAAATAATTAACTTCATGTACAATAAAAAAAAAATTGTTATTTTTTAAGTTGTAAAAAAATTATGGTAAGAGAATATACTTGTTGAAAATTAATTCAAGAATAAGAAGAAAAAAAAGTTTATAACATCAAAATGAAAATTTCATGTTGGTTTTAATTTTTTTTTCACCAACAAAGAATTGCTCTGTGTTTGAAAGTTAATTTTAAAATTTACTTGTGAATGAATATAATCGAACACATGCATGACATTAAAAAATACTTCTTTTATTTAATAAAGTTATTCTATTTTATTAAAGTTATTCGAATTTTTCTACCGATAGTGGGAGACGTGCGGGCGCTCCGAAGGCTTTTCGAGAGGAATTGTTTACTGACAATACATTTAAAGTAAACAAACAATAATTAACTTCATGAAAAATAAAAAAATTGTTATTTTTTAAGTTGTAATAAAATGATGGTAAGTGAATATTTTACTCGTCGAAAATTAATTCAAGAATAAAAAAAATTGATAACATCAAAATGAAAATTTCATGTTGGTTTTAATTTTTTTTTCACCAAGAAAGAATTGCTGTGTATGAAAGCTAATTTTAAAATTTACCTGTAAATGATTATAGTCGAACTCATGCATGACATTAAAAAGTATTTCTTTTTTTTAATAAAGTTTTTCGAATTTTTCTACCGGTGATGGGAGACATGTGGACGCTTCGAAAGCTTTTCGAGAGGAATTGTTTACTGACAACACATTTAAAGTAAACAAGCAATAATTGACTTCATGAATAATAAAAAAAAAATTGTTATTTTTTAAGTTGTAAAAAAATCATGGTAAGTGAATATTTTACTTGTTGAAAATTAATTCAAAAATAAAAAAAAAGTTTATAACATCAAAATGAAAATTTCATGTTGGTTTTCATTTTTTTTTTCACCAACAAAGAATTGCTCTGTATTTGAAAGTTAATTTTAAAATTTACTTCTAAATGATTATAATCGAACTCATGCATGACATTAAAAAATATTTCTTTTATTTAATAAAGTTATTCTATTTTATTTTCATTTATACGAAGTAGGAAGTAGGCAAATAACTGTAGAACCTATTTAATAATAATATTTTATTTCTTATGCAGAACATTATTATTTTACGATTACAATTGGTAAATTTTATATGTTAACTAATTTAGCTTCATAAGGAATATTGTGTGCTATTTTTCTTGAGCATTTCCATTATTTTTATGGAAAAATTTCTCATTTATATATCAAAATTAATACGAGAATGAGAAAATTTATTCCTTAGATTTCTATTTTTATTCAACTCAAGGACATATTTATAGAGAGGGAGTTAGGGGCGTGGCCTGAATCCTTCTTGAAATGTTTTGAATGCACGATTTTTTAAACTTATTAAAAATTGTGTACATTATTAGTTTCCACTGCAAGTGTTGAAATATCCCTCTCAATCATTGAAAAGGTAAAAAACATATCTTTACAATAGAACTGGTCACAAGAGGTTGACAAATATAGCATTACTTTCAGTGCATAGAGGCGTGACTATAAATGCAGATGAGAAAACAAGCTGGTTTTAAATGCTAGAATTAATTTACTACTGAAAAAAGCGGTAGTTTATAAATTACTGACTATGTCATTATGTTTTCGAATTTTGCTGTCATACAAGGTATGTAATTTTGTAAAAGAAAAAATGAAAGGATGTGTCATAATTCCATTTTCTATAATTTTTAAATTTCCTAATTATAAGGCAATTTGTAGCAACGTCACGAACTACTATAATGCCCTTCCCATTCTTTTTCACGTGTACACCAGCCAATAGACAAACAATAAACTGCCCTTCCGTTTGAAACTCAAGCCAGAATTGTCATAATTTGAGAATTTGACCTACTGCGTGAAATCGCTTTATTCATAAGATTAGTTTAAAATCATCTGGTAAATACTGGAAAGAAAATCAAATAAGCTCCAATATTTACCAGACAAATTTATACCTGGTAAAAATTTACCGCATAAATTAATAGACACAACGTGGCTGAAATATATATCGCAAACCAGTGGCGTACGCAGAATTTTTTCAAGGGAGGGGTTCTTAATTTTCAAGGTAGGGGGTCATAATTCTAAAAAATAATAGCCTGCATAATTTCAACTAAAATTTTTATTTTTTTCATTTTGTCTGAGCTCAAGGGGGTGTTTAAACCCCTAACCCCCCTTGCGTACGCCCCTATCTCAAACTACAATGAAATAACGTACAGCATTGCTATTCCGTTTTATGACTTATTTATGTATATATCCAAAACTATGGCTGTTTGTATAAGATTTGCGTATGATGTACTTTGCGCATGTGTGTATGTAATAAAATTTTATTTATGAGATTTAAAGTTCACTGTACTACGGATTAAGACTTTGGATCCCCAACTAAAACACTGCGTGATTACATCACTGATTACATCTTCTTATAAACATTACTAAAGATAAAGCCTCGTCGAACCATAATCGATTAAAATTAATCATCAATTGTTTACGTATAATGTTTTATTGTACATAATAAGATGTAATTCTCTAATTATATGATAAATAATAATAATATTAATATGGTACATATGGTATGGTGCGGATTATCTTACTCATTAAACACAGTGTGGAAGTATATTGTAAAGAACTACTATAAAATCTGAAGCATTATATGGGTGTATGCTTAATAGGCAAGTGCCCACGTGTTATTTAAAGAAAAAGAAGTTTTGCTGAAAAGTTTTACAAAAATTTTCTTTAAAACTATTTAAACATCTCTCACTTGGAACAACTTCGAATTGAACTGAATTTATCAGCAAGCGTCTATTTTTTTAAGATAAAATCTAAAAACTGCCGGGTTTTTTTCTACAAAAAAATATGTATTTAATCTATATTTCCCTGTTAGTTAAACAAATTCCGGTTTGTCAATAAAAAAAATTATCACAATTTTTGTTTTGTAGATCATACAGACAAAAGAGAAACTGTTTTGGAAAGCTCTCATTATGGTCTTTTAGGGCCATATTCACCAAAACCGAGGTATCCAGGATCAAAGAGCGGATCGGGGAATCGGTAGATCAGGGATCACACTCCATTAACTGTGACTTAAACTGGTATCATATGCACCATGAGTGGATTCCCTGATCTCTAGCTTAATTATTGCAAATATGTAAGCGATGTTTTGATTGGTCAATAAACGATATTCTCTGGGTATAGTTCTCATGCTAAATTGATTTACATATTTATTCAACCAAACATAAATATCGTTTGAGGAAATTATAAATTTAGCCAAGGACTTGTAGTTTTACTGATATTTGCTCACGAAATAAGAATGGAAGAATATAAAAGGAAGAATTTTGATGAAACCGAGGCAGCATCTTTTATGAAAAAACTGGAAAGATCCAGTAGCAAAATACCTTGATGCTAACAACAACTTTTTAGAAGAAGATAGAGCATTATTCTTTTCCGAAGGAGCTGAAATCGTGTCATCTAGCATTCGAATTCATGAATCAGCTATATATTTATTAAAACGCTAACGTGACCGAAAGTCCACATCATCCAAACAATCCAAATCATTTGTTCTATCTGGATGCACAAATCTTTTCCTGCGGCTTTCTGTTATTTCCAACATTTGTAAAACTTCGAGATCTTCTAAATCTGAAACCATATCCGCCATGTTTGTTTTCAATGCAGAGCGCATGCGTAAACTGTAGTATCCATGGATTAGGCAATTAATCCTCCAAATTCGGGGAATCAGAAACAGGGGATTAAAATGAGCTGAAAACCGTGGATTCTCGGTGAAGAATACGAAAATGCTGATTCGCGGTTAGATCCGAGTTTTAAAACCGTGGTGAATATAGCCCTTAGAAACAAAATATATTTAAACTACGTCTTCCGGTTAGTTTTACAAAAACTTCCGGTTAGTAAAACAACCTCCGGTTTGTCAAACAAAACAAAAACAAGAGTTAAAAAAAATACAGAATTTGATGCAAGAACAATTTGAATTAAAAGTAATAAATACACGATGCAAAATGCAGAGTTACGAAATAAATATGTACAGAGAACAGGATGCGTTTACAGTAAAAATAGGAACATATTAAACTATTAAGTTGTTCCCCAATGCTGATACTTTGTTCCAAAGAGACTTAGTACTTGTTCAGACTGCTCGCATCGCACAAGGTTGGTATTGTAACCCTGGAGATGATTTTCCGCACCTTTTCTGGGCACTACAATTCCAAGATCACAATATTTTGAGCCTTTGATGCTTACTTGGGAGAGAAAGGGGCGTGATTGTTATCCATTCCAAAGAGCTAGAACGCACCACAACCTCCAATCTCCGAGTCCATTGAGCACATATCGCAATGCATTTTCCGATATATACATGGCATTTTCCAGACACTTGGTTCGACGGACAAATCTCCAATAAGTTGTTGTTGTCTTATGCCACTTGGCCAAACTGTCATATTCATTGTAACTGTAACTGTTTATGATAACTGTAATATTTATGCAACTGTTTGGAACGAGATTTTCAGTATGTGTTGTTCTATGAATAAAAGTTGAATGGAACACGAAAGTGGCTTGTGGTTTTTCGTGTTTAAGAAACAGAATAGTTTTAAAGATAGGATTTATTTCTGAGAGCCATTTTCACCGAAGCCATTAGAGTTTTTATACGCTGCTAGCGTAAATGCGTTAGTTTTCGTTTAAAGGATAACGTATTACAAACCAAGCACTATTGAGCCAGAGGCTACTTCGTATTAAGGCAAAGGGGTGCGCCTTTCGTTTTGGCCAGCCCCTCAAAGGTGAAAGTTATGCTCCAGTGGGTCCTCGTGATTTTGAAGGAGGGACCAAGAAGAAGACCCATAGGCTTGGCCTGCCACCCCAGAGGTATTGTTTGAGAACTTGCAGGTATGTAAAATAGGTTCTTGACCAAGAACCTATTTTACGTATCCCAGTCATGTTTAACGAACACAGTCTTCAATTCAGGACCGTAGCCAGAAATTATTTTCGGAGGGGGACCAAGGGAGAAAGACATCTTTATTTTGAATGATACTTCAACTGATGAAAGGGAAAGCACTGTATTTCCAGAATACAGTGACAGGAAATACAGTGCTGTATTTACGGCCCACCGGCTTAGGAAGACTTTTATGGTTTGAGCGGGTTTTTTTTTTTTTTAAAGAAAATGACTGTTTATATTCATGAACAGCTAGGCAGATAGCACACACACACACACACGTAGGACATTGCCTATCTACAAAATGGTCTTTCAAAATTTCGGGGGGGGGATCAGTCCCTCAAATCCCTCCCCCTGGCTACGGCCTTGCTCCAATTAGTAAAGGCTACTATTGTCCACTGCAAGGGCTTGCCACTGTGTGGGGGATATGGCTTATCGAGGTCGACGATGGCAGGCGATAAAATAGCCTTGGAAGAAGTTTTTCTCCAAACATCAGAAGCAGCCAGATGCGCTACTAAAGTGCGCAGTAGACTGTATGGACGCATCAACGCGCTCGGCTTATTTAGTGGCCCAATGAGTGGATGCAACCAGTGAACCATCGTGCAAGGTTGCCATCAGGGCCCACAGTGAAGAATTAGCATACGGTGAACAATTGACCATGGTGTGGAAGAGGCATTAGATAATTTGTTTTGACAAGTGAGTGGTTCATGATAGTAATTGTATACACTCAAAAAACCAGTTAGATAAAGAGAAATTTTGAAAAAAGGTACAGAATATTTAATTAATAAGATTACAAAAAAATGAGATAAAAAAACCTTGTTTATGATTGTAAAAATGTGAGAAAATGCTGTTAAATGTGACCATAATATAAGAGACACAGAAAAATCTGAAATGGGATCCAGCCAATGAAAGTTTTACTTGCAAGGAGTAGGAGGGGCCAAAAAGCATTTCATTAAAAGTTTAAAAAAGTCTTGGCTCCTGCTGTAAGGAATCATATAAGGCGATTTTACGCAGTAAGGAACATCTCATCTTATGACAATTCTGGGTTTGGTTTCAAACGGAAAGACAGTTTTTATTGTTTCTCTATTGGCTGTTGTACACAGGAAAATTAATGAGAAGGGCATTATAGTGTTTCGTGACGTTGCAACAAACTGCTATATATTCATAAATTAAAATAAATGTAATTTTCACAAAAGAAATAATTCTAGTATATGACATGAAAAAAAAAAAACAAAATCGCACTTTAATCGCACTGTTGTAAGGAATCAAATATCCACAAATTAAGATATAATTTTCTTACTAGAAATAACTCTAGTAGATGACATGGAAAAAGCAAAATCGCACTTTAATCGCACTGCTATAAGAAATCAAATATTCACAAATTAAGATATAATTTTCTTACTAGAAATAACTCTAGTAGATGACATGGAAAAAGCAAAATCGCACTTTAATCGCGCTGCTATAAGAAATCAAATATTCACAAATTAAGATATAATTTCTTACTAAGAAATAATTCTAATAGAGGACATGGAAAAAGTAAAATCGCACTTTAATCGCACTACTATTAGAAATCAAATATTCACAAATTAAGATAAATATAATTTGCTTACTAGAAATAATTGTAGTAGATGATATGTAAAAAGTAAAATCGCACTGTAATCACATAGCTTTAAGGAATCAAATATTTACAAATTAAAATAAATATAATTTTCTCACAAGAAACAATTCTAGTAGATGACATGGAAAAAGCAAAATCGCATTTTAATCGCACTGCTGTAAGGAATCAACTATTCACAAATTAAAATAAATATAATTTGCTTACTAGAAATAACTCTAGTAGATGACATGGAAAAAGTAAAATCGCACTTTAATCATACTGCTGTAAGGAATCAAATATCCACAAATGTAATTTTAAAAATAATAAAATAAATGTAATTTTCTCACAAGAACGATGAGGAATTTGCACATGTGGGGGATTCGAACAACTTAGTGTTTTTCTGATAATTTCAGACTCGTAGATTCCAAAAATGTTCTCAAAAATGTAAAAAACTGGGTCCATCATTTAAAAAATTAATTTTAAAGTTAAGCGAAAATCACGTGACATCAAAACGCTCCGTGATTGGTTGTGATGTCATCGTTCATGCAGACCAATATTTTTGTATTGCTTTTAAGCGCGCACTATTTTCCGATTTTGTTTTTGCAAGTTCCTGAAATTTTCTAGCTATCAAAATTTATTTTTATTTAAACCTGAAGGTTTATTTTATCGATCTAGATAGCTTAGTTATCTCAATTTGTCATAAATGTCTCTTCTACCTGGATTTACCAAAGGACAATCAGACAACCTCCCGAAAATTGACAGCATGTCAATGTTTTCTTTCTTGGCAAAAAACCCGGATTTTATGGGAGCAGAAATACGAGGAATTAAAACCCAAAGGTGTGTAAAATCATTTATATTTTTTTCCAATTTTACTTAACATGTATTAATACTTTATTCATGCTAAACACAGCTCTTTTGTTTGTAAACACAAACAAGTCAAATAAATATACATATATCATATACACACACATTTGTAGTAGCATCGTTTTTTATAAATAGAGACGGATGTAATATTAAAATAAAAATTAGAGGAGGTATTTATTGTGAGACCGGTCTCATTAGCCTTCGTGTTGCAAAAAGTAGACCGTAGCGGTCCAAAACGAAACCGAAACCGAAACTAAATCAATTCTTAGATATTTTAAATTTGATGAAAAGAAATTTAAAATCTTTAAAAGGCTTTACTTAATATTTATACATTTTTAAATAACAATACAATTTTATTGCCTTTAATATTAATGTCAAATTAAAAAATGTATAAAATTTCTCAAATTAAATTTAATTTTTAAAGTAATATCATTATTAAGTATTTTAAAAATATTATACTTTTTTTTTCAAATTAGTCACCAATTTAATCGAAAAATATCACTGTGATTTGATACACAAGAAAGTATGCATCTCTGAAGAAAATATTTATAATACCTTGAAAATACACAACCTTCGACTCCCCCGAATTATTTATTAGGTAATTATATGCTTTAGATATTTATATGTTTTACGATATTTATATGATTTATCAAACATTTATTGTACTTGAAATCTGTGATAATACTCGAAAATTAGAAGTTTTAAAAGTTAAATAGCACTAGTTAATCTACAGTCCTTTTAAAGGTACAGATGTATTTTTATATACTTTAATTGTTCTAAATTAGTAATATTTAAACAAAAGCAAGCATTTACTTATTGATAAATGGTCTTCACGAACCCATAAAGATGATTTATATGATAATTTGGGGTTTAATTTCTCATCTATTTTCATCGCATTTGTCCAGATTTTACGTGTATATAGATCTTTGGGAACGCTGAAAAATATCTTCTCATTGCAATGAGTTGTTGTATTTTTACAGAGTGGCACAATACAGTATTTATAATATGATTTTTAATGCCAGACATAATAAAAAAATTTCTGTTATATGCGATACTTTACACAGAAACAAATTTAAAAGTAGCCTTTTAACATGTAAACAACATAGGCGGTCGGTGTTTTCGTAAAAGATGACGTCACAGACTCGGCGGAGGAAAAGTATCGTTCTTGAGAGACGTTAAAGAGAAAGCTATAAAACCCATTAGAAATCACTAATTAGTCCCCCTAATGAAAGAAAAATAGGTACTGTCCTCCTTACTTTTTTGTTTTCTATTGTTTAAAATTAAAATTAGAAAATGTGAAAATTCCTCATTAGAAGGCTTGGCCCAGGAAGTTCAATTGCTAACTCCTCTTGTGAGGAATTACAAAATGTTAATTTAATTTTTTCGTCAAAATTTTATATAACTTTCTCATTTTCATTATTCATTTTCTCATTTTCAGACTTTTTTATGCTTTAAACACTGTATTATTCAAGCTTTCTGATGCTATCTACAATTCATAACATTATTTTTGGTTTTGGGTGACACCTATCGATTTTTATATTACATATTTTTCAATTAGGGTAATTTTTATATATTATCTAATCATGCTGTAAAATTTTATTGGTAGTGATATCTTGCTGTAAAATTTTATTGATCTATAATTAATACTATTAGAAAAGAGGGTTTGGCCTTAGCTTAGTTGCTAACTCCTGTGCGGAGGTACGAAAATAAGTATTCACAAGGCATGGTAAAATGTTAAACATTAGAAATCACTAATTAGAATGAAAGAAAATAGTACTGTCCTGCTTACTTTTTTTGTGTTCTATTGTTTAAAATTAAATTAGAAAAAATGAAAAATTCCTCATTAGAAGGCTTGGCCCAGGAAGTTCAATTGCTAACTCCTCTTGTGAGGAATTACAAAATGTTAATTTAATTTTTTCGTCAAAATTTTATATAACTTTCTCATTTTCATTATTCATTTTCTCATTTTCAGACTTTTTTATGCTTTAAACACTGTATTATTCAAGCTTTCTGATGCTATCTACAATTCATAACATTATTTTTTTTATAATACCGATTTTTATAATTCATATTTTTCAGTCGTCGTTCCATATAACGGTAGTTCTTGGAGCATTAAATATCTCTAGTAATTAAGATGAGGTTCTGAAATTTATTTATGTATAATATCAAGATATTCAAATTTTAAATAAAAAAATAATTGTAGAAGTTTATTATATATAAATTTATAAAGTTGAAAAAATTGAGAGAATAAATGTGAATAAATATTAATTTAGATTAAAATATGATTAAACATTATATGAGAATAAAATAGAGTAAATGTAGTAATTATGCAACACAAATCACTATAGTTTCAATTTGACTGTTACTTCCAGGACCTCTATCTAAATATTTAATTTTTTTTCATCACTGCTTAACAGTTTGAATTTAAAAAATGACATATTGACATGTGTATGTACTGTTAATAATTAAATTTTATTTTATAATTTTTATATATTATCTAATCATGCTGTAAAATTTTATTGGTAGTGATATCTTGCTGTAAAATTTTATTGGTAGTGATATTTTGCTGTAAAATATTATTGATCTACAATTAATAGTATATATTGAATTAGAGGGTTTGGCCTTAGCTTAGTTGCTAACTCCTGTGCGATACAAGGTCGTTCTCAAGGAGAGGTACTGCAAAATGTTAAATTCACTTCAGAAATGACTAATTAGGCCCCCAAATGAAAGAAAAATAGGTACTGTCCTACTTACTTTTATGTCTTTTATTGTTTAAAATTAAAATTAGAAAACGTGAAAATTTCTTATTAAGCTGGGAAAAGGACCCGCACACACTGTGTTAATAGTCAACTTAATTTATCGCATTGAGTTGATATGACATGCATTATGCAGTATATCAAAGGTATCAAAGGTGGTGATGCAACTGGACCATATGGGCCGAGCCCTTCAATCCAGAGGCTTCTGTCAGTAAGCACAAAAATGACAACAAGCGAAAAAATAAACACATAAAAGAACAAAGAGATAGAAGAGTGGATTCGTGAGTTCATAACACAAAACTAGAGAGTAGAGAGTTTAGGGATAGAAAAACATAAAATATTTTTGTGGCCAGTGACATCCGTACGAAAAAAGCCGAAAAAATTAGAACAATATTGAACAAGATCGAAAAAATTTGAAAATTTTTGGAAAAATAAAAACATAAGTTTTAAAAATATATGAATTGCGTTAAATATCCGAAAAGGGCCTAAATAATGATAAATAAACGTAAAAAATATGCAGCATATATTAACACAAAATAATGTATAATTTTTACTCAAGAAAAAAAATCTGGTAGATGACATGAAAAAAGTAAAATCTGATATCTCATATACATTTTTTTTCCGTTTCAGTTTATCTCATCTTATATTTTTGACACTCTAAGCTTCAGCCAATGGAGAGAGAAAAAAGAGTAAGTTTGACACCATAAAAAAAATCTAGTATTTTTGCCAGTCTCTTTTACCATGACTTTCTTTAACAGAAGAGGGGGGAAAAAGTAACTGGCACTACACGTTCCTCGCAGAAGTGATTACGCAAGTTTTTTTTAATTACTTCTGTAAGGTACCCCCACCCTCTTTAAAGTATCAGTCATCCCAAACAGTCGGAATCTAAAAGAAGCCAAGTTTAATTTACAAATTCCTCCAATGTTCCAAATATAAACTCCAGAAAAAAAGAGCCAGATTCTATGCATTTTCTGTTCTGTGAGTTTACTTTATTTATGTTTTTCATTTCTTCTTTGAACATAAATTATTTTTTTAGCCCTCTTCCCTGTTCACGGAGCTAATTCAAACATTTTTTTTATGTTGTGTTGTTATGCATACTACAAGTACTTCCGTGTGCTTGTGTTTATATATTCATGTATGCTTGTTTGTAGGTAATGTATTTATTTATATTTATACTAGCATATAGCCCGTCATATGACGGGATCAGTAACATTTATAATTTTCCAGAATTGTAAAGTACCCTATGAGGCAGGTAAAAAAATGGTTTGTGTTTTGGCTGAGAATTATCGGGTACACGCTCAATAATTTGTCTATTTTTACTGACCGCATGTTAGTTGCAGTTAATTTATCTTATCATATTAAGTGATAGATGGACAGCAGAGATTTTCATACTGACAGTGATTACTTGACTGTATATATGAAGGACGTTCAAAATTTAGTGAATCGATTGTAGACCGTGTGGTTGTGTATAAAAACAAACACAAAAACGAATAAACTTCTTAATTTTCAAAGATATATAACTGAAACGCTAGATATTTATGAGTCCGCGAAATAGACTCCTAGACTTTTGTGAAAAGAATTGGTTGCTAATACCGGCGATAAAATTTTTATTGCAACAAAAAATAATCGATGATTCATTTTAAAATTATTCCATATGTAACTAAACTATTATTGAAAACAAATATAAAAGAAAATTATTTGTGTAATATCTAAGTTCAGGGATAAAACGTAAGAAAATAATGCAGACGATATTTAAATAATTTTAAATAAGAAATGATTAAATGAGATGGTTAAAGGAATGACGTCATGTTGCTAGAAAAAATTCTTATTTTCATCTACTTATAATACATAAAAGAAAATTATTTACGTAATATCTGGGTTCAGTGATAAAACGTATAAAAATAATGCAGACGATATTTAAATAACTTAAAATAAGATATGATTAAAGGAGATGGTTAAAGGAATGACGTCATAATGTCAGAAAAAATGTTACTTATACCTCTTTATTATGTGATAAATTGATAAAGTTAATGTTCTGCTCTTAACCGGGGACAACAGAGCTTGAAATAATGGCATGAAACACTCGAAATTGGGGGAAGGGGGGTTTTTTCGAACTCTCTTTGAATTTTGCTAACCCTAACTCATCACAAATACAATATGGATGCCTCTATCCATTCTAGGCACAACCGCTTCATAAATTCGAGGACAGATGGACAGATAACTTAGGCTATTATTATATAGAGGATAAATGTACTAATATGAAATTCAACAAACTAAACTGTAACCGTTTCAGGTGGCTCAATATGTTATACTAAATTAAAAATAATAGAAAATGTACCCGAAGAGGATATTCTATTTTAATTAAATATTTTGATTAATTGATCATTTTGATTTTTAATAGCTATTTTAATTGGTAATTTTTGCATTGCACACATTTGATTAAGATACTTACAAGAGCCCTAAAACTAAAAACTACCGGGAAAAAAAATCTAATTTTCGGAAAAGTATAAATAAATTTTAAATTAAAATTTATTTATAGTTATTTGGCCAATTTATAGGTTACATCATTTACGTTAAGTTCAATATTTCTGTTAATACATAACAAAGTTCAAAAGACGGTAATTCTCTATTGTGTTGCTCAAAGGCCCTTACTCTGGACGTTGCGGTACGTTTAGCATCTTCGTTGTGACGTCAGCTTGCGGACATTATGTGAGTAAATGATCAAGCTGACGTCAAAGTGACGTAACAACGAAGTTGCGAAACAAACCGCAACGTCCAGAGTAAGCCCCTAAGACGTTTTCATCTTTCTTAACATTGAACATTTTGCTTACAGGGGGCTTTAAGGGGAAGGGGTGTGCTCAAACCCACCAGCCAAAGGGAGCTACTGCGCATGAGCATGTTAATACAGTGGACTCCGTTTAATGTGATCAGTTTGGGACACCGTGATTTTGATAACAATAACCGATTGATAATAATAAACGATATGCAAAATTAGATAAATTTACCCCTCTCACTGTATTTAATTCACACCTACTAAATTTCAAAACAAAATGAAAAAACTCACCTTATATTTATGTACTGTATATTATCCTTTAAAACATAAGAATTGTATACATAATTAAAAAAAATTGATCCATTGTTGACTGTCTACCATTTTTTCTAAGAAGCTCATTGATAAATTGTTCGTCATCATAATCAACCTGTCATAACGATTTAAAATTTCGATCTTTTGTTTTAACGTTAAATCCTTTCGCTTTCTGGCTTCCCTATCGACAAGCTGCATGTAAGCGAGCAAGGCATAAATTGTTATTACGTTCCTTCTCAGTTCCGATAAGAATGGGTTGCCTTCTGCTTATCTGACAACCATTGACCATCAGAGTGTGCGTATTTCTGAAAAATTCCAGGAACGTGTCATTTTCCACTCCTTTCTTCATTCCCAATTTCCCTAGGTTGAAGAGAGAGAATTCCCGGAAATTAAAATAAGAACGGAGGGAAAAAAAAGAATGGGTTCCTTCCGAATACATTGTGAATATTCCTTTGCTAGTTAGTTCGAAAACTGGTAATATTAACCGATGTAACGATCCCATAACACGATCATTTTAACATACAAGTGAATAGAGCAAATCGGGACCCAGTGATGTCGATAACAATAAGCGATTGATAACATTAACTGCGATCACATTAAGGAAAGTCCACTGTATATATACATGTCGTAATATTTGATTTGGTTTGGAGCATTACGGTCAACTTTTGTGCAACGTGAGGGTTAATGCGACCGGGACCTACTGCTTAAAGGTGACCTGCGCCCCCTTAAGTGAAATGATACTGAATATTTATATTACTTTAGCTTATATATTATATTTAAAGTTAATGTTTATATAGCTTGCTTGATAAGGTGTTTGCAGTCATAAACACAAATTTTAAATATTTTAATGGCAAATCATTTTTGAGTTATGTCTGCACAACAAAAAATGTCAATTCAACGTATATTATTGCACTTTCCGTTTTTTTTTTTTTTTTTTAAATACAGATTTCAGATTGAATTCAAAATAGGAGAAGCTTAGTAAGATGTTATAATAGTTAAAAATATAAATTCAACATTTTACGAAAATTCCTTCTTGAATATTGCCCACACAGCCTTAATATACGGTATACTGAAAATTTTCGTTGTATATGAGTAGAGTTCAGACTGCAAACAATATAGGAGGAGCAGATCTAGACGTTGATATGGTCCTCAAAAAATGATTTTCATCCTTTTAAGGCTAATCATTTTTCAGTTAAGACAGATACATATATAGATATGCAGACACACACAGATAGATACATAGATAGACAGATAGATAGAGAGAGGTACGGAGAAAGATAGATACATAGACAGATAGATATAGATACAGAATAGATAGATATAGACAGACAGAGAGAAAGAATGAGAGAAAGAAAGATAAAGATACAGAGAAATATATATATATATATATATATTTATATATATATATATATATAGAGAGAGAGAGAGAGAGAGAGAGAGATAGGTAGAGAGAATGAAAGACAGAGAGAAAGATAAATAAAGAAAAGATAGAAAGAGGTTATATATATATAGATATATATATAGATATATATAGATATATATAGATATATACATATAGATATATATATATAGATATATATAGATATATATATATATATATATATATATATAGAGAGAGAGAGAGAGAGGGAGAGAGAGAGAGAGTGATAGATAGATAGATAGATAGATAGACATAGAGGGAGAGAGATATAGATAGATAGATAGAAACAGATAGAGAGATATAGATATGGATAAATAGATAGAAATAGATAAAGATATTGATATGGATAGATATATAGAAATAGATAGAGATATAGATACGGACAGATAAATAGAGATAGATAGATAGATATAGACAAATAGAGAGAGAAAGATAGAGAGAAAGATATATATATATATATATATATATATATATATATATATATATATATATATATATATATATATAGATAGAAATAATTAGAGAGATATAAGTATAGATAGATAGATATAGGCAGACAGAGAGACAGAGAGGAAAAGAGCAAAATAGGTAGATAGAGAGAAAGAGAGAAGGAAAGATAGGTAAAGAAAAGATAGAAAGAAAGAGATAAATATACAGAGATATAGATAGATAGAGAGACAGACAGAGAGATAGAAAGATATATGAAATATACACATATATAATCCGAATGATGGATGAAGGATAGAGCTTTGTTCTTCGGCACCAGAGTTCGTGGGTTCGAATGCATGGGTGTTAATACCCGTTCGGAATCGGCTTTAAGTAGTAGGTCTCGGTGTCATTAGCTCTCGTGTGCATAAACAGTAATCGTAGCTTTTTAAACCAAACCACACACACACACACACACACACACACACACACACACACACACACACACACACACATATTTATGTATATATATATATATATATATACATATACATATATATGTATATATACATATACATATACATATATATATATATATATATAATATATATATATAGAGAGAGAGAGAGAGAGAGAGAGAGAGAGAGAGAGAGAGAAAATAGAGAGTGAGAGAGAGAGAGCATAATTGAGTATGTGACTGTATATAATTCATTCCTTTTCTTTTGAGCAACACATTTCCAGTCTCTTGTTGCGCCCCTTTCCGTTTTTCAAAAGACTCATTCTCATTCTTCTTGGCATAGATTCAAACAAAGCAATTTGGAAATATTATGTACTGTGCTGACAGTATGGTGTGCCAAACCAGCGCTGGAAATTGCAAGGACCCTTGGCTCCTCAAAGACATAAAATTATTTTAATCCGATTTATGTACAAGGGTTGAGTTGGCATAAATGTCCAGCCACACCAGCTGCTTTAGCTACAATAAAGTCCGATTGTATGCTTTGAAATAGGATTTGTCATGATTTGGTAAATTCTCAAACGTACCATGAAAAAATTTACCAGCAAGTTAAAACTATTTACTTGTCACTCCCAAATAGAAAATTCTCATTTTTTGTTATTCATATATAGTATTCTCCCTGTATTGACCAGCTGCACAGTGAGAATTTTGGCCTAAGAGCAGATTAATCCCCTATATAATAATAGCCCAAGTTATCTGTCCGTCTGTGATCGAATATATGAAGCGGTTGGACTTGGAATGGATAGAAGCATCCATATTGGATTCTACATGAGTTAGGGTTAGCAAAATTCAAAGCCAGTAAAGTTTATCTTCTCATAAACTATCGATCCGATTCTAAAATAGATTGGTATAAATATCCTTCATATCACAGCGAAAAATGCTGCCGTCTTTTAAACAATTTATCCTGTAATAGTCAAAAATACCATTTTTCCTATCATTATGACGTCATTTCTTTAACCATCTCATTGAATCATTTCTTATTTTAAATTATTTAAATATCGTCTGCATTATTTTCATGCGTTTCATCACTGAACTTGGATATGACGTCAATAATTTTCTTTTATATTTGGCTTAAATAATAGATTGGATGATTGGGATTGATTATGTGCTAATTTTAAATAGAACCATCGATTATTTTTTGTTGCAATGAAAATTTCATCACTGTTTATAACAACAAATTCTTTTTATAAAAGTGTAGGAGTCTATTTCACGGACTCATAAATATCTAGCGTTTAAGTTATATATCTTTGAAAATTAAGAAGTTTGTTCGTTTGTGTGTTTGTTTTTTATACATAACCACACTATTTGGAACTATCGGTGGCATTGAAACATCACCATAGTTAATCGCTGATTTAGCTCGCTCGCTGTTTGGAATTTAACTGTACCTTTCGCTATTTATCATCGCTTTCCGAATATCGCTGTTGAACTTCGGCAAACTTCGGAAGATTTTGCCCGAAGCCAAAATTTTTGAAACATTTACAATCCGTGGTGGTCAAAAGACCTGGAATGGATAGAGGCATTCATATTGGATTTTGGAAGAGAATGGGTTAGCAAAAATTTACTGATCTCGACATATGACAGGCTAATGCTACTAAAAAAGTATTAGCAGTATTTGGAAGAAAGAGAGGATGCACATTGCGTTTTTCGCTAAAGATTTAAATCAACGTTTATCATTTTATTTACAGGGACACTGAGTATTTTAATGATTTGCAACCGTCCTTTGACTAGGGTGATTTTCTTTTAATATTAAAGAACGTACCTTTGCAATAGTCAAAGATGTTCGTTTTTTCTTGGATATTTGTTTCGAATTTTTGTTCCACTTGAGGCTCTACTTTAACGTTTTTTTCCCCTTTCTTTTTGACAATATTACCTATCGACGATTTAGATATCGTAAAACCATGATACTCACATTGTTTTTGGATAACGGAATACGAATACTTCTCTTCGGAAAGAGCATAAATATAGCCTTCGAACCACTGCTTAAAAACGCCATTTTAAATAAAAACAAACCTTTCAAGCCGCAGACGATAATTTTGACTTTTAAAAACATAGTACAATTGCAGTTATTTATTTTTCAACAAAAGATATTTTAATGCCGCTAA
>CM063507.1:82258926-82261426 GCA_032207245.1 Pardosa pseudoannulata | reverse complement strand
TAACTGTAATAAATTCAAAATTTAAAGTGGATAACCCAGATTTTTTAAAACAAAATAGAAGTATTTGCTAAACATTTTTTTTTAAATCTTGGTAAAAAATCAAGGTTGCTAGGACGAGGGGTATTTTAAATATTAAAAAATATTCGTAAAAAAAACTGATTTTTAAACACATCGGATTTTAAATTAAGAAAAATCTGTGATTAATTTACTAATACTTCAATTTATACATATATAAAGTTTCATAACTAAGAGTTGATATTTAAATATAAATTTTCGTAATATCCACCAATATAATACAATTTTAATGACATCCATCAAGCATAAATTATAAAGATATATATGAAAAAATTAATAGACAAACTTTAAGATATCAATAAAAAATAATAGGTATACAAAAATGTTATATATACCATGAAAATGCTTTCAGTTAAATTAAATTAAAATGCTAAAACTGTAAAAGCATTAACCTCATTTTAGTATTTAAAACATTAAACTCCAAAGAGATATTTTGCACTAAAATTTTATTTTTTATAAACTAGGAAACAAAACTTCATAATGAAAGCATATTTTGAAAATTTTTCGTTAATTAAATATTATAATAATTCAGAAACGACTGACTATTTCAACATACTCAAACTTTTTTCACTGAACAAAATCTTTCCTAGCATCAACTTTCAAATTTTTATATACATATTTAAATATGTCTCCTTAATATTAATTCAACGATAAGACTTTTGTTAATCGAAATTTATAATAAATATTATCCAAAAACTACATACTATTTCAATATATAGATATTTTTTTCTTTCACTTATAAAAATCATTTATAGCACAAAAACTATACAAGTTGATGATTACTTATGCGATTAAATGAAATAATACAGATTAAATAATACAAAGAATGGAATCTTAATCAAACAAAATACGTCCCTTTTTGGCATGAAAATTTAAGGAATTTATAAATGTTTTAAAGATTTTCTTATGGGGCCTAGTTTAAAATTAAAGATTTCAAGAACCCAATTTTTAAGGATCTCGATAATTGAAGTAGTTTTTAAAAACTTTTGATGACCTTTTAATTCCTGTTTTTTTCCAAAATATATAATACTTGTACTCCTATTTGTACTCCTATATAGATACACAAACATTAAAGCTAAACATGAAAACTAAAAAAAATATATATATTAAAAAATACTTGCCAGTTCGCTTCATGTTTGCCATTTCAGCGAAAGTCTATATGCTTTAATCAAACATAGCTAGTTGTATCACGCGTATCTAATTTGAAAATCTGAAATTGTCGAAGGCTGGCAATATCTTTTTTTAAGCACAACTACTATCACCTAAACGAATGATGGACTCCCTTGAACTAGTCCTTTTAAGTCTGTCACTTAAAATTTTATTGTATAAATCGTCCGTTAGTCTGATAATGAAGTACAGCTGCAAGAGGAATCCCCCCCTACAAGCTAGGGTGGAATATTTGTAAGAATTATTTATACTTAAGACTTAAATCATGCCTTTTCTGTTTAACATGATGTTTATTTAATGGATTAGTAATATGCCTAGCCCAGCCTTGCAAACGATTCCAGGAATAGTAGAGCCTTAGGTTACACAAAACTTATGCCAACCAGATGTGCAATTCCCTCTCCAAGGAGAAAAAGTTCAATTCAAGGGAAGATTTTTTTAGGGGGAAATGGCTTTTTAATCAGTTTTGCTCCTAATGACTGAATCCCATGCGCACCCCATATTGTGTCCATTTATATTCCTTTCCGGACTTCCTGGGCATTTTCAACACCCGCAGTGTTTAAGTGAATACCCTCCACAAACATACAGACATTTCTCGAACCATTTAGACCCTTCAATTGTTCATCTGTCAATGTTAAAAGGAATGTCAAAGATCACAGAAATTATCACAGCCCGTTCTTGACCACACGGGGTGGAGAAAGCCTGTAGGCCCGCAAAACATTTATGAACGAAACTGTCTTTTTCTAAGTAAACTGTTGTCTATAAGCCAAGCAGAGAATCCATTTTCTTTCCAAGACACGGTCTTATAGAATTTTAGAATTTCGAGGAAAGGGGGGGGGGCACAGGTCCCCTCGACTACGGATTTGAAATAAAAAATCTGTTAGTTTCTTCTTGATTCCTTTTTCGGTAGCATATATTTATTCCTCAAAAAAGGTCTTGAAAAAATCGAGAAGCATACCGTTATTAGAATACCTATATTTCCTTTGATAAATTAGTAAAACCTTAAACATCGGCAGGGGCAAAACTACAAGTTTAAAATCTTATACTTGCTTTGAAAATGTCCCACGAAAGGAGGATTACCGTAATTAGAATAAATCTTAAGCACACTAATAAAAACAGAATAACTTTAACATTCTTTAAAATGTCAAAAATTTAACGTGTGAATAAAACCGAAAACATTTCGAAGAGAAAACTACAAGTTCGAATACCTATACTTGTTTTAAAAATGTCTCAGAAAAGGACGATAACCGTAATTACAATA
>CM063507.1:82256276-82258826 GCA_032207245.1 Pardosa pseudoannulata | reverse complement strand
GCAGGCGATAAAATGGCCTTGGAAGGAATGTTGTAGCATCAGAGCAGCCAGATGCGCTACTAAAGTGCGCAGTAGACTGTATGGACGCATCAACGCGCTCGGCTTATTTAGTGGCCCAATGAGTGGATGCAACCAGTGAACCATCGTGCAAGGTTGCCATCAGTGAAGAATTGGCATACGGTGAACAATTGACCATGGTGTGGAAGAGGCATTAGATAATTTGTTTTGACAAGTGAGTGGTTCATGATAGTAATTGTATACACTCAAAAAACCAGTTAGATAAAGAGAAATTTTGAAAAAAGGTACAGAATATTTAAATAAAAGATTATAAAAAAATAAAATAAAAAACCTTTAAGATTGTAAAAATGTGAGAAAATGCTGTTAAATGTGACCATAATATAAGAGACACAGAAAAATCTGAAATGGGATCCAGCCAATGAAAGTTTTACTTGCAAGGAGTAGGAGGGGCCAAAAGGCATCTCATTAAAAGTTTAAAAAAGTCTTGGCTCCTGCTGTAAGGAATCATATAAGGCGATTTCACTCAGTAAGGAATATCTCAACTTATGACAATTCTGGGTTTGGTTTCAAACGGAAGGACAGTTTTTATTGTTTTTCTATTGGCTGTTGTAAACAGGAAAATTAATGAGAAGGGCATTATGGTATTTCGTGATGTTGCGACAAACTGTTCTATATTCATAAATTAAAATAAATGTAATTTTTTCTCAAGAAATAATTCTAATAGAGGACATGGAAAAAGTAAAATCGCACTTTAATCGCACTGCTATAAGAAATCAAATATTCACAAATTAAGATATAATTTTCTTACTAGAAATAACTCTAGTAGATGACATGGAAAAAGTAAAATCGCACTTTAATCATACTGCTGTAAGGAATCAAATATCCACAAATGTAATTTTAAAAATAATAAAATAAATGTAATTTTCTCACAAGAAACAATGAGGAATTTGCACATGTGGGGGATTCGAACAACTTAGTGTTTTTCTGATAATTTCAGACTCGTAGATTCCAAAAATGTTCTCAAAAATGTAAAAAACTGGGTCCATCATTTAAAAAATTAATTTTAAAGTTAAGCGAAAATCACGTGACATCAAAATGCTCCGTGATTGGTTGTGATGTCATCGTTCATGCAGACCAATATTTTTGTATTGCTTTTAAGCGCGCACTATTTTCCGATTTTGTTTTTGCAAGTTCCTGAAATTTTCTAGCTATCAAAATTTATTTTTATTTAAATCTGAAGGTTTATTTTATCGATCTAGATAGCTTAGTTATCTCAATTTGTCATAAATGTCTCTTCTACCTGGATTTACCAAAGGACAATCAGACAACCTCCCGAAAATTGACAGCATGTCAATGTTTTCTTTCTTGGCAAAAAACCCGGATTTTATGGGAGCAGAAATACGAGGAATTAAAACCCAAAGGTATGTAAAATCATTTATATTTTTTTCCAATTTTACTTAACATGTATTAATACTTTATTCATGCTAAACACAGCTCTTTTGTTTGTAAACACAAACAAGTCAAATAAATATACATATATCATATACACACACATTTGTAGTAGCATCGTTTTTTATAAATAGAGACGGATGTAATATTAAAATAAAAATTAGAGGAGGTATTTATTGTGAGACCGGTCTCATTAGCCTTCGTGTTGCAAAAAATAGACAGTAGCGATCCAAAACCAAACCAAAAACAAAACCAAATCAATTATTAAGTATTTTAAATTTGATGAAAAGAAATTTAAAATCTTTAAAAGGCTTTACTTAATTATTTATGCTTTTTTTAAATAGCAATACAATTTTATTGCCTTTAATATTAGTGTTAAATTAAAAAATGTATAATGTTTCTGAAATTAAATTTAATTTTTAAAGTAATATCATTATAAGTATTTTAAAAATATATACTTTTTCAAATTAGTCACCAATTTAATCGAAAAATATCACTGTGAATTGATACACTTGAGAAAGTATGCATCACTGAAGAAAATATTTATAATACCTTGAAAATACACAACCTTCGACTCCCCCGAATTATTTATTAGGTAATTATATGCTTTAGATATTTATATGTTTTACGATATTTATATGATTTATCAAACATTTATTGTACTTGAAATCTGTGATAATACTCGAAAATTAGAAGTTTTAAAAGTTAAATAGCACTAGTTAATCTACAGTCCTTTTAAAGGTACAGATGTATTTTTATATACTTTAATTGTTCTAAATTAGTAATATTTAAACAAAAGCAAGCATTTACTTATTGATAAATGGTCTTCACGAACCCATAAAGATGATTTATATGATAATTTGGGGTTTAATTTCTCATCCCTTTTCATCGCATTTGTCCAGATTTTACGTGTATTTGGATCTTTGGGAACGCTGAAAAATATCTTCTCATTGCAATTAGTTGTTGTATTTTTACACAATGGCACAATACAGTATTTATAATAGGATTTTTAATGCCAGACATTGTAAAAAAATTTCTATTATATGCGATACTTTACACAGAAACAAATTTAAAAGTAGCCTT
>CM063507.1:82191276-82198776 GCA_032207245.1 Pardosa pseudoannulata | reverse complement strand
ATATATATATATATATATATAATATATATATATATATATATATATATAATATATATATATATATATATATATATATATATATATATATATATGCACACATACATATGCGTATATATATGCATATCTACATACATACATGCATACATATATATATATATATATATATATATATATATATATATACATTTGTGTATTCTACAGTACATATATATATATATATATATATATATATATATATATATATATATATATATATATATATGTGTATAATATATAAATATATATATATATATATATATATATATATATATATATATTATAAATATATATGCATTTATATATACATGTATACATATATATCTAAAAATATATATATATATATATATATATATATATATACATATGTATAGATATCCTTATATACATACCCACATATATGCATACTATAGTATATATATATGTATATATGTAATATACATACATACATTATATATATATAATATATATATATATATATATATATATATATATAAATATATACATGTATACAAACGCACATATACACATAAAACATATATACAGGTAAACATATATATATATATATAATATATATATAATATAATATATGCATATACGATATACAAACGCACATATACAAAAACATAATACACACACATTATATATATATATATATATATATATATATATATATATATATGTAAAACGTAGATGAAGATGTAGAAAGTAGAAAGTCTTTTCGTAGACAGCCATGAACAATTTAATTGCTGAATAACAGTAAAAGGAATTTAAATGTAAAACGTTGAAAAAAATACATTAAAAAAACAGTAAGGAAATATATTTATAATATAATATTATCAATTGTAGGTTACTTTCACTACATTTCTAATAAACAATTACAAAGGCAACTAGTCCGATTATAGTTTGTTAATTACCCAAAATTTTCACAATATTCATATGTAGAGAGACTAAAAAATAAAAATTGAAGAGTTTTTAGGCTTGTGTTATAATTATTTTTAGAATTGTTTGCTACAAAAATCATGAAATCCGTAGTTATTAGGATTAGGTTATTAAGCATTTTCTTCAAATATTTTTTAATGACCACAGAATAATGACCACAGATAATGCGCAGTATATGGAGAGTATGAATATATGTACATATTATATCCTGTTAAAAGATAATTTTAAAAATTTATTTATTGAACATTCAGACATATGCTTTTACATCCTGAAAGGTCATAAAAATTCCAGAAAAAGTTTGACTTACCATGGTCACGGAGCAGATGTCTGACAGTGGAGCGAACAGCAAAGCATGGACGTATTGCCCCGGTCATTTTGCTGAAGATTAATAAAGGAGATTCCTGAAATAAAAAGAGATAAAAATTAATTGCAGATGTATTTATATACATGTACAAGGTGTTTCAAAAATCACCGGTATATTTGAAAAATCAATAAAAACTAAAAGGACAGGTATTTAAATACACAGTTTATTGCAGTATGCTTGGGACAGTAGTAAATTTTCAGGCAGACAAACTTTCAAAATTAGTTACAATGTTCCACAACAGATGGCGCTCCAGAGTGGAAAAATCTAATTTACGGCATTTTCCAGATATCTGCCATGCGTAGCAATAATATGACGTATTCTCAGATCGAAATTATCCAGAAACCCATGTAAACGTCTTAGGTGGGAGGGATTCAAGTACAGAACTGATGTATTATTCCAGTTATTCAATGGTTTCTGGATAGTGGCGGAACATCTGGTCTTTTAAGAGTATCCACTGACAAATATCGTAGTTTGGATTTTTTCAGACTGCAGTGACATCTGTTGCGAAAAATTGTAACTAATTTTGAAAGGTTGTCTGCCTGAAAATTTACTGTTATCATAAGCATATTGCAATAAACTGTGTATTTATATCACTGTCCATTTAATTTTTATTGATTTCTCAAATATACCCGTCATATTTGAAACACCCTGTATATATATGTAACATGCAAATTTTTATACTCTCCACTCCACAGTATATGGGTAGTAAAACTGCCCTATTTAAGGGGAGAACTCTCCAGTTTCCAGAACAGGACAGTCAAATTTTGTGATTTGCAGTTACACTGGTTTTGTTTTGTTTGGAGTGTTACGGTCTACTTTTTGCAATACGAGGGCTAATGAGACCGGGACCTACAGTTTAAAGCCGATTCCGAACGTCTTAAACATCCATGCCATAGTGGGATTTGAACCCACGAACTCTGGTTCCGAAGGCCAGCACCCTAACCACTCTGCCATCGTTCGGAGCAGTTCACTGCGTCTTGTGTAAAAACAAAATGGTTACGGATGCCTCATAGGGCACTTTATAATTCTGAAAAATTAAAAATTTCAGTGAACCGTCATATGACGGGCTATATGCTAGTCTTTATTGTCACAGTATTGTTTATAGACCAGTTCTACCCCTTTTGTGACCCAAACTGCAATAAATCTCGTATAAAAAGTTTCTAGTTTCTACCTTAAATTGCACTAAATTGCAATTAAAGATTGAAAATCAATACCTTATCTTTAACACTTATCCCTAATTTTGTTTCCAATAAAAGTAATTTAACCCTTAAAGCACGAGTTTAGTTTAGAAAAAATTATAAAATATGACATATTTTCTTCACAGAAAAGGGATATATAGGTACAATGTAAGTTATTTTTTGCAATTTCAGTTTTGGGGGTGACTAGGGAGCTTGGAAAGAGTAAAAAGTATGTAAAAAAATTGTTATACAAACAAAGTGTAAACGATTTTATTACATGCTTAATTTGAATTTCGCCCGTATCAGACACGGGCAAATGCGTTAAGGGGTTAAACAAAACAGAGTAAAAACACATATATATGTGTTGAATAAAAATCAAGGTTTTAGGTGTTAACTATCTTCAATTTTCTCAGCATCAATGCCAGAATCTCACTCATTACAGCTTTAATATCTCTGTTTTTGTTCGCGGATGACTTTTACCTCTCTTTTATGACCCAAACGACAAGCATAAATCTCGCAGACAAAAACAAAGAATAAATTTTCAATATCTACCCTAACTTTTCTTCTAATTTGCATTTAAAATTTCAGAATCAATATCTTGTCTTTTACTTGATCCCGTAATATTTGTATCAGAATAGTTCATAAAGCAGACATAGTTAAAACATATATATGTGTGATGAATAAAAATCAAGGTTTTAACTGTTAATTATGTTCAACTCCTTGAGCCCCAGTACCAGAATTTCACTCATTACAGCTTTAATACCTCAGTATTGTTTGTAGACGACTTTTACTTCTCTTATGACCCAAACGGCAAGCATGAATCTCTCATGAAAAATCCCTAATTTTTACATTAAATTTTTACTAAATTGCAAATAAACATTGAAAGTGAATACCTTATCTTTATATTTATCCCACAATTTTGGCAAAGACAAAAGTTTATAAAGCAAAACATAGTTAAAACATATGTGTGTTGAATAAAAATGAAGGTTTTAACTGTGATCTATCAATTATTTCACCACCAATACCAGAATCCCACCCATTACATCTTTAATATCTGAGTATTGTTCGTACACAACTTTTACTCCTCTTATGCCCGAACGGTAAGCATAAACCTCGCATACAAAATCTCTAGTTTCACTAGTAGTAAAATAAGCAAAAATTTTAACTAAATTTTAATTATCAAGATTAAAATGAACACCTTCAATTCTTTCAGCAGCTTTATCCCGTAATTTTGCCGCAGAAAAAGTTCATAATGCAAGCAGAAAATCGCATAAAAAATCTCTATTTTCGACAATAAATTTTCACTAAATTGCAATTGAAGATCGAAAATATATATATGACATATATATATGGTTATACACATAATATATATATTACACATATACACATATATATATATGGTTTTAACTGTGAACTATCTTCAATTCCTTCAGCACCAGTACAAGAATCTCACCCATTCCATCTTAATATTCCAGTATTGTTCGTAGATGACTTTTACCTCACTTATGAACCATACGGCAAGCATAAATCTCGGATTAAAAATCTCTAGTTTCTATAATAAATTTTCACCAAATTGCAATTAAATATTGAAAATGAATAAATTATCATGAACTTTATTCTATAATTTTGTCACAGAAAAAAGTTAATAAAGCAAAACATAGTTAAAACATATATATGTGTGATGAATAAAAATCAGGGTTTTAACTGTTAATTCAATACTTTCAAACTCAACCATTTCAGAGCCCCAGTACCAGAATCTCACTCATTACAGCTTTAATATCCTCAGTATTGTTTGTAGACGACTTTTACTTCTCTTTAATGACCCAAACGACAAGCCTAAATCTCGCATAAAGAAAAAAAATTGAGAACTTTTTAATTTCTACCTCAGTTTTCTCCTAAATTGCAATTAAAATTTGAGAATCAATACCTTGTCTTTATTTTGATCCCACAACTGGTATCAGAATAAAGTTCATAAAGGAAATATAGTTAAAACTGATATATGCATGTTGAATAAAAATAAAGATTTTAACTGTTAACTATTTTCAATACTTTCAGCATCTTTAATATCTCTATAGTTCTTAAAAGACTTTTTCCTCTCTTATAACCCAAACGGCAAGCTTTATCCCATGATTTTACACCAGAAAAAAGTTCAAAAAGCAAAACATTGTTAAAACTTATATATGTGTGTGTTGAATAAAAATCAAGGTTTTAACTGTTAACTATCTTCAATACTTTCAACACCAGCACCAAAATATCAGTCATCACATCTTTAAAATCTCATTATTGTTCGTACAGAACTTTTACCTTTCTTATGACCTGAACGGCAATAAGTCTCGCATAAAAAATCTCTAGTTTTTACAATAAATTGCTCTAAATTGCAATTAAAGATTGAAAGTGAATGCCTTATCTTTAACACTTTCCCGTAATTTTGTTTCCATAAAAAGTTATTTAAGCAAAACATAGCTAAAACATATATATGTGTGTTAAATAAATATCAAAGTTTTAACTGTTAACTATCTTTAATACTTTCAGTACCGGTACCAGAATCTCACTCATTATAGCTTTAATATCTCAGTATTGTTTGTAGAAGACTTTTACTTCTTTTATGACCCAAACGACAAGTATACATCTCTCATAAAAAAATCTCTAGTTTCACAAGTAGTGCTATAAATTTTCACGAAATTGAAATTAAAGAATTGAAACTGAATATCTTATCTTTAACTTTATCCCATAATTTTGCCCCAGAAAAAAGTTCATAAAGCAAAATAAACATAAAACGTATCTGTGTTGAATAATAATAAAGGTTTTAAAGTGTTAACTATCTTCAATACTTTCAGCATCAGTTTCAGAATCTCACTCATTACAGTTTTAATATCTAAGTATTGTTTTAGACGACTTTTACTTCTCTTATGTCCCAAACCGGCAAGCATAAATCTTTAATATCCCAGTATTATTCGTACGGAACTTTTACCGTTCTTATGACCCAAACGGCAATAAATCTCGCATAAAAAATCTCTAGCTTCTACCTTAAATTGCACTAAATTGCAATTAAAGATTCAAAGTCAATGCTTATCTTTAACTTTCCCATAATTTTGTCTCCGATAAAGGTATTTAAGCAAAACAAAGCTTATATATATAAATATATATATATATATATAATATATATATATATATATATATATATATATTATATATATATATATATATATACGATATTTATATATATATAAATAATAATTTATATATATATATTATATATACATAATAATAATATATATAAATTTATATATATATATAAATATATGGGTTGAATAAAAATCAAGGTTTTATGTGTTAACTATCTTCAATTCCTTCAGCACCAGTTACAGAATCTCACTCTTTACAGCTTTAATATCCCTGTATTATTTGTAGACGGCTTTTACTTCCCTTTTTACTCAAATGGTAAGCATAAATCTCGCATAAAAAACCTCTAGTTTCTGCAATAAATTTTCACTAAATTGCAATTAAAGATTGAAAGTGAATACTTTATCTTTAACTTCATCTCATAATTTTGCCCCAGAAAAAAGTTCATAAAGCAAAACATAGTTAAAACATATGTATGTATGTTAAATAAAAATCAAGGTTTTAACTGTTAACTATCTTCAACTCCTTGAGTCCCAGTACCAGAATTTCACTCATTACAGCTTTAATACCTCAGTATTGTTTGTAGACGACTTTTACTTCTGTTATGACCGAAACGGCAAGCATAAATCACGCATAAAAAATCTCTAGTTTCTACAATAAATTTTAACTGAATTTCAATTAAAGATTGAAAGTGAATACCTTATCTTTAACTTTATCCCTCAATTTTGCTCCAGAAAAAAGTTCATAAAGGAAAACATAGTTAAAACGTATGTGTGTTGAATAAAATTCTAGGTTTTAACTGTTAATTATCTTCAATTCTTTCAGTCCCAGTACCAGAATTTCACTCATTACAGCTTTAATACCTCAGTATTGTTTGTAGATGACTTTTACTTCTGTTATGACCGAAACGGCAAGCATAAATCTCGCATAAAAAGTCTCTTGTTTCTACAATAAATTTTAACTAAATTGTAATTAAAGATTGAAAATGAACACCTTATCTTTAACTTTATCCCGTAATTTTGCCCCAGAAAAAGTTCATAATGCAAAAAATTGTTAAAACATATATATATGTTACACATATATATGTGGTTTACACATATACACATATACACATATATATATGACATATATATATATGGTTATACACATATATATATATTACACATATACACATATATATATGGTTTTAACTGTAAACTATCTTCAATTCTTACAGCACTAGTACCAGAATGTACTCCTTACGCCTTTAATATCTCAGTACTGTTTGTAGACGACTTTTACTTCTTTTATGACCAAAACGGCAAGCATAAATCACGCATAAAAATCTCTAGTTTCTACAATAAATTTTAACTAAATTGCAATTAAAGATTGAAAGTGAATACCTTATGTTTAATTTTATTCCATAATTTTGCCCCAGAAAAAAGTTCATAATGCAAAACATTGTTAAAACATATATATGTGTGTTGAATAAAAATCAAGGTTTTAACTGCTAACTATTTTCAATACTTTCAGCACGTCAACCATTTCAGCAATCTTCAATTATTTCAGCTGCAGTACCAGAATCTCACTAATTACAGCTTTAATATCTCAGTTTTTTTTGTAGACGACTTTTACTTCTCTTTAATGACCCAAACGACAAGCCTAAATCTCGCATAAAGAAAAAAAATTGAGAACTTTTTAATTTCTACCTCAGTTTTCTCCTAAATTGCAATTAAAATTTGAGAATCAATACCTTGTCTTTATTTTGATCCCTTTAAACTGGTATCAGAATAAAGTTCATAAAGGAAATATAGTTAAAACTGATATATGCATGTTGAATAAAAATAAAGATTTTAACTGTTAACTATTTTCAATACT
>CM063507.1:82158776-82178776 GCA_032207245.1 Pardosa pseudoannulata | reverse complement strand
GATGGCTTTCCACTGGCTTGGAGTAATATGAGATGGAGAGCAACTATGTATCTATTTTACACAGGATGTATCTATTTACAATTCATATAAAGTAAATTGAATTTTTTAGATCAATGTTAAAGAACACAGGATATACCTATTTTAGAAATTTCCAATTCATTTGATGTAAACTGCATTTTTTTAGATCAATGTTAAAGAACACAATATGTAACTAATTCAGAAATTTCCAATTCATATGATGTAAACTGAAATCTTTAGATCAATGTTAAAGAACACAGGATGTAACTAATTCAGAAATTTCCAATTCATATGATGCAAACTGAATTTTTTTAGATCAATATTAAAAAACACAGGATGTAACTAATTTAGAAATTTCCAGTTCATATGATGTAAACTGAACTTTTTTTATCACTGTTAAAGAACATAGGATGTATCTATTTTAGAAATTTCCAATTCATTTGATGTAAACTGCATTTTTTTAGATCAATGTTAAAGAACACATCACATAACTAATTCAAAAATTTCCAATTCATATGATGTAAACTGAACTTTTTTTATCACTGTTAAAGAACATAGGATGTATCTATTTTAGAAATTTCCAATTCATGTAATGTAAACTGAAAATTTTTAGATCAATGTTTAACAGCACAGAATGAACCTAATTTAGAAATTTCAAATTCATATAAAGTAAACTGAAGTTTTTAGATCAATGTTAAAAAACACAGGATGTACCTATTTTAGAAATTTCCTAATCATGTGCTGCAAAGTGAATTTTTTTAGTACAATGTTAAAGAACACAGGATGTAGCGAAATCAAAAATTTCTAATTCATATGATACAAACTCTATTTTTTTTAGATAAATGTAAAAGAACACAGGATGTACCTATTTTAGAAACTTCCAATTCATGTGATGTAAACTGAATCTTTTTAGATCAATGTTAAAGAACACAGGATGTAACTAATTCAAAAATTTTCAATTCATATGGTGTAAACTGAAATCTTTTAGATCAATGTTAAACAACACAGAATGTACCTATTTTAGAAATTTCCAATTCAAGGGATGCAAAGTGGATTTTTTAAGATCAATATTAAAGAACACGGTATGTAACTAATTCAGAAATTTCCAATACATATGATGTAAACAGAATTTTTTTTTAGATCAGTGTTAAAGAACACAGGATGTAACTAATTCAGAATTTTCCAATTCATATGAGGCAAACTGAATTTGTTTATATCAATATTAATGAACACAGGATGTAACTCATTCAAAAATTTCCAATTCATATGATGTAAACTGAAATTTTTTAGATAAATATTAAAGAACACAGGATGTAACTAATGCAGAAATTTCCAATTCATATGATGTAAACTGAAATTTTTTAGATCAATCATAAAGAACACAGGATGTAACTAATTCAGAAATTTCCAATTCATTTGATGTAAACTGAATTTTTTTAGATAAATGTTAAAGAACACAGGATGTAACTAATTCAGAAATTTAAAATTCATATGATGTAAAAGGAAATTTTTCAGATCACTGTTAAAGAACACAGGATGTAACTAATTCAGAATTTTCCAATTCATATGATGCAAACTAAATTTGTTTATATCAATATTAATGAACACAGGATGTAACTCATTCAAAAATTTCCAATTCATATGATGTAAACTGAAATTTTTTAGATAAATATTAAAGAACACAGGATGTAACTAATGCAGAAATTTCCAATTCATATGATGTAAACTGAAATTTTTTAGATCAATCATAAAGAACACAGGATGTAACTAATTCAGAAATTTCCAATTCATTTGATGTAAACTGAATTTTTTAAGATAAATGTTAAAGAACACAGGATGTAACTAATTCAGAAATTTAAAATTCATATGATGTAAAAGGAAATTTTTCAGATCACTGTTAAAGAACACAGGATGTAACTAATTCAGAATTTTCCAATTCATATGATGCAAACTAAATTTGTTTATATCAATATTAATAAACACAGGATGTAACTCATTCAAAAATTTTAAATTCATATAGTGTAAGCTGAAATTTTTTAGATAAATATTAAAGAACACAGGATGTAACTAATGCAGAAATTTCCAATTCATATGATGTAAACTGAAATTTTTTAGATCAATCATAAAGAACACAGGATGTAACTAATTCAGAAATTTCCAATTCATTTGATGTAAACTGAATTTTTTTAGATAAATGTTAAAGAACACAGGATGTAACTAATTCAGAAATTTAAAATTCATATGATGTAAAAGGAAATTTTTCAGATCACTGTTAAAGAACACAGGATGTAACTAATTCAGAATTTTCCAATTCATATGATGCAAACTAAATTTGTTTATATCAATATTAATAAACACAGGATGTAACTCATTCAAAAATTTTAAATTCATATAGTGTAAGCTGAAATTTTTTAGATCAATGTTAAAGAACACAGGATGTAACTAATTCAGAAATTTCCTATTCATGAGTAGTAAAAATGAAATATTCTGACCAATATTGTACAACACATTATGTATTTATTTCACAAATTTGAGATTCATGTGACGTAAAGTGAAATTTTCTGAGAAATATTAAACACTGAAAGCACATTAGATCAAAACTTTCAATTTTGAGATTATGTCATTTCATATAGCATTGAGATAATGCCAAAATTTAAAGTTTCGAGTTGTTGCCATTCTGAATTAAGCAGCCGATATTTGTCCTTTTTCTCACTGCTCTAATTTTTATCCCCTTTCCATGTTATTAATCATGACCGCGGTCACCATTGCTTCCGGAATGAGTTATTTTTTCCCTTCAATTTTTATCTCAGTATGTTCAGGGAAAAATACTAATATCTGACTGCGGCTATTTGAACTCTTTCCCAAGCTTCCTTTTCATTATTTCGATGGATATCGATGAATCATCGACATCGTTTGTCTTTTTTTCCCGTTCTTCGTAATCACCATTCATTCATCACTGGTGTATATATATTTATATATTCATTTCTCTTGAATCCCCACCACCCTGCCACGAGAATTAGCGAAATAATTGCATTGGTGGTGATAATTTTAGTTAACCGGCTTTTATATGTTATCGATGAACTGATACAAGATTTGTTAGTCATGATTAAGCAAATTGTTGAAATGTTCTTGAAGTACTAAAATATAATTAAAAAAAACTGTAATTTAATTATTCGACACAAATACGCAGTTTTTGGTAACCGTGGTCGGAGTGTTTACAAATTTAACCTGTAGAAAATACGAGGGTCACTGTGAAAGTTTTGAGATACAACTAGGTTTTTAAAGTTATACTTACAAAATTTAAGATGTGTTCAAAGTAGTCCCCTCCAGCATCAATGCACTTTTGTGGACGAATTTTTCACAGATTAAATGCCTCAAGTCATTTATTTTTTGGAATAGATGAAAAATGCATTTATAGCCATATCAATTTCTTCTTCTGAATGAAAATGACGTAAGTTCTTTTTAAGATTAAAGAATAACCAAAAGTTCCGCATAGCTGCATCAGGTGAATACGGCGGTTGTCCTATCACTTTAATTTGTTTATGTTTAATAAACTCAACTGTTAATCCGGCTGTATGTGAAGATGCATTGTCACGGTGAAGCATGAGTCCCCTAACATTCATGTTTTGTAGAATTTGTGGAAGACATTGAGTTGTATATCAGCTTGCCGTTACTGTCTTCTGTCCTTCCAACTGGATGGCTTTGACCAATCCCGTACTTCTGAAGAAAACGGCAGACATTACTTTTTCAGTGCACGTTGTCTTTTTACCACTGTCGGCGTGGGATCATTTCAAAGACCCATACTTTGTTTTCTTGAGGTGTTGGAACGTCAATAAACGGTATGTACGTTTCGTCACCCGTTACAATCTTAGAAATGATGAGGTGGCCACCATCATTTAGCAATTTAAAAGATTCTTTACTGATTCTGACACGCTCCCCTTTTTGGTGATCAGTTAGATTATGAGGAACCCAACAGCAAACTACTTTTTTCATACGTAATTCTTCAATAATAATTTTGTGTATAGCTGTGGATCCAGTGTTAAGTTCCTTCTGTATAATTGAATAGGTACAGAGATTATCATCCATTAACATTTTTCTTATGGCAGACACATTATCCGGTATGATTGCCGACGGCGGCCTTCCTGTGTGTTCTTCATCCTCAAGAAAATGGCGACCTCTGCTCAATTCTTTAAACCATCTGAATACAGTAGCACGAGCCGGAGATTCATCACCAAATGCCAGTTTCAACCGTTGAATGCATTCTTTATGATTTAATCCTGCTTTGAAATCGTAGAAAACCATAGCGCGAAAGTGTTTTCACGTCAACTCCATTTTCTCTTCTGTTTAAATTTTATTCTATGCTAAACAAGTTGGAGTAAGTCAGTAAAAAATCGTCTGTTGTGTTAAAATACTTTGTATTTTAAAATTAAACCATTATTTTTATTTTGAAATTTTTTTTCTACGGATACCTTAAAAATTTCGGAATAACCCTCGCATTTGAGAAAAACATACCAAAAATGAAAATTTTTTTCTCTTTAATTTTGTTCGTTTTTATCATCAAAATATTAGAAAGATTATTTTAAAAAAATACAAACTTTAGGTTGGTTGGTTGGTTGGTTTTTGATGTTTAATGGCACTGTATCCTCATGGGACATATTGGGCCAAACACATATACAAACTTTAAAACGAAATAAACTTTAAAACGAAATAACTACTATATTCAATATTTCAACATGTATAGGAAATGTTGATAAATTACAGTCATTTTTTGCTCGAATAACAGCAAAATAAACCCAATGACATAATTTTCAAGATAAATATAATAGACTACTACAACAATATTGTTATGCAAATCAACTGCATGAATTTCATATCCCACAGATTCAGTTGAATTACAGTATCCGAAAAATGGCGTGAAACCGTCGAACTTTTCTCTAGAATGTATCGCCATTTTTGACTTAATGAAACTAAATAAATACCATAAATGTACCATCAATACCACAGCGCCACCTATAGGTGGATTTTTATACTAATTTTTTATGCAATAAATACCTAGCGCATCGTTTGAATTATATGTATTTCATTTAGACCAATAGAATATATTCTACAGTTTTCAGAAGTAGGTAAATTTATTTCTTGCTAAGCCTGTAGTAGTTATTTCGTTTAAAATATTGTATTTTTGAAAAATAATCTATTTCTAACGTCTCTTATATAATAACGGTCTAAGATATCTGCCCGTTTCTAGTCGAATTTATGAAGCGGTTGGATCTGGAATGGATAGAGACATCCATACTAGATTCTTGATGAGTTAGGGTTTGCAAAATTCAAAGAGAGTTCGAAAACGTTCAAAATCTACACCTTCCCCTTTTTCGAGCGTTTAATGCCATTATTTCAAGCTCTATTGTTCCCAAATAAGAGCAGGAGATATTAAATTTATCAATTTATCACATAATAAATATTTAAAAATAACATTCTTTTTCTAACATTATGACGCCATTCCATCTCATTGAATAATTTCTTATTTTAAATGATTTATATATATCGTCTGCATTACTTCCGTGCGTTTCATCACTGAACTTAGGTATGACGTAAATAATTTTGTTTTAAATTTGTCTTAAATAATATATTAGGTACGTAAGTGAAAATTTTAAATTGAATCATTGATTACTTTTTGATTCAATGAAAATTTTATAACCGGTATTAACAACAAATTCTTTTCATAAAATTCGAAGAGTGTATTTCATGAACTAATAAATATCTAGCATTTGTTATATATCTTTGAAACTTAAGAAGTTTGTTCGTTTGTGTGTTTTTTATACATAACCACATGGTTTGTTATTGATTCATTAAATTTTGGACATCATTCATATATACTGCCAAATAAACAAATTATTGAGCGTGTAACAGATAATTCTCAGCCAAAAAACAAACTATTTTTTTACATGCCTTATAGGGTGCTTTACAATTCTAGAAAATTAAAAATTTTACTGATCCCGTTATATGACGGGCTACATGCTAGTCACATAATAAATAGGTAAAAATAACATTTTTTTCTAGCATTATGACGTCATTCCTTTAACCATATCGTTTAATCATTTCTTATTTTAAATGATTTATATATCGTCTGCATTATTTTCGTACTTTTTATCATTGAACTCAGATATGACGTCAATAATTTTGTTTTAAATTTGTCTTAAAAATAGATTATGTGCATAAGTGATAATTTTAAATTGAATCATTGATTAGTTTTTGTTGCAATGATAATTTGAACATCGGTATTAACAACAAAGTCTAGGAGTCTATTTCACGGACTCATAAATATCTAGAGTTTAAGTTATATATGTTTGAAAATTCAGAAGTTTGTTCGTTTGTGTGTTTGTTTATTATACATAACAAGCTTTGAAAGCAATTTGATAAATTTTGGCCATCATTCATATATACCGCCAAATAATCACTGTCAATATTAAAACCTCTGCTCTCCATCCTATCACGTAATATGACAAGATAAATTAAAGTTGGCAACTAACATTCGGTCAGCAATGATAAACAAATGATTGAGCTTGTACCAGATGATTTTCAGCCAAAAAACAAACCATTATTTTGCTACCATTTTTTTACTTGCCTTTTAGGGTACTTTACAATACTAGAAAATTAAAAATTTTACTGATCCCGTTATATGACGGGCAACATGCTAGTCACTTAATAAATAGGTAAAAATAATATTTTTTTCCTAGCATTATGACGTCATTACTTTAACCATCTCGTTTAATCATTTCCTATTTTAAATTATTTAAATATCGTCTGCATTATTTTCGTACGTTTTATCACTGAGCTTAGATAATACGTAAATAGTTTTGTTTTATATTTGTTTTAAATAATAGATTGTGTACATAAGGGATAATTTTAAATTGAATCATCGATTATTTCTTGTTGAAATGGAAATATTTTATCACGGGTATTAACAACAAAGTCTAGGAATCTATTTCACTGACTAATATATATCTAGCGTTTAAGTGATATATCTTTGAAAATAAAGAAGTTTTTTCGTTCGTATGTTTGTTTATCATACATAACCACACGCTTTGCAAACAATTTGATATATTTTGGACATCATTCATATGTACCGCCAAATAATCACTATCCAATATTAAAACCTCTGCTCTCCATCCTATCATGTAATAGGACAAGATAAATTAAAGTTGGCAGCTAACATGCGGTCAGTAAAGATAAACAAATTATCGAGAGTGTACCAGATAATTTTCAGCCAAAATACAAACCATTTTTTTACTTGCCCTTTAGGGTACTTACAATACTAGAAAACTAAAACTTTTCTGATCCCGTCATATGACGGGCTACATGCTAGTCACAAAATATATAGGGAAAAATAACATTTTTTTCCCCTAGCATTATGAAGTCATTCCTTTAAACATGTCGTTTAATCATTTCTTATTTCAAATGATTTTTATATCGTCGGCGTTATTTTCGTACGTTTTATCACTGAACTGAGATATGACGTATATAATTTTGTTTTATATTTGTTTTAAATAATAGATTGTGTACATAAGTGATAATTTTAAATTGAGTCATCGATTATTTTTTGTTGAAATGAAAATTTTATCATCGGTACTAACAACAAAGTCTAGGAGTCTATTTCACTGTCTAATATATATCTAGCGTTTAAGTTATATATCTTTGAAAATAAAGACGTTTTTTTCGTTCGTGTGTTTGTTTATCATACATAACCATACGCTTTGCAAACAATTTTATAAATTTTGGACATCATTCATATATACCGCCAAATAATCATTGTCAATATTAAAACCTCTGCTGTACACCCTATCACTTAATAGGACAAGATAGATTAAAGTTGGCCACTAACATGCGGTCAGTAAAGGTAAATAAATTATTGAACTTGTACCAGATAATTCTTAGCCAAAAACAAACCAATTTTTTTTACTTGCCTTATAAGATACTTTACAGGACTAGAAAATTAAAACTTTTACTTATCCTGTCACATGACGGGCTATATGCTTGTTCTGATGATTATAACAAAGAAAATTAAAAAGAAAAAATTTCCGTTTTCGGCATGTTTTTTCTGAAATATATTCGAAATATATACAGGCAAAGGGTTAAAGGTCATATGCTGCCTTATATACTTTTTAAAATGTCAATTCTATTTATGAACTTATATAATTGTTTCCGATTGTTTCTCAAAGAGTATCCAATTCCTTAACCACTGTCTGAGAAAATCAATGCTGTGAGATATCCAGCATCCCTTACCTTTGACCAGTATCAACGGTGAAACGTAATTTCTGCACGGTTCCGTAGACGCTTAAGGCCGTGTGTGAACTACTCTCCCCGGAGATTAGGCTATTGAATCATGCTTCCAGATATTAACTATTAATCCCTGACATTCCTGCACGCTCACTAAATTTCCGCAACCCGTCACCCGGTAACGGGACCGTGAATGGAACATGTTCCGACTCGAAATCCATCCATTAGCTGGGAAATTCGAAATGGACGACCCCTGAAATCGGACCATCCATCGATTACACGAGACTAGATTAAACGATAGAGTAATCGAGATGCAGATGGATACCCTACGGCGAGGGCTTACGGCCGAAATGCTTTAAGTGCCTCGAATTTATCATCGGGGATGGAATTTGTGGCAACGCGAAGCGACCAGGTGGGAGGTACCGGACTAAGAAAGGGATTCCGACATTCCTAGGCTTAATAACCTTGATTTTCACCGCTATGTTAGCAGTATCTCCCAGGATTTACCTGCATAGCGGGTTCTCAAGCTTTTAGACAGCGGACATTCTGTTGAACAAAATTTCACTGAGAAATCAACAGCTTTACTTTTCCGTTGTGAAATACAATTAACTCCTTGCCTTTGGAATATATTTGAGAAACACGTTCCAAAAATGGAATTTTTTCTCTTTAATTTCGTCCGTTATTATCATCAAAATGTCAGAAATACATTATTTTTGAAAAAAAAAAAAATCAAACGAAATAACTACTATTTCCAATACAGTCCATACCGGCTATATGGTCACCTCACTTATACTGTCATATTTGAGAAACACGTTCCAAAAATGGAATTTTTTCTCTTTAATTTCGTCCGTTATTTTCATCAAAATGTCAGAAATACATTATTTTTGAAAAAAAAAATCAAACGAAATAACTACTATTTTCAATACAGTCAGTACTGGCTATATGGTCATATTTGAGAAACACGTTCCAAAAATGGAATTTTTTCTCTTTAATTTCGTCCGTTATTTTCATCAAAATGTCAGAAATACATTATTTTTGAAAAAAAAAATCAAACGAAATAACTACTATTTTCAATACAGTCAGTACTGGCTATATGGTCACCTCACTTATATGGTCATATTTGAGAAACACGTTCCAAAAATGGAATTTTTTCTCTTTAATTTCGTCTGTTATTTTCATCAAAATGTCAGAAATACATTATTTTTGAAAAAAAAAAAAATCAAACGAAATAACTACTATTTTCAATACAGTCAGTACTGGCTATATGGTCACCTCACTTATATGGTCATATTTGAGAAACACGTTCCAAAAATGGAATTTTTTCTTTTTAATTTCGTCCGTTAGTATCATCAAAATGTTAGAAATACCTTATTTTTGAAAAAAAAAAAAAAAAATCAAACGAAATAACTACTATTTTCAATACAGTCAGTACTGGCTATATGGTCACCTCACTTATATGGTCATATTTGAGAAACACGTTCCAAAAATGGAATTTTTTCTCTTTGATTTCGTCCGTTATTTTCATCAAAATGTCAGAAATACCATTATTTTTGAAAAAAAAAAAAATCAAAACGAAATAACTACTATTTTCAATACAGTCAGTACTGGCTATATGGTCACCTCACTTATATGGTCATATTTGAGAAACACGTTCCAAAAATGGAATTTTTTCTCTTTAATTTCGTCCGTTATTTTCATCAAAATGTCAGAAATACATTATTTTTGAAAAAAAAAAATCAAACGAAATAACTACTATTTTCAATACAGTCAGTACTGGCTATATGGTCACCTCACTTATATGGTCATATTTGAGAAACACGTTCCAAAAATGGAATTTTTTCTCTTTAATTTCGTCCGTTATTTTCATCAAAATGTCAGAAATACCATTATTTTTTGAAAAAAAAAAAAAAAATCAAACGAAATAACTACTATTTTTCAATACAGTCCAGTACTGGCTATATGGTCACCTCACTTATATGGTCATATTTGAGAAACACGTTCCAAAAATGGAATTTTTTCTCTTTAATTTCGTCCGTTATTTTCATCAAAATGTCAGAAATACATTATTTTTGAAAAAAAAAAATCAAACGAAATAACTACTATTTTCGAATACAGTCCGTACTGGCTATATGGTCACCTCACTTATATGGTCATATTTGAGAAACACGTTCCAAAAATGGAATTTTTTCTCTTTAATTTCGTCCGTTATTTTCATCAAAATGTCAGAAATACATTAATTTTGAAAAAAAAAAAAAAAAAAATCAAATGAAATAACTACTATTTCGAATACAGTCCGTACTGGCTATATGGTCACCTCACTTATATGGTCATATTTGAGAAACACGTTCCAAAAATGGAATTTTTTCTCTTTAATTTTGTTCGTTATTTTATCATCAAAATGTCAGAAATACATTATTTTTGAAAAAAAAAAAATCAAACGAAATAACTACTATTTTCAATACAGTCAGTACTGGCTATATGGTCACCTCACTTATATGGTCATATTTGAGAAACACGTTCCAAAAATGGAATTTTTTCTTTTTAATTTCGTCCGTTAGTATCATCAAAATGTTAGAAATACCTTATTTTTGAAAAGAAAAATCAACTGAAATAACTACTATTTTCGAATACAGTCAGTACTGGCTATATGGTCACCTCACTTATATGGTCATATTTGAGAAACACGTTCCAAAAATGGAATTTTTTCTCTTTAATTTCGTCTGTTATTTTCATCAAAATGTCAGAAATACATTATTTTTGAAAAAAAAAAAAATCAAACGAAATAACTACTATTTTCAATACAGTCAGTACTGGCTATATGGTCACCTCACTTATATGGTCATATTTGAGAAACACGTTCCAAAAATGGAATTTTTTCTCTTTAATTTCGTCTGTTATTTTCATCAAAATGTCAGAAATACATTATTTTTGAAAAAAAAAAATCAAACGAAATAACTGCTATTTTCAATATAGTCAGTACTGGCTATATGGTCACCTCACTTATATGGTCATATTTGAGAAACACGTTCCAAAAATGGAATTTTTTCTCTTTAATTTCGTCCGTTATTTTCATCAAAATGTCAGAAATACATTATTTTTGAAAAAAAAAAAAAAATCAAACGAAATAACTACTATTTTCAATACAGTCAGTACTGGCTATATGGTCACCTCACTTATATGGTCATATTTGAGAAACACGTTCCAAAAATGGAATTTTTTCTCTTTAATTTCGTCTGTTATTTTCATCAAAATGTCAGAAATACATTATTTTTGAAAAAAAAAAAAATCAAACGAAATAACTGCTATTTTCAATATAGTCAGTACTGGCTATATGGTCACCCGCTTATATGGTCATATTTGAGAAACACGTTCCAAAAATGGAATTTTTTCTCTTTAATTTCGTCCGTTATTTTCATCAAAATGTTAGAAATACATTATTTTTGAAAAAAAAAAATCAAAACGAAATAACTACTATTTTCAATACAGTCAGTACTGGCTATATGGTCACCTCACTTATATGGTCATATTTGAGAAACACGTTCCAAAAATGGAATTTTTTCTCTTTAATTTCGTCTGTTATTTTCATCAAAATGTCAGAAATACATTATTTTTGAAAAAAAAAAAAAATCAAACGAAATAACTACTATTTTCAATACAGTCAGTACTGGCTATATGGTCACCTCACTTATATGGTCATATTTGAGAAACACGTTCCAAAAATGGAATTTTTTCTCTTTAATTTCGTCTGTTATTTTCATCAAAATGTCAGAAATACATTATTTTTGAAAAAAAAAAAAATCAAACGAAATAACTACTATTTTCAATACAGTCAGTACTGGCTATATGGTCACCTCACTTATATGGTCATATTTGAGAAACACGTTCCAAAAATGGAATTTTTTCTCTTTTAATTTCGTCCGTTATTTTCATCAAAATGTCAGAAATAGATTATTTTTGAAAAAAAAAAAATAATCAAACGAAATAACTACTATTTTCAATACAGTCAGTACTGGCTATATGGTCACCTCACTTATATGGTCATATTTGAGAAACACGTTCCAAAAATGGAATTTTTTCTCTTTAATTTCGTCCGTTATTTCATCAAAATGTCAGAAATACATTATTTTTGAAAAAAAAAAAAATAAATAACTACTATTTTCAATACAGTCAGTACTGGCTATATGGTCACCTCACTTATATGGTCATATTTGAGAAACACGTTCCAAAAATGGAATTTTTTCTCTTTAATTTCGTCTGTTATTTTCATCAAAATGTCAGAAATACATTATTTTTGAAAAAAAAAAAATCAAACGAAATAACTGCTATTTTCAATATAGTCAGTACTGGCTATATGGTCACCTCACTTATATGGTCATATTTGAGAAACACGTTCCAAAAATGGAATTTTTTTCTCTTTAATTTATTTTCATCAAAATGTCAGAAATACATTAATTTTGAAAAAAAAAAAATCAAACGAAATAACTACTATTTTCAATACAGTCAGTACTGGCTATATGGTCACCTCACTTATATGGTCATATTTGAGAAACACGTTCCAAAAATGGAATTTTTTCTTTTTAATTTCGTCCGTTATTTTCATCAAAATGTCAGAAATACATTAATTTTGAAAAAAAAAAATCAAACGAAATAACTACTATTTTCAATACAGTCAGTACTGGCTATATGGTCATATTTGAGAAACACGTTCCAAAAATGGAATTTTTTCTCTTTAATTTCGTCCGTTAGTATCATCAAAATGTCAGAAATACATTATTTTTGAAAAAAAAAATCAAACGAAATAACTACTATTTTCAATACAGTCAGTACTGGCTATATGGTCATATTTGAGAAACACGTTCCAAAAATGGAATTTTTTCTTTTTAATTTCGTCCGTTAGTATCATCAAAATGTTAGAAATACCTTATTTTTGAAAAGAAAAATCAACTGAAATAACTACTATTTTCAATACAGTCAGTACTGGCTATATGGTCACCTCACTTATATGGTCATATTTGAGAAACACGTTCCAAAAATGGAATTTTTTCTCTTTAATTTCGTCCGTTATTTTCATCAAAATGTCAGAAATACATTATTTTTGAAAAAAAAAAAATCAAACGAAATAACTACTATTTTCAATACAGTCAGTACTGGCTATATGGTCACCTCACTTATATGGTCATATTTGAGAAACACGTTCCAAAAATGGAATTTTTTCTCTTTAATTTCGTCCGTTATTATCATCAAAATGTCAGAAATACATTATTTTTGAAAAAAAAAATCAAACGAAATAACTACTATTTTCAATACAGTCAGTACTGGCTATATGGTCATATTTGAGAAACACGTTCCAAAAATGGAATTTTTTCTCTTTAATTTCGTCCGTTATTTTCATCAAAATGTCCGAAATAAATTATTTTTGAAAAAAAAAAATCAAATGAAATAACTACTATTTTCAATACAGTCCGTACCGGCTATATGGTCACCTCACTTATATGGTCATATTTGAGAAACACGTACCAAAAATGGAATTTTTTCTCTTTAATTTTAGTTGTTATTAGTATCAAAATATTAGAAATAAATTATTTTTGAAAAAAAAAATTTAAACGAAATAACTATTGTTTTCAATACAGTCCGTACTGGCTATATGGTCACCTCACTTATATGGTCATATTTGAGAAACACGTTCCAAAAATGGAATTTTTTCTCTTTAATTTCGTCCGTTATTATCATCAAAATGTCAGAAATACATTATTTTTGAAAAAAAAAAATCAAATGAAATAACTACTATTTTCAATACAGTCAGTACTGGCTATATGGTCACCTCACTTATATGGTCATATTTGAGAAACACGTTCCAAAAATGGAATTTTTTCTCTTTAATTTCGTCCGTTATTTTCATCAAAATGTCAGAAATACATTAATTTTGAAAAAAAAAAAATCAAACGAAATAACTACTATTTTCAATACAGTCAGTACTGGCTATATGGTCACCTCACTTATATGGTCATATTTGAGAAACACGTTCCAAAAATGGAATTTTTTCTCTTTAATTTCGTCGTCTGTTTTTTTCATCAAAATGTCAGAAATACATTATTTTTTGAAAAAAAAATCAAACGAAATAACTACTATTTTCAATACAGTCAGTACTGGCTATATGGTCACCTCACTTATATGGTCATATTTGAGAAACACGTTCCAAAAATGGAATTTTTTCTCTTTAATTTCGTCTGTTATTTTCATCAAAATGTCAGAAATACATTATTTTTGAAAAAAAAAAAATCAAACGAAATAACTACTATTTCAATACAGTCCAGTACCGGCTATATGGTCACCTCACTTATATGGTCATATTTGAGAAACACGTTCCAAAAATGGAATTTTTTCTCTTTAATTTCGTCTGTTATTTTCATCAAAATGTCAGAAATACATTATTTTTGAAAAGAAAAATCAACTGAAATAACTACTATTTTCGAATACAGTCCGTACCGGCTATATGGTCACCTCACTTATATGGTCATATTTGAGAAACACGTTCCAAAAATGGAATTTTTTCTCTTTAATTTCGTCCGTTATTATCATCAAAATGTCAGAAATACATTATTTTTGAAAAAAAAAAATCAAACGAAATAACTACTATTTTCAATACAGTCAGTACTGGCTATATGGTCACCTCACTTATATGGTCATATTTGAGAAACACGTTCCAAAAATGGAATTTTTTCTCTTTAATTTCGTCCGTTTATTTTCATCAAAATGTCAGAAATACATTATTTTTGAAAAAAAAAATCAAACGAAATAACTACTATTTTCAATACAGTCAGTACTGGCTATATGGTCATATTTGAGAAACACGTTCCAAAAATGGAATTTTTTCTCTTTAATTTCGTCCGTTATTTTCATCAAAATGTCAGAAATACATTAATTTTGAAAAAAAAAAAATCAAACGAAATAACTACTATTTTCAATACAGTCCGTACCGGCTATATGGTCACCTCACTTATATGGTCATATTTGAGAAACACGTTCCAAAAATGGAATTTTTTCTCTTTAATTTCGTCCGTTTTATTTTCATCAAAATGTCAGAAATACATTATTTTTGAAAAAAAAAAAAAATCAAACGAAATAACTACTATTTTCAATACAGTCAGTACTGGCTATATGGTCACCTCACTTATATGGTCATATTTGAGAAACACGTTCCAAAAATGGAATTTTTTCTCTTTAATTTCGTCCGTTATTTTCATCAAAATGTCAGAAATACATTAATTTTGAAAAAAAAAAAATCAAACGAAATAACTACTATTTTCAATACAGTCAGTACTGGCTATATGGTCACCTCACTTATATGGTCATATTTGAGAAACACGTTCCAAAAATGGAATTTTTTCTCTTTAATTTCGTCTGTTACCTTCATCAAAATGTCAGAAATACATTATTTTTGAAAAAAAAAATCAAATGAAATAACTACTATTTTCAATACAGTCAGTACTGGCTATATGGTCACCCGCTTATATGGTCATATTTGAGAAACACGTTCCAAAAATGGAATTTTTTCTCTTTAATTTTGTTTGTTATTTTCATCAAAATGTCAGAAATAAATTATTTTTGAAAAAAAAAATTTAAACGAAATAACTACTATTTCAATACAGTCAGTACTGGCTATATGGTCACCTCACTTATATGGTCATATTTGAGAAACACGTTCCAAAAATGGAATTTTTTCTCTTTAATTTCGTCCGTTATTTTCATCAAAATGTCAGAAATACATTATTTTTGAAAAAAAAAAATCAAATGAAATAACTACTATTTTCGAATACAGTCCGTAGGCTATATGGTCACCTCACTTATATGGTCATATTTGAGAAACACGTTCCAAAAATGGAATTTTTTCTCTTTAATTTCGTCTGTTATTTTCATCAAAATGTCAGAAATACATTATTTTTGAAAAAAAAAAATCAAATGAAATAACTACTATTTTCGAATACAGTCCGTACTGCTATATGGTCACCTCACTTATATGGTCATATTTGAGAAACACGTTCCAAAAATGGAATTTTTTCTCTTTAATTTCGTCCGTTATTTTCATCAAAATGTCAGAAATAGATTATTTTTGAAAAAAAATCAAACGAAATAACTACTATTTTCAATACAGTCCGTACTGGCTATATGGTCATCACTTATATGGTCATATTTGAGAAACACGTTCCAAAAATGGAATTTTTTCTCTTTAATTTCGTCCGTTATTTCATCAAAAAGTCAGATATACATTATTTGAAAAAAAAAATCAAACGAAATAACTACTATTTTCAATACAGTCAGTACTGGCTATATGGTCCTCACATATGGTCATATTTGAGAAACACGTTCCAAAAATGGAATTTTTTCTCTTTAATTTCGTCTGTATTTTCATCAAAATGTCAGAAATACATTATTTTTGAAAAAAAAAATCAAATGAAATAACTACTATTTCAATACAGTCAGTACCGGCTATATGGTCACCTCACTTATATGGTCATATTTGAGAAACACGTTCCAAAAATGGAATTTTTCTCTTTAATTTCGTCCGTTATTTTCATCAAAAATCAGAATACATTATTGAAAAAAAAAAAAAAACGAAATAACTACTATTTTTAATACACAGTACTGGCTATATGGTCACCTCACTTATGGTCATTTTGAGAAACACGTTCCAAAAATGGAATTTTCTCTTTAATGTTCCGTTATTTTCATCAAAATGTCAGAAATACATTATTTTTGAAAAAAAAAATCAATGAAATAACTACTATTTCGAATACAGTCCGTGGCTAAATGGTCACCTCACATATTGGTCATATTTGAGAAACACGTTCCAAAAATGGAATTTTTTTTCTCTTTAATTTCGTCTGTTATCATCAAAATGTCAGAAATACATTATTTTTGAAAAAAAAAATCAATGAAATAACTACTATTTCGAATACAGTCCGAGCTATATGGTCACCTCACTTATATGGTCATATTGAGAAACCCGTTCCAAAAATGGAATTTTTTCTCTTTAATTTGTCTGTATATTTCATCAAAATGTCAGAATACATTATTATGAAAAAAAAAAAAATCAAACGAAATAACTATTTTAAATATAGTCAGTACTGTATATGGTCACCCGCTTATAATCAATATTACTTTCTAAAGAGTTAACTTAATAGGAAAATTTAAAATTACCAAATATAGCATTTTCTTTTTTCTTGTTGCCGGTTATTGGGTCAGATTCATGTTTTCAACGAGTTTCCGTTTTTTTTCTTTTCGTTTTTTTGAAACAAGATCCGAATCAAGCCTTTATATCCTCTCTTTCCCCCTTTCTGTTGTGTAGACATCACCTCTCTCACTTCTCTTGCATGACAAGAAGTGGACATCTGTCTGTTTATTGGTTGAATTTATCTCTCCTATTAAGTTTGACAAACAAGTAAAGGAAATTTTATTGCTATTTGGATCATACGTCACAACTAAGAACGTTCATTTTTTAATTATGGCTTAAAAAAGAAAGAATTTCATTTGCTCCAAAAGTGAATTGATTAAAAATTTTAAAAGTCTAATATTCAAATTTTTTGCCAAAGCAAATTCGATTACACGACATAAAATAACATCTAGCTGCCAAATTTTGGTCTTCAAGTGTTGAAATCGGTGATCACAAAGTAAACGTCAGAGTTTGTCATTATGGGAATATAAGGCTCTCTGTTATATTAAAAAATATTAAAAAACAATATATTTATTGTTCCGCATATAACTTTATATGATTTTTCTGGACAGCTCAGATGACCATATAACCAATACAGACTATATTTTCACATATATGGGGGACATGTGAATAGATGACAGTCATTTTTGCTCCAATGACAACCAAATAAATCAAATGAGTTAATTTTCTGGATAAGTAAAATAAACTAATCCCACAATATTATTATGTCTATCAATTATCATGAATTCCATCAGATTATTTTGAATTTCACAAACTCACAATCTGAATTCTCAATAATTTTTAAAGGTATATAGAAGCTTAAATTGCACCTAGAATATTTGAAATTTTTATTAATTTCCAAATAAAAAGTCCTTTCAAAATAATGTTTAAAGTTATTAGTAATAATTATAGTGTAATTGCAGTAATATCATTCTAAATAGAGAAAGACGTATGTGAAGCTCTTTTTATTTTTTGACTGTGGAATATATTTGAGAAAAACGTGCTAAACATTTAAAAAAATATCTTTAATTTTGCTCGTTGTTATCATCAAAATATTATAAATAGATTATTTTTGAAGACAACAAAATTTTAAATAAAATAACTACTGTTTTCAATATTTTCACATATTTGGGGAAATGTGAATGGATAAGTCATTTTTGCTCCAATGACAGTAAAATAAGTCGAATGAGTTAATTTTCTGGATAAGTAAAATAAACTAATCCAACAATATTATTATCTCTATCAACTGTCATGAATTCCCTCAGATTTAATTGAATTACACAAATTCACAATCTGAATTCTCAATAATTTTTAAAGGTACATGGGAGCAGAAATTGCACCTAGAATATTTGAAATATTTATTAATTTCTAAATAAAAAATTCTTTCAAAATAATGTTTAAAGTTATTAGAAATAATTAAAGTGTAATTGCAGTAATATCATTCTAAATAGAGAAAGATGTATGTGAAGCTCTTTTAATTTTTTGCCCGTGGAATATATTTGAGAAAAACATGCTAAACATTTAAAAAATTCTCTTTAATTTTGCACACTAATTATCATCAAAATATTAGAAATAGATTTGAAAAGAACAAAATTTTAAAAGAAAAAACTACTGTTTTTAATATTTTCACGTATATTTGGGGAATGTTAACCCCTTCCAGTATGATTTAATAATGAAAAACTGTGCATGAAATAACCATTTAATTTTTATTTAAAAAACTTGTTTCATTTTACAATTCTTACATATTCTTAATTAAAATCCACTTTTTACATAGTGTTAAATAATATCAGAAATTAGTAAAATTAAGAAAATATCAAAACAAAACATTAATAAGATATACAGATAATAGTCTTCAGCTAGTGGTACTTTTCAAAATAAAGTGTAAAGGAATTCTTAATTATTTACACCGCCAAATAGTCTCACTTTTAATTGGATTCTTGTAACACACGCGGCATTTCTCAGTAGGTTTTCTTTTATTCTGACTCATTAATTTAGAAATGACTTGTACCAAGTAAACAATATGCAATAGTGACTCGTGATTTTCACAAGTGATAAAAGTGTTGCCAAATTCAGTACACTAGAAATTTTGAATTAAATTATCATATTTAACAGTAACTTTAATCGCATGACGAGTGTAGCTCGTCATTGTGCGGTATGAAATGAAAAACTAATGACGAGCTAGACTCATCATTTTACCGGAAAGGGTTAATGGATGACAGTCATTTTTGTTCCAATGACAGCAAAATAAATTCCAATGACATAATATTATCAATAAATATAACAAACTAATACAACAATATTATTATCTCTATCAAATGTCATGAATTCCCTCAGATTCTTTTGAATTTCGCAAATCCTTTATAATTTCAGAGAAATGGCGACCATTGGCACGAAACTACGGAGCAAAAAAGTAACTCTGACTATTGGAAAAATGGCAAATTAGATATATTATGCATTGGACTAACCGATTTTGGGCTTTTCGAAATTGAAATACCGT
>CM063507.1:82141276-82143776 GCA_032207245.1 Pardosa pseudoannulata | reverse complement strand
ACTTTCACCAAATGTCTTGTTCACAAAAAAATATCTGTCAAAAGATTCAAGTATACTTTCAGTAAAATCTTCATGTAATTACAACTTGTGTTCAATTATTTTTAAAAGCATTTTAAAAAGAGGTAATACGTGTAAAAGGAAAAATTTAAATAGTTTCTACAACGATGAAAGTATACTTTCATGAAAACCATCTTTCAAAAGATTCAAGTATACTTTAAGTAAAATCTTCATGTAAATAGAACTTGTGTTCAATTATTTTTAAAAGCATTTTAAAAAGAGATGATATATGTAAAAAGAAAAAATAAATAGTTTCTCCCCCGATAAAAGTACACTTTCACCAAAAGGTTTGTTCACCAAAATTATCTTTCAAATGATTCAAATAATAATTCAGTAAAATCTCCACTAATTACAAGTGCTGCATCCATAATGAAATTATTAGGTTCAACTTGTGTTCAATTATTGTTTAAAAGCATTTTAAAAACAGATAATATATGTAAATAAAATAATTTTTCACACACTCCAAGTATACTTTCACCAAAAATCCTTGTACGTAATTACGCTGCTGGAATTATAAGATTCGACGAGAGTTCGGAAAAATGTTTCAAAGAATTTTACAAATATCGGAAATTCATTAACTTTCGAACGGACGTAGAGAGGCTAAAGTTTCTCGGAAATCTGGCTGGTTGTTTATACCCTGAATGAAGCCTTTAAAGTACAAAGGGGAGAAAAATCTAATGAAAATTTTTATGTAATTACCTGTTCAATAGCAGAGAAATTTGTCAAAAGACTCTTTTAATTAATTGCTTTAAAGTAAAAGGTCCAATTACTTCACATTAACACGCGCTTGTGTGTAGGCAAACATAAAAGAACATTTTGCATTTAACACATCCTCTGAATTAACCAAATCCTATTGTTTTTTTTCTGTGTGTGTCTCGAAAAATATGCAAGCTCATTTAAGGATGATTAATGGGCACATTTTTTGTAATGTTTAAGGGATAATTATGTTTTTAAGTTTAGTGGAACTTTTTGTATTTTGTTATGTTTAAATAAAATATTTTCAACAACTTGGATATTAATTCAGCACTTGTTCCATTTTCAAAAATATTCTGAGTTTCTAAAAGACTAGCAGGCGTCTAGTGACCTGTGAAATTTCTTTATGTGCATAGACGTGAATAATGTAAATATATTAAAGTTCTTTATTTGTTGATTTTTTAAAGGTGTAGTAGACTTTGAAAGCAATTTTTTCCTAAATTTCCGTAGATTCTTTTGAATTTTGATTTTACACTCACTGTAAGCTCAAGTGTTATGAGCCATAGTATGTTTTTAATATTTTAAAGATTTTTATTTAGCAAAATTTAAATTCTTAAACTTTAAGAATTCTTAACACAATTTTAAAAAAAAGAAGCTTCATGTAAATTTCTTTTTCAATTTTTCAATATAGGTAAGGAAATTCTTACAATGAGGTACTTTAAAAATTTAAAGAGTGGCCGAAAAATTAGTTTGGCTTGGATTGAAGTGCTGTGAATGACCTACTGTATATTGAGGAGCAACTGTTCGCCTGGAAGACGGCATATCCTGACACAGGTATTTGCGGGATGAATGACAAACCGTGATTCATCTGACCAGGCAACTCTCTTCCACTGATCCATGGACCAGTCGCTATGTTCCCGGGCCCAGCGTAGGCGCAGTTGGCGATGGCACTGGGTCAGCAAAGGCACACGAGTGGGACGTTTGCTGCGTAGCCCCTATCCATCAGTGTTCACTGAAAAGTGTGCTCCGATACTATTCTACTTGGCCTTGCATTGTATTGGGCTGTCAGCAGAGCCACTGTTTGGCTCCGGTTTTGCTTCACCATGCGAGACAGTCTCCGACGACCTTTTTCTTTGATAGTGTGTGGACGTCCAACACCATGTCGTCTACAGCTGGTTTCACCATCATTCATCCACTTTACATAAGTACTAACAACTGTAGATTGAGAACAACCCACGAGTCTTGCAGTTTAGAAAATACTTGTTCCGAGCCTTCGACCCATTACAATCTGCCCTCTATCAAAATCACATAGATCACCAGCCTTTCCCATCACACACAAAAGCAAGTGAAAGAATGATTTTTCAGACTCTACAGCAGCAGTTAAACACTATTTCTACTTGATCACGTGCATCTCCATGTCATCCAGGTGAGTTCATTGTAAAATGTAGGGGTGGTCATAATGTTTTGGCGCTTGAGTGTATATTTCAATATAAAATACGAAAAGTGGGTTAAAAAATGAAATAATTTTCGAACTAATGAGATTTAACTGTATTGACGCGCAAAACGCCCGCTTTCGGTACAATTCCGCTGCGAAATGTACCCTCACAAAATGTGTTAATAGGGTGACCATAATGTAATGGCTGTTCAGCATATAGTTCCTCTAGCTCAATTCTACCACTATTTTTCTTCTATTATCCATAGAATGTTTCGTCAACCAAACCTCATTCAAGAAATTAGTAGGAATTTAGGA
>CM063507.1:82131276-82136276 GCA_032207245.1 Pardosa pseudoannulata | reverse complement strand
TAAAGGAACAGCAAATGAAATTGTTGGTTCTCAAACAGACAGACGCCGTAATTGGTGCACAGTTTTACAATTTTATACTTTCAATAAACTGTAACTGAGGCCACAAAAGCTTCTTCTAAGAATAAATCATTTTATGAAAATAGTCAAAAGTGCAGTATATAAAACTGTTCCTTTATCGAATAGAATCTTACATAAATACATTTTAATATGTTTGCAAGACGCTATAAAATAATTTTTTTCTATTATCCGATTTCAGACTGTTCAAGGATTTAAACTTAATATTAAAACTTTATTTATTTATTTTTCGACAGCTTCCAAATCTTTAGAAATTCAAATTCTTCTAGACGGAGAAATTCGATTAGGTAGAAAGTGACTAAAGGTTTTGATTACCTTTTTTCTTTACATTTTCACTCTAGAAAACACATTTTAATCGGCTCTAAAAAGAAAAGAAATTTACCAGAAACAATATTTGCCTATCGATTAATCAAAATCTTTTTTTAAATATTATTTTCATTTCACGGCTTATTCTCATGTGTATTTAAATGTATGAAAGTTGAATTGGATCACAAAATCTCAGTATAAACAGTGCAATCTTTTAAAAAGACTTCTGTAGTTTTTCAGGGTATCAGGTACTTTAAAAAGAGAGTGGAAAAAAGTAAGTTTATATTAATTATTAATTTTGATATTATTTTTAAAGTTAAAAAGACAATAAATATGAAATCATTTTTTAAAGTATTCAACATATTTTAATCGGCAATTAATTTGATAGCATATTTTATTTGGATTTAAAGAATTGAATTTATTAGAATCAATATTTGTCTATCGATTAATCAAAATCCACCCTATTTTGTTTCAATTGACGGCTAATTCTCATGTGTATTCAAATGGGTGAAAACTAAATTGGATTAAAACTCTCGTACAAGCAGTTTTTTTTTTTTAATTTCTGCAGTCAAAATGTTTAAATGCACCGCATTAACCTGTAGGCATAGATCTCATAACCGGGGGGGGGGGTGCGAATTCGGGGCATACCTGAAAAGGCGCAATCGGAAAGTAAAAACCCTAATTATTTCACAGTGTTCGGCACGGAAACCTCCTTACAGGAGTCACCGTTATTTCATAATATTTTTTCACATGTGCTACTTTGTTTCTCGATGATTATTTGCAGCTTTAATTTATAATTAGAGCGGAAATTTTTTGTAGTCATTTTTCTATAATTCAAATTAAAATAATTTTTAATTTAAATTTTATCTACATCTATACAAACGAACGCAAAAAATGACAGCAAATTATTCAAGATAATTATCCTGAATTAGAAATTTAATCAGGCATAACAGAAATATCTACAAGAAAATCTACAAGTTCACGTTCGATAATATATGTATACACGGTACTTTTTGCAACACGATATACTTTTAAGTAACGGCTACGTTTTTTCGAACCCACGAAATCCGGTTGTTTCGTATCGTTCTTTATATTTGTAAGTTCTTTTATTAATATTTTATTAATGTTTTACACCTTTTTTAATATATTTAATATCTTTACCTTTGACAGTTTCAATTTTGTCCAGAATTCGGTCAAAAAAAAAAAAAAAATGTCACATTTTCTTATTGCATTTTTTTTGTTCATTTTACACTTTTAAGTATAGATATGTTATTAAAGTTAACATTTCTAATATTTTTAAGAATTTATTACAACTTTTTTTCTTTCTACGAAAGCATCATAGAACTGAATTTTACCTTTTTTCTCATATCCAAGTTCATTTTTGGAATTCCAGTGAAAGCAAATCTAGGAGGCGGATCCGAAGGATTATCACAATTAATTTCAAAAAATTGTCTTGCTTGACTGATTCCATCTGTACTACTATCAGAGTCACTACTATCCAGGTCATCTAGTCAACTTTCGCTACTATCATTTACAGATAATTCAGTTTCTGATTCCGAGTCACAGTTCGAATCACAAGAAATTAGCTCCATACGCTCTGAATTATCCATTATTTAAAAGTAAAAATATATTATTCAACTCTTACATCAATAAAATTATCAGACAGTTTGTAAAATAAAACCAGAAAGCTATCAAAATGCAAAATTGTATTGTATTCTATCAAATTGTTCACTGAAAGATAACAACTAGTCTTCTGTTACAAAACATGCGAAAAAACCCGCGCTTTTCAACCAATCAGAGTAGAAAATACAATAAACTGCAAACTATCATTTACTGGACATCTATACGAATACTTTAATACTGAAACTGGAAAAAATACGGCCGAAACAGTGCAACTGAAATAGAAATCAGATAGCCCGTACGCCGTACGGGCAAATCAGTAAAGGCCCAAAAGCAGTACCCGTGCGGCGTACGGGCAAAACAGGGAAGATGTTAATGTGAGATTTCTTTTCATTATATTTTTTTACATGTGTGTAAGAATAAGTTACATTCGGTTCAGCTTTTTTTTTTACCTCTTTCCGTAAGTCATCGCCAAAGACGTACCAGAACAGGACCGGTTTGAACTAGAAAGAAACTTCGGATTTCTCCCAACCAATAGAAGGGCCCGTTGGTTTGATGGATTGTTACCTCCCACCGTTCTGGAGAAGGGCAAATGTTTTTTCTCCGCGAGGCAGATGACCAGAGGAGAGTAGAGGGTGAACGCTGCTGGCATCCGCGGCTTGAGGGATAGACCTTTGGGAAAAATCATCGCCGTATTGTTTTTTAGGGCCGACGCCGACTCGAGAGCAGTCTTCGATATCTACAAATGATAAGTTGATTCCAGTTGTATTCCTTAGGCATTTATTAGTTGTATAAACTCATTTAATCAACGCATATTTGTACACGTGTTTATTAATGAGTATTAATTTCTTCTTTCTCAAACACTGGGCCAACTTAACATTATTTTTACAATGTACTACTTTGTTCCTTGATGATTATTTTGAACATTAATCTCTTAACTGTTTAATTTTTTTTCACGAATTCGATCCAAAATATGTCACATTATTTTATTGCATATTTTTGTTCACTTTACACTTGTAAGCTGGAAAATGTAATTAAAAGTAATATTTCTAATTATTTTAAGCATGTATAACATGCTTTTCTTCAGGAAATAAAATAATGTTTTTCCTAGAAGTTGTCTTTTCTCTCTCAAGTTCGCCAGACAGGGAAATTACGTTTACAGTTGTGCATATAAAAAATACAAATATTTTCGATTACAATTACTACACAATTATTTTCGAATGCAAAGGCTACAAGTACATTTACTTAACCTATTTTTTTTTCAAAGATCAGATTTAGTCCAACGTCACAGTCCAGAATAGAAATTCCTAGTTTTTTTTTTCTAATTCTTTTGCCGCTGTCATTTTTCTTCAGTGAACACACATGCACTGGTGTGCAGGTCTTCGTTTTTTTTGTCTGTAGGGGGAAATAACTCTGTAAAGTCTCTCTCGGTAAGTTTCTTAAAACCTAAAGCCAAAGTGAAGCCAGAAACTCAAAGATAAAAATTCGAAGAGTAATGTAATACCTATCAGAAAGCCTGTGATTTTATACTAAACAGAATCCACTTCCAAAAGTAACATCTTGTGGACATCTATACGACTAATTTGATATTAAAAATACTAAATACTAAATAAAAAACTAAAAATTAATACTAAATACTAAATACTGCTAAAACAGTGAGAACGACAAAAAAGAAATCAGATTGCCCGTACGCCTTACGGGCAAATCATTAAAGGCACGGTAACCGCGCCGTACGGTGTACGTGTAAAACAGGCAAGGGGTTAATTTATAATTACAGCTGGAATTTTTGTAGTCATTTTACTCTAATTCAAATTATTTAAAATTCTTAATTTTTAATTTATATCTATATCTATACAAACATAAACAAAAGATGAAAGCAAATTCTTTAAGATAATTATCTTGAATTAGAAATTTAATCAGGCATAACAGAAATATCTACAAACATTCATACCTCAAATGAAAATCGGTACGCCCTTTAGAGTCATTGCCCTGTCAAATGACATTTCTTGTAATCAAACTACTTAGAAGTAATTCTATGCGGTAATAAAATATACTGTAAACAGTCATTATCTAAATTACGAATCAATAAAAACAACATTTAATCAAAAAATTCTTTCGTTTAATGTCATTCTAAACTTCCAAAATTTCCTCCAGTCTTTATGTAAGAGGATATAATTAAAATACTTTTCTTTGGAAGTATTCAGAAATATTTTCGAACAAAATAACTTCTTTAACATTCTTTAAATAACATTCCAAAATTCGATATTTAAAGTACGTTAGCGTCCATTGTGATTAAATTTAGAAACAAAGAAGTTCTATGTTAAAATGTGATTTTAAAATTGCTTTTTTTACTATTAAAAGGAGCATTCAGTATTTTTTTGCTTTTACATATCCTTAACTCTTTAGAATATAATAGCTTAATAGAAAAATTATCTTTCTCTTTACTTTTGTATATTTTATATTTTGTCAGGGAAAGTATTGTAAATATTCAAAATCTGAACTTGAAATCAGGTAGAATATAATTTTTTTACCTAAGTGTGGATTTTCTAAAAAAAATATTTATATCTTTGCATTTCTGTGACCTCATTCAGTGAAAGTTTAACAAGGTAGAGGAAGATACATCTATTATATTTTAAACCAAATGAATTTATTGGATGCGTTACCTCAAGATATGGTGATATTTTGCCTTTTAGGGGGTATAATTCTTTCTTCAGATTTGATGATATTTTGCATTTTAGAAGGTATACATCTTTCTTTAGATTTGGTGATATTTTGACTTTTAGGAGGTATAATTCTTACTTCAGATTTGTTGATATTTTGCATTTTAGAATGTATAATTTTTTCTTCAGATTTGGTGATATTTTGCCTTTTAGAAGGTATAATTCTTTCTTTAGATTTGGTGATATTTTACCTTTTAGGAGGTATAATTCTTTCTTCAGATTTGGTGATATCTTGCCTTTTGGGAGGTATAATTCTTTCTTCAGATTTGGTGATATTTT
>CM063507.1:82118776-82121276 GCA_032207245.1 Pardosa pseudoannulata | reverse complement strand
TCTGTATCATTTATAGCAGATTTCTATAGTACTTACAGGGTATGTGCCCCTTAAGAAGAATTTTTAAATAAAATGAATTTGTTGCTAATGACCAGTGATTACTCGAAATTGGAATCTGTAGCTGAAATATTACTATATTTAGCATTAAAATCTAGATTTCTTTCTTTACATTTCCGTATCTCTTAATTCTTTCTTTAATAGGAGTTAAGAACTTAAGGAATGTTTGCCTCTAAAATTCTATAGGAAATAAAGTTAATACTAAAGAAATATATTTTGTTGCTAATGACGTGGGATTACTTCCGATGGTTGTAGATGGTTTGTTTGGAGTACTACGGTCTACTTTTTGAAACACGAGGACTAACAAGACAGGGACCTACTGCTTAAAGCCGATTCCGAACGGCTACGAACTTCCATGCCAGAATGGGATTCGAACCCACCAACTCTGGTCCCGAAGGCCAGAACCCTAACCATTCGTCCATCGTTCGGCCCGATGGTTGTAGAAAGCAACAATATGTATGTATATTATAAAGAAGAGTACCTGCATGTATATCTCGCAACTTCGTCTACAATTTTGTTCCGATCGCGATGAAATTTTGCACACGGCTGAAGACAGTAAGGTGTTGATTCTTTAGCAATAGATCTAAAATTGTTATGTATAAAATTATTTGACCTGAAGTTCTCTTTAGCAACGAAAGCTGGACATTTAGTAAGCATATATAAAATAGACTAAATTTTTGGAAAAAAAAAACACTACTCGAAATAATTAGTGCTGTTTAAGAGACCAAGCTCTGGCAAATTTATATTTTATATAAAAATCCAGACATTGTTGAAATTAGACTTAAAATATTAAAGGTTACTAACTGGAAACCACATACCTGGATGCTCAACGATGTTGCGGAAGGCTTAACATGAAAAGTTGTTAACTGTAAACAACAATCCTGAAAGCCCTAGGAAACGAGGAAGACCTCTACAAAGATTGCTCAACGATGTTACCGAAGCCTTAACATGAAAAGTTGCTGACTAGAAATAACAAACTTGGAGATACTAGAAGACGAGAAATTCCTCTACAAAGATTGCTCAATGATGTTGAAGACTTAACATGAAAATTGCTAAATAGAAATAACAAACCTGGAGGCACTAGGAAACGAGGAAGCCCTCTACATAGATTGCTCAAAGATGTTGCTGAAGACTAAACATGAAAAGTTACTAAATAGAAATAACATACCTGGAGACACTAGGAAACGACGAAGATCTCTTCAAAGATGGCTCGATAATGTTACGGAAGATTTAAAAATATTAAAGGTTACTAACTGGACCACAAACTGGAGGCGCTAAGGAAACGAGGAAAGCCCACAAAGATCGCGATCATGTGGAGGAAGATTTAAAAAAGATTAAAGTTGCTAACTGGAAACACAAAGCTGGAGGCACAGGAAACGAGGAAGTGTCTACAAAGATTGCTCGATGATGTTGCGGAAGACTTAACATGAAAAGTTGATAATAACAAACATGGAGGCACTAGGAAACGAGGAAGACCTCTACAAAGATTGTTCGATGATGTTGCGGAAGACTTAACATGAAAAGTTGCTGACTGGAAATAACAAACCTGGAGGCAGTAGGAAACGATTAAGACCCCCACAAAGATGGCTCGATAACTTTACGAAAGATTTAAAAATATTAAAGGTTACTAACTGGAAACCACAAAGCTGGAAGCACTAAGAAACGAGGAAAGCCTCCACAAAGATCGCTGGATGATGTTGAGGAAGATTTAAAAACACATTAAAGGTTGTTAACTGGAAAAAACAAACCTGGAGGCACAGGAAACGTGGAAGATCTCTAGAAAGATTGCTACAAACGAGGCACTAGGAAACACTGATGTAAAAAGATTGCTCAACGATGTTGCGGAAGATTCACATAAAAGTTGCTGACACTGCAGGTACTAGGAAACGAGGAAGTGTCAAAAGATTGCTCAATGATACTAGCTGGAAACAACAAACGTGGAGGCACTAGGAAACGTTTTGTAACAAAGATAGTTAGATAATGTTACGAAATATTTAAAAATATTAATGGTTACTAAGTGAAAACAACAAACCAGGATGCACTAGTAAACGAGGAAGATCTCCAGAAAGACTGCTCAATGGTGTTGTGGAAGAATTAAAAACAGCAAAGCTTACTAAGTGGAAACAACAACCTGTAGTCACAGGAAACGAGGAAGACCTCTACAAAGATTGCTCGATGATGTTGCGGAAGACTTAGAACCATCAAAGTTTACTAACTGGAAACTCATAGCATCTGATAAACTCCGATAAAAAAACTCCATTGGTACTGATAAATCTGGGATTTACGCTGACTTAGTGTCAAGAAGAAAGAAACTTTCTTACGAGAAGAAAGTCACTATCTATTTTAAGATCCCTAGGACTTTAATTTAATGTTAAGTAAAACATTAAAAGATCTAACTTTTTACATCCTTTAAAGTGTAGTAAACGACACATAAGAAGATGTT
>CM063507.1:82081276-82098776 GCA_032207245.1 Pardosa pseudoannulata | reverse complement strand
AATTTTACGAGAAAAGTTTGGTTAAAAGTGAATATAATTTAACTAGATGCGGATTTAACGGGAAAATCGAAAATTACTATGTATTAAGTCTGTGGGAACATAACTCGCTTTTAACGAGAAAATCTGGGTTTTAGGAGAACCTGATTTAACGAGAAAAGGGATTTAACGAGGAAATCAAAAATTCTTGGTTGGTGCAATATTACGTCTATTGGAACATAGCTCACTTAATAATGAGAATAATATTTTTTCCTTACTTTTCTATCCAAACGGTCCAAATTATGATTTATTTAAAAACATTTTACATTTTTTTTTGGATTTACAGCGTTAAAAGAGGACAACGTCTGTCGGGTCTTTTAGTATTCATATTAAAACATTTCATATATTTTTGCATTTAAAAATCATTTCCAAAATGAAAAACCACTCCCTCCCTGACATCCGGGCATTTTTAACGGGCGAAATGAAAAATGACGTCAGAGCTTTCCCGAGCGCTGGAATCCATCTCCATAACAACACGTCATCGCATTCCTCTGGCGATGAAATATCGTAATCGCTTTCGACTCCCCCCACCCCGGTAGCGTGCTTGTTCAAAACCCACTACTGGCAGCGGTTTGGTGTGACACGTCAGGGTGGGGGGGGGAATCTCTTCAGATGCGAGTGCAGATAAGGGTGCAACCCTGAAAAAGATAGATTGGGAGTGAAGAAAAGGGAGGGTGTGTTTTGAAGAAGAAATTCATAATGGGAAGGGGAGAAAACCGGCTCATTTCTGTGATTGGATAGCAAAGTAGAAGTTTCATTATGAGAACAAGACATTTTCAAAATCCAAGAATTCATTCAAAAATATGAAATGCTTTTTGCTTTAAATATCAAGCTTGTACTATCCCTTATATAATAATATGATAGGCTATCTATCTGTCATCCAATTTAGGAAGAGGTTGGGCCTGCAATGGATAGAGGCATCCATATTGAACTTTTGTGAGTTAGGGTTAGCAACGTTGGAAATCCACCCCTACCCCCCTTTTCTAGCATTTAATGGCATTATTTCAAGCCGCATTTTCCCCAGTTGAGAGCAGACGATTAAATTCATCAATTTCTCACATGATAAATAGGTAAAAATAAATATTTTTTCAAAATTCAAAGCATTTTATCTTCTTTTACACTATTGATCCGTCTAAAATAAATTGTTATTTAATCATATTTTCTTTAAAACGTTAATATATTCTTTTCTAGACTTTAAATTATTATTTCAATTATATTTCCAAGGATAAGATCAAGATGATTCAATTCATTTATCACAATAAGTTGAAAATAAATTATTTTCTAGCATCAATAGATTCCTTTAAATATGATCATTTCTTATTTTAAATTATTTAAATATTCTGCATTATTTTAAACTTCAATATGAATTTAGATATGAACGTAAATATTTTATAATTGTCAGGCAAAATTATATTTAACATAGGGTATTTTTAAATTGAAAATTAAAATTTTACTGATCCTGCTGTAATGTAATTTTAAGTGCATCGTATTAACACAAATATCTCCATAACATTGTTAAACGATAGTTTCATTCCTTTACTTTCATTATTTATTGTGGCAAAAAATTAGAAAGAACTTAACGATCTTTTCGACGTAGCCAAGAAAGCTTTAAATTATCTTTCTAATCGAATTCAAGGGGATTCTAAACTTCCTTCCCAGTATCGGGAGACTTTAGAGGAGTATGAAGATAAACAAATTATTGTGCGTGTACCAGATAATTGTCAGGAAAAAACAAACCATTATTTTATCTGTGTCATAGGGTATTTTACAATTCTGGAAAATTAAAAATTTTACTGATCCCGTCAGAAAAGTAATTCAAAATTTTAGCTACGTCTAAATTATTATTAAGTTCCTCACAATTTTTTTCCCACAGTCATTAATGGAAGTAAAGGAATGAAACTATCGTTTCTACTACACACTGGAAGTAGACAGAATTTGTTGTTAAAACCGGTGATGAAATTTTCATTGCAACAAAAAATAATACACGATTCAATTTAAAATTATCACATATATACCCAATCTATAATTTAAGATAAATATAAAAGAAAATTATTGACGTCATATCTAAGTTCAGTGGCAAAACGTGTGAAAATAATGCAGACGATATTTAAATAATTTAAAATAAGAAATGATTATATGAGATGGTTAAAGGAACGATGTCATAATGCTAGAAAAAAATGTTATTTTTGAATTGGTGGATTTCGACCGTTTTAAAGATGACAGTATTTTTTGCTGTAATATTAAGCATATTTATACCAATATATTTTAGAATCAGATCGATAGGAGAAGGTAAACTTTACTCGTTGTGAAATTTGTTAAACCTAACTCATCAAGAATCCAATAGGATTGCTTCTATCCATTCCAGGTACAACCGGGTCATTGGAGTTCGTGGGTTCGAATCCCACAGTAGCATGGATGTTCGTAGCCGTTCGGAATCGGCTTTAAGCTGTAGGTCCCGGTCTCATTAGCCCTCGTGTTGCAAAAAGTAGACCGTAGCACTCCAAACCAAACCAAACCAACCGGTTCATAAATTCGAGGACAGACGGGCAGATAACTTAGACTATGATTATAAAAGAAACACTGAAAATTTGTGCAAAATATTAAATGGGTTTTGAGAAAACTTGCGGCAAAGATTAAAAATTTGCATTTTGAGAAAAGTTAAAGTAACATGAAAACAACTGTCGAGTTAAATGCGAAGCGCAGAAGTCAATAGAATGGCTTTTATATTTTTAATCAAACTTTTTAAACTAAGTGGATTTTTTCATGTCTTTTTTTTAATGCATAGAATACATCTATTTATAACATATTTTTATTTGAAAAATCTAAACTTTTGAAGGTTTAAGAATACTGAGATCCCCTAAGCGATGACTCAACTTAGCAGCGATTCTAAATTCTAGGTGCCAAGAGATGAATGTACTCCACCATTATTATGAAAAATGTGTTTTAGAATTTGCCAATAGAAAATCTAGATTTTTAATGGAAATCAAAAAGCATTTAAGTTAGGATTTTAAATTAATAGAATTTTATTATATATACAAATATATATGTAATAATTATTTTTTCTAGTCACAATAATTCAATGGGCAAGGAGAGGCCTAAACAGCTAACAGTAATAAAAATACAGTCAGGCCGCAATGAAGACAACGGCACAAGTCTGATTAGAACTTTATTTTAGACCTGCTAAAACGGATATCTTTATCAGTCAATGACATACAAAGGAAAAAAAAACAAAAGTCACTCTATTCGAACAGAGGTGCAAACAAGAGCGAAGACAGAAAGAATTTTCTCACTTATTCAGCGAATTTAAGTTAGGAAAAACGCGGAGCCATTTGCCGGCGACGTCTGTTAAACGTGTTGAATAGACAGAAAATAGACATCTATAGGATAGAAAGCTTTGGGAAATGTGTCGAAAGAATTTTAAGTCGAGAACGTTCCTTTGATTAACTCATTTAGAGGATGAGAAAAAGATTTAAAGGATTAAAATACGGGAGAGGAGGTTTTTAAGGAAATATTAAAGTTACATAGTTTTGATATATTACTCACTCTCTCTCTCTCTCTCTCTCTCTCTCTCACTCACTCTCTCTCACTCACTCACTCACTCACTCACTCACTCACTCACTCACTCACTCACTCACACACACACACACACACACACACACACACACACACACACACACACACACACACACACACACACACACACACACACACACACACACACACACACACACACACACACACACACACACACACACAACACACACACACACACACACACACACACACACACACACACACACACACACACACACACACACACACACACACACCACACACACACACACACACACACACACACACACACACAACACACACACACACACACACACACACACACACACACACACACACACACACACACACACACACACACACACACACACACACACACACCACACACACACACACACACACACACACACACACACACACACACACACACACACACACACACACACACACACACACACACACACACACACACACACACACACACACACACACACACACACACACACACACACACACACACACACACACACACACACACATATATATATAAATACATTTATATGAATTAAGATGATTTCGGAAAACATATTCTATAATTTATAGCCCACATAAAAACTGAGGAAATAATAGTAGCAATAAGTCATTTCATAAATATCACAAAATTATTTACTTACAGCATACAGATGATGCATGTCTAGTTAATGGCTTCATATTTGGCTATTTACTGCAGCGGAAACCTAGAAAATTAAAGATGAATATTTAGAAAATATTAGAATCATGTTCTATTCTACAAAATAGGATACATAAATATAATATATTCTACAGCTATATTATGTATATACTACTTATATCTCTATGAATCTATCTATCTATCTATCTATCTATCTATCTATCTATCTATCTATCTATCTATCTATCTATCTATCTATCTATCTATCTATATATATATATATATATATATATATATATATATATATATATATAAGAAACACTGACAATTTTGAATTCTTCAGAAAATAATTTAACAATAATCCTCTCTATAATAATAGCCTAAGTTATCTGTCCGTCTGTCCATGAATTTATGAAGCAGTTGGATCTGGAATGGATAGGTGCCTCCATATTGGATTCGTGATGAGTTAGGGTTAGGAAAATTCAGAGCGAGTCTTTCAAATGTTCGAAATCCCTCTCATCTCCCTTTTCGAGCGTTTAATGCCCTTTTTTCAAACCCTATTTTCTGTGGTTAAGAGCAAGCTATTAAATTTATCACATAATAAATAGGTAAAAAATAATACTTTTATAGTGTTATATCATCCTTTCATTCCTTTCATTTAATCATTTCTTATTTTAAATTATTTAAATATCGTCTGCATTATTTTCATACGTTTTATCATTGAACTTAGATATTACGTAAATAATATTCTTTTATATTTGGCATATATAATAGATTAGGTACATATGTGATAATTTTAAATTCAATCATAGTTTTTAAAAATATTATCAACGGTTATTAACAACAAATTCTTTTCATACAATCTATGAGTCTATTTCAAAGACCAATAAATATCTAGCTTTTAAGTTATACATCTTTGAAAATTAAGACGTTTGTCCGTTTGGTTGTTTTTTTTTATACATAACCCTACGGTTTGACTAAATGAATTCAAGCTAATTCTAAACTTCATTTACAGTATCGGGAACTTTAGAGGAGTATGAAGATAAATTATTGAACTTGTACCAGATAATTCTCTAACCATTTTTTACCTGCCTCATAGGGTACTTTACAATTCTGAAAAATTAAAAATTTCACTAATACCGTCATATGATGGGCTATATGCTAGTTAAATAATAATAATAATAACAATTTAACTATCTTTATCAAATCTTTCCAATTACTTTCACACGCAAACACACACATTATAAAAAACCTCATACAAATTTTAACCTCTCCTCAGATATTGAAAATGGAAAGAAATCAAAAACTGCTGCGTAAATATGTTTCGGTAATGTTTAAAAATCATTAATGTGCAGCCTGGATATCTCATTGGCAATAAAAATTATGTCGATTTTCTTCTGTTTCCAAATCTTACATTGTTCAGATTTACTGTATATTAAAGAAAAGAAATCGAATGATAAAGAAATGGTCTCTTTTTCTACCGTGATTTAATGAAGAGATTAAAGACGAGCAAAAAAGATTAAAGACATTGTAAGAATCTGAATAAAACTGCAAAAGCACATTTTTTGCTCTTCTACTGATTCTGATTTTTTTGTTCTTTTTGAATCTGGATGTTGATTTGTCATTGCAACACTTACCTATGATTCAGTTTAAAATGATCGCATATGTACCTAATCTATTATCGAAGTCAAATATAAAAGACAATTATTTGCGTCATATCTAAGTTCAGCTATAAAACGTATGAAAATAATGCAGACGATATTTAAATAATTTAATATAAGAAATGATTAAATGACATGGTTAAAGGAATAACGTCATACTGCTAGAAAAATGTTATTTTCATCTACTTATTCTGTGATAAATTGATCAATTTAATATCCTACTCTTAACCGGGAAAAAAAGGGCTGGAAAAAATTCCATTCAATGCTCGAAAAGGGGAGAAAGGGTGGATATTTTAAAAGTTTTATAGACAGTATTTTTCGCTGTGATGGGAAGCATTTTTATACCAATTTATTTTATAATCGATCGATGGTTTAGGAGAAGATAAACTTGACTAGCTTTGAATTTTGCTAAGCCTAACTGATCAAAAATCCAATGTGGATGTCTCTATCCATTCCAAGTCCAACCGCTTTATAAATTCGAGGGCAGACGGACAGATAACTTAGGGTATAATCATACAGGGGATAAGACTTTTGATAACCAAGGAGATACTTGATTTTTTAACCCTCCGAGTGGAACACATCGAGGAAAAAAAGTCTCCAAAAGTACGCTAAAGTTTTATTGTGTCAGTGGCCAAAACTTTCTATGATTTTTTCCTTCACGCTTTGTAGACTAGAATGGAATACAGGAAACCCACCCTCGTTATTGTCCCTTTACTTCCGGTTATAAATAGATATACAAATAGATGTTATAGATTGTTAATTTTTAATACACATAAAGCTCGTCAAGTCTCGACAATCATCCCATAAGAAATAATGGATTCTAAAGGTACAAATATTCTTTGAGAGACTTATTTATATTTTTTTACGAAAGTCATCCAATATATTTAAGTGGTGCAATTAGAGATACATCTGTTGCCGCAAACGAAATACTTCGAAATAGAGATTTACAAATCCATGAAAGGCTATCAGCGTCTTTGTGCCTCAGGGGGTAGAGGTGCATCCCTCAATAAATTTCAGTCAAGGAGAGGTGCAGTTCCTAAACAATCGACCTGACCCTCCTATCTCAAAACTCCATGGGGGAAAACAATGGCAGAAATGTACATTACACCCATTTTCGGAACTTTTTTAGAGGTTGAAAATTGTACGTGAAACCGCTTTGAAGACATCATCGGTTTGGCGGAATTGTATGTGCGAACCGCTTAGAGGGTTAAAACAATATAACATTTTATGTTTTGGTCAATCTCTTGCATTTCGGATATGTATCGTACTCTTAAAACGTCCTTCAGAAATGTTCTACAAAATAATTATTTGTATAAAATGAACTAAAGCTGTTTTGAATTGCTTTTAAACGAGCGTCCTACTGTAACAATTACTGACAGTTCTCAACACTCTCGAATAAATCGTACACTGAGAAAGAATTTCACAAAAATTTAAAACCCAGAAACTGCGAATGGGAAGAAAGAAAAAAATTGCCTCGGAAATATGTCTCCGTAGATTTGAGACTTCATTATAATGCGGCCCTGATTTCACGCAGGCAATCAAAGTCCTGCCACCGTTTTCTCCCGTTTTCATCAGTTACATTGTTGGGATTTACTATAAATGAAAAAATCATTTGGCGAAAAGACATCGTCGGATGATAAAGAAATAGTGTATTTTTTCATCGTGATTTAATGGAGAGATTAAAGAATATCAGAATAAAAAATTAAATACATAGTAAGAATTTGAATAAAGATAAAACAACACTTTACTTCATTGTTCTAATAATTCGAATTTATTACACTTTTTAAATCTGGATGTCGATTTAGAATCGAAATTACGTTTATCCTGTTTAGAATTAATTTGAGCAACTATATAAATCCTAAATGAACATTTAGAAACAATGAGAAAGATTAATTTGTTTTAGGTTCTCAAGTTTTTCAAATAAATACAAAATGTAAAAATTATATTTTAAACAATATTAAAGTTCACATTAAATATTTAAAGACTACAATTTCCTTCGAATTTCATAAAATGTTTTCTGCACATTACATTTTAATAAATGTATTTAAACTCTACCGAAAATTTCCAACCAATTCCTCAGGTAGCAGAAAATGGAAAAAAATAAAAAAAATTGCCATGCAAATATGTCTCCGTATATTTGAGACTTCATTAGAATGTGGCCCTGATTTCACACTGGCGATCAAAATTTTGTCCCCATTTTCTGTTGTTTCCATCATTTACATTGTTTGGATTTACTGTAAATGGTAAAAATATTTGAAAAAAAGAAATCGTCGGAAGATAAAGAAATTATCTCTTTTTTACCACGAATTAATGGAGAGATTAAAGAAGAACAAGAAAAAAATTTAAAGACATAGTAAGAATTTAAATATAGCTATAAGAACTTTTTTTTATTGTTCAAAAGATTCTAATTTTTTGTACTTCATGAATCAGGATGCGTATTTAGAATTGAATTTGCGTCTATTCTGTTTGGAATTAATGTGAACGGCTATATAAATCCCAGAAGAACATTTATGGGAAAACGGTCAATTTATTTTATGTTCTCAAGTTTTTGAAATGAATACAAAATGTAAAGAATGTATTTCAATCAATATTAAAAGTCACATTAACTATTTAATGGTTAAAATTTCTTTCGAGGTTCATAAAATATTTTCTGCATATCATGCTATAATAGATGTAGTTAAACTATACCAAAATAACCAACCAATTTCTGAGAAAGCGTAAAAGTGAAAGAAATGAAAAATGCCATCAGAAATATGTCTCCGCACTGTTGACAGTTCATTCGACTGAGGCCCTGATTGCACGCAGACGATCAAAATCCTACCACTGTTTCCTCCCGTTTCCATAAGTTACATTGTTAGGATTTACTGTAAATGGGAGAAATATTTGGAAAAAAGAAATTGTCGAATTATAAAGAAATGGTCTCTTTTTTACCATGAATTAATGGAGAGATTAAAAAAGATAAAAAAATTAGGCATAGTAAGAATTTTAATAAAAGTAAAACAACACTTTTCTCCATTTTTCTAATATTTCCTATTTATTCTACTTTTTAAATCTGAATGTTGATGTAGAATTGAATTTGCGTTTATTCTATTTGAAAACTGATTTAATGAAGAGTTTAGGGATGAGCGGTGAAATTCAAAGACATAGTAAAAATTAGAATAAAGCTGCAAGAATGCTTTTTTATTTCTACTTTTTTGAATTTTTTGAATCTGGACGCTCATTTACACAAACCCGTTAATAGAAAACATCGATAATTTTGAGTAAAAAATATGTGAAATATGTGCGACCTAGAACCTTTTTAAATATGCAATTCAATGCAAAAATATTCAAAATTGAAAATTTTAATTTTAAAAGTTAAAAATAAAAGTTTATGATAAAAATATAAGTCAAATAATCATATTATTTGAAATAAGAATTTTGATAAGAAAGGAGATACTTAACCCCTTCCGGTAAAATGACGAGTCTAGCTCGTTATTGGTTTTTCATTCCATAACGCACAATGACGAGCTACACTCGTCATGCGACTAAAGTTAATGTTAAATATGATAATTAATTTAGTTTATAATTTCTAGTATACTGAATTTAGCAAGACTTTTGTTACTTGTGGAAATACCAGGTCACTATTACATATTGTTTATTTAGAATTTCTTGGTACAAGTCACTACCAAATTGATGATTCAGAATAAAAGAAAACCTACTAAGAAATGCCGTGTGTGTTACAAGAATCAAATTAGAAGTGAGACTCCCTGGCGGTGTAAACAATTCAGAATTCCTTTGCACTTTGTTTTGAAAAGTACCACTAGCTTGAAGACTATTATCTGTATACCTTATTAATGTTTTGCTTTGATATTTTCTTAATTATACCTTTTCTGATATTATATAACACTATGTAAAAAGTGGATTTTAATTAGGAATATGTAAGAATTGTAAAATGAAAAGAGTTTTTTAAATAAAAGTAAATGGTTACTTCACGCACAGTTTCCATTATAAAATCGTACCGGAAGGGGTTAAAATGATTTTTTTTGGAACAAAATGTCATTTTATATTTTTTGTCAAACTCTTAGATTTCGAATATCTTTCTTACGCTTAAAACGTCTTTAAAAAAAGTTCTATAAAATAATTATTTGTATAAAAGGAACTAGGGGTCTTATGACTTGTGTAAACGACCATCCTTTTTTAACAATTACTGACAGTTCTCAATTCTCTCGAATAAATCATACACTGAAAAAGAATTTCGCAAAAATATCCAACCCAAAACCTTCAAATGGGAAGAAAGAAAAAAAAATTGCCTCGTAAATATGTTTCCCTAGATTTGAGACTTCATTAGAATGCGGCCCTGATTTCTCGCAGGTGATCAAAATCCTGTCACCGTTTTCTCCCGTTTCCACCGTTTACATTGTTGGGATTTACTGTAAATGGGAGAAATATTTGAGGAAATGAGATCGTCGGATGATAAAGAAATGGTCTCTTTTTTATCATGATTTAATGAAGAGCGGAAAAGATCAAAGACATAGTAAGAATTTGAATAAAGCTACAAGAACACTTTTTAATAATTGTTCTAATAATTCTGATTTTTTGTATTTTATGAATATGGATGTTAATTTAGAAATGAATTTGCATTCATTCTGTTTGGAAATAATGTAAACGGCTATGTAAATCCCAGAAGAAGTTCAAGTTTTTCAAGTTAATACAAAATGTAAAGATTTTATTTCAAACAATATTAAAGGTTACATTAAATATTTAAAGGCTAAATCTTAAACCGAAGTTCACAAAATGTGTTCTGAACATTATTCTTTAATAAATATAGTTAAACTCTTTCAAAATTTTAATCTAATTCTCCAGAACGTGTAAAATAGAAAGAAATGAAAAATGGAGTCAGAAATATGTCTCCGCAGTGTTGAGTGTTTTTTCGACTGCGGCCCTGATTTCATGAAGACGATAAAATCCTGTCACCGTTTTATCCTGTTACACTGTTCAGATTTACTGTAAATGGGAGAAATATTTGGAAAAAGAAATCGTTGGATGATAAAGAAATGGTCTCTTTTTTATCGTGCATTAGTAAAGAGTTTAGGAAGGAAGGAAGATCAAAGACATAGTAAGAATTTGAATAAAGCTACAAGAACGCTTTGTTTAATTTTCTAATAATACTACTTTTTTTGTACTTTTGACACTGGACGTTGATTTAGACAAACCCTTTTATAGAGGATATCGATATTTTTGAGTACAAAATATATAAAATTAATTCATCTGAAACCTTTTTTAAATATGGAATTCAATGCAAAAATATTCGAAATTGAAAATTTTATTTTTAAAAGTTAAAAATAAATTACAAGTAAAATAATCACATTATTTGAAATAAGACTTTTGATAAGAAATTAGATACTTAACTAGATTTTTTTAGAACAAAATGTCATTTTATATTTTTCGTCCAACTCTTAGATTTCGAATACCTTTCTTACGCTTAAAACGTATTTAAAAAATGTTCTATAAAATAATTATTTGTATAAAAGGAACTAGGGCTCTTATGAATTGTGTAAACGAGCATCCTTTTTTTAAAAATTACTGACAGTTCTCAATTCTCTCGAATAAATCATACACTGAAAAAGAATTTCGCAAAAATTTCCAACCCAAAACCTTCAAATGGGAAGAAAGAAAAAAATTGTCTAGTAAATATGTTTCCGTACATTTGAGACTTCATTAGAATGCGGCCCCGATTTCTCGCAAGCTTAGAAAATCCTGTCACCGTTTTCTCGCGTTTCCATCATTTACATTGTTGGGATTTATTGTAAATGAGAGAAATATTTGAGGAAATGAGATCGCCGGATGATAAAGAAATGGTCTCTTTTTTATTATGATTTAATGAAGAGTTTAGGGAAGAGCGGTAGAGATCAAAGACATAGTAAGAATTTGAATAAAGCTACATGAACCTTTTTGTTGTTATATGTATTCAGAACTGAATTAGCGTTTATTCTGTTTGGAATGAATATGAACTGCTATATAAATTGCAGACAAACATATATGGAACAAAGGTAAATTTATTTTAAGTTCTCACGTTTTTCAAGTTAATACAAAATGTAAAGATTTTATTTGAAAGAATATTAAAGGTCACATTAAATATTTAAAGGCTAAAACTTAAACCGGAATTCATAAAATGTGTTCTGCACATTATCCTTTAATAAATGTAATATTAAAGGTAGTATTAAAATACAGTATAAACTCTACCGAAAATTTCCAACCAATTTCCCAGAAAGCGTAAAATGGAAAGAAATGAAAAATGGCCCTTCAAATATGTCTTCTTTCTGTTGAGAGTTCTTTCGACTGCGGCCCTGATTTCACGTAGACGATAGCATCCTGCCACCATTTTTCCTGTTTCCATCATTTCCATTGTTTGGATTGGATGTAAATGGGAGAAATATTTGGAAAAAAGAAATCGTCGGTTGATAAAGAAATGGTCTCTTTTTTGTCGTGATTTAATGGAAAGATTAAAGAAGATCAGAAAAAAAATAAAGACATAGTAAGAATTTGAATAAAAGTAAAACAACACTTTTCTTCATTGTTCTAATAATTAAGATTTATTCTACGTTTTAAATCTGAATGTTGATTTAGAACTGAATTTGCGTTTATTCTATTTGAAAACTGATTTAATGAAGAGTTTTGGGAAGAGCAGAGAAATTCAAAGACATAGTAAGGATTAGAATAGAGCTACAAGAATGATTTTTTATTGCTACTTTTTTGAATTTTTTTAATCTGGACGCTGATTTACACAAATCCATTAATAGAGAACATCGATAATTTTGAGTAAATAATATGTTAAATAAATTTATCTAGAACTTTTTAATAATCAATTAAATTAAAAAAAATTTCAAAATTGAAAATGTTATTTTTAAAAGTTTAAACTAAAAGTTTATTATAAAATACAAGTCAAATAATTATATTTAGAACATATCTCGCACTCTTAAAATGCCTTACAAAAATGTTCTATAAACTAATTATTTGTATAAAACGAACTATTTTCAATTGTATAAACAAGCTTCCTTTTCTAACAATTACTGACAGTTCTCAACTCTCTTAAATAAATCATACACTGAGAAAGAATTTCAAAAAAATTTCCAACATAGAAACCGCGAATGGGAAGAAAGAAAAAAATTAATGGAAAATTAAAGAAGAACAGAAAAAAAAATTAAAGACACAGTAAGATTATGAATAAAGGTAAAAGAACACCTTTCTTCATTGTACTAATAATTCCGTTTTTTTTTTTCTAATTTTGAAATCTGGATGTTGATTTAGAATTGAATTTGTGTTTATTCTATTTGGAATTAATTTGAACGGCTATGTAAATCCTAAACGAACAATTAGAAACAGTGAGAAAGGTTAATGCATTTTATGTTCTCAAGTTTTCAAATTAAGACAAAATGTAAAGATATTATTATAAAAAGTATTAAATGCTTTATTAAATATTTAAAGTTTAAAATTTCCTTTAAATTTTATGAAATATTTTCTGTATGTCATGGTATAATAAACGTACTTAAACTCTTCTAAAATGTTCAACCAATTCCTCAGAAATCGTAAAATGGAAAGAAATGAAAAAAATTCCCTGCAAATATGTTTTCTTAGTGTTGAGACTTCATTCGACTGTGGCCCTAATTTCACGCTGACGATCAAAATCCTGCCACCGTTTTCCCTTGTTTCCAAGAGTTACATTGTTCGGATTTAAATGGGAGAAATATTTCGAAAAAATAAATTATCGGATGATAAAAATTGGTCTGTTTTTCATCGTGAGTTAATGGAGAGAGTAAAGAAGATCAGAACAAAAAAAATAAAAAACATGATCTACAAGATAATAAACCTTCAAGAACATTTTTTTATTGTTCAACACACTCTGATATTTTGTACTTCATGAATCTGGGTGTTGATTTAGAATTGAATTTGCTTTTATTCTGTTTGGAAATAATGTAAACGGCTATATAAATCCCAGAGGAACATTTATGAGACAAAGGTCGATTTATTTTATTTTCTAATGAGTACAAAATGTAAAGATTGTATTTCAAACAATTTTAAATGTCACATTAAATATTTAATGGTTAAAATATCTCTCGAGGTTTATAAAATATATTCTGCACATCATACTATAATAAATGTAGTTAAACTATACCAAAATAACCAACCAATTCCTGAGAAAGCGTAAAATGGAAAGAAATGATAAATGGTATCAGAAATATGTCTCCGCGCTGTTGAGAGTTTATGTGACTGAGGCCCTGATTTCACGCAGACGATTAAAATCTTGCCACCGTTTTCTTCTTTTTCCATCAGTTACATTGTTCAGATTTACTGTAATTGGGAGAAATATTTGGAAAAAAGAAACTGTCCGATGATAAAGAAATGGTCTCTTTTTTTATCGTGATTTAATGGAGATATTAAAGAAGATCAGAAAAAAAATTAAAGACATAGGAAGAATTTGAATAAAGCTACAAGAACTTTTTTTATTGTTGAAAAGATTCTGATTTTTTGTTCTTCATGAATCTGGGTGTTGATTTAGAATTGAATAAGCGTTTTTTATATTTGGAAATAATGTAAACCGCTATATAAAGCCCCAAAAGAACATTTAGGGGCCAAAAGTCGATTTATTTTATTTCCTAAAGTTTTTCAAATGAGTACAAAATGTAAAGATTGTATTTCAAACAATTTTAAATGTCACATTAAATATTTAATGACTAAAATATCTGTCGAGGTTTATGAAATATTTTCTGCACATCATAATATAATAAATGTAGTTAAACTCTACGAAAATAACCAACCAATTTCTGAGAAAGCTTAAAAGGGAAAGAAATGAAAAATGTCATGTCTCCGCACTGTTGAGAGTTCATTCGACTGCGGCCCTGATTTCACGCAGACGATCAAAATCCTGCCACCGATTTCTCCTTTTTCCATGAGTTACAGTGTTCGGATTTACTGTAAATGGGAGACATATTTGGAAAAAAAGAAACTGTCCAATGATAAAAAGATGGTCTCATTTTTATCGTGATTTAATGGAGAGATTAAAGAAGATCAGAAAAAATAAAAACATAATAAGAATTTGAATACTATTACAAGAACTTTTTTATTGTTCAAAATATTCTTTGTTTATATTGTTTAAGTGAAATACAAAATATTGTTTTTGTATTTCATGAATCTGGATATAATTTTAGAATTGAATATGCTTTTTTCCTGTTCGGAATTAATGTGAATGGCTATATAAATCCTAGACGAATATTTATGGGACAAAGGTCGATTTATTTTATGTTCTGAAGTTTTTCAAATGAGTACAAAATGTAAAGATTGTATTTCAAACAATATTAAAGGTCACATTAAATATTTAAAGGATAAAATTTCCTGCAAAGTTCAAAATATTTTCTATTTATCATTCTATAATAAATGTTTCTAAATTCTATCAAAATTTCGACTAATTCTCCATAAAGCATAAAATCTAAAGAAAGGAAAAATGTCATCAGAAGTATGTCTCAGCAGTGTTGAGAGTTCATTGGACTGCGGCCCTGATTTCAAGCAGACGATAAAATTATCTCACCATTTTCTTCTGTTTCCATCAATTACAGTGTTAGGATTTACTCGAAATGGGAGAAATATTTGGAAGAAAGACATCGTCGGATGATAAAGAAATGGTCTCATTTTTATCATGATTTAATGGAGAGATTAAAGAAGATGAGGAAAAAAATTAAAGATATAGTAAGAATTTCAATAAAGGTAAAAGAACACTTTTCTTCACTGTTCTATTTATTTCGATTTATTCTACTACTTAAATCTGGATGTGGTATGTTGATTTTATGTTGATTTAGAATTGAATTTGTGTTTATTCTATTTGGAATTTTATATTCTATTTGGAAACTGATTTAATGAAGAGTTTAGAGAAGGCCGATAAATTCAAAGACATAGTAAGAATTAGAATAACGCTACAAGAATGCTTTTTTTTAATGTTCTAATAATTCTGATTTTTTGTATTTTATGAATATGGATGTGGATTAAGCATTGAATTTGCATTTATTCTGTTTAGAATTAATATGAGCTACTATAAATTCCAGACGAACAATTATGGGACAAAGGTCGATTATTTTAAGTTTCTGAAGTTTTTCAAGTTAATACAAAATGTAAAGATTGTATTTCAAACAATATTAAAGGTCACATTATAAATATTTAAAGGCTAAAATTTACTTCGATGTTCATGAAATGTTTTCTATTCATTATTCTATAATAAATGTTTCTAAACTCTATCAAAATTTCGAACTAATTCTCCAGAAAGCGTAAAATGAAAAAAAAATAAAAAATGGCTCTGCAAATATGTCTCTGCGGCCCTGATTTCACACATGTGATCAAAATCCTGCCAGCGTTTTCTCCCGTTTTCATCAGTTACATTGTTCCGATTTACTGTAAATGGGAGAAATATTTTGAAAAAAGAAATCATCGGATGAAAAAGAAATGGTTTTTTTTAATCGTGATTTAATGGAGAGATTAAAGGAGATCAGAAAAAAATAAAGACATGGAAAGAATTTGAATAAAGTTACCAGAAATGTTTTTTTATTGTTCAAAAGATTCTGATTTTTTGTACTACATGAATATGGATGTGTATTTAGAATCGAATTTGCGTTTATTCTGTTTGGAATTAATGTGAATGACTATATAAATTAATGGGACATTGATGGTACAAAAGTAAATTTATTTTAGGTTCTCAAGTTTTTCAAATGAATACAAAATATAAAGATTGTATTTCAAACAATATTAAAGGTCACATTAAATATTTAAGGGCTAAAATTTCCTTCTAGGTTCATAAAATATTTTTTTATTCATCATCATTGAATTTGCTTTTATTGTATTTGGAATTAATTAGAAAGGTTATATAAATCCTAAACGAACTATTAGAAATAGAGAGAAAGGTTAATTTATTTTACGTTCGCATTTTTTCAAATTAAAACAAAATGTAAAGATGTTATTATAAACAATATTAAAGGCTACATTAAATATTTAAAGACTAAAAATTTCTGTCAAGATTTATGAAATATTTTCTATATGTCATGCTATAATAAACGTACTTAAATTCTACTAAAATGTTCAACCAATTCCTCAAAAATCGTAAAATGGAAAGAAATGAAAAATGGCCCTGCAAATATGCCTTCTTAGTGTTGAGACTTCATTCGATTGCGGTCCTGTTTTCATGCATACGATCAAAATCCTGTCACCATTTTCTCCCGTTTTTATCAGTTACATTTTTCGGATTTACTTTAAAATGGAAGAAATATTTGGAAAAAAGAAATCGTACGAGGAAAAAGAAAGGGAATCTTTTCATCGTTCTTTAATGGAGAGATTAAAGAAGATCAGAAAAAAATTAAAGACATAGTAAGAATTTGAATAAACCTACAAGAACTTTTTTTATTGTTCAAAAGATTCTGATATTTTGTACTTCATGAATCTGGATGTGTATTTAGAATTGAATTTGCTTTTATTGTATTTGGAATTAACTTGAACAGATATATAAATCCTAAACGAACATTTAAATACAAAGAGAAAGATTAAT
>CM063507.1:82071276-82076276 GCA_032207245.1 Pardosa pseudoannulata | reverse complement strand
GTTTTCGCTCCGCCAAAAATAACGGTTTTCGTTTCAGTTCCAAATGAATAATTTCATTTTATGTATATTAACATATTGCTTAAACACTTCGAAAACATTATCCCAAACTTTTAAATCGTTCTTAAGAAGAAAGATATTTTTTAGTTTCTTTTTTTAATCTAGTAATATGTAGTATAAGGAAATGGGAATATGTGTGTGATGTGTGTATTAAAAAATATATAAAGCAAATTGATTTATTTGTATTTAAAAATGGCATTGCAAAATTTTGTTTCAAATGATATTTTTAGCAATTTATAGCAGTCTTTTTGTAAAGGTAAATTATAATGCAAAATAAAATAACACCCAATGCAGGGCTACGGAACCTTAGCATCTCTCACCCTCCGGGAGCGATAACACCCTCTTTGAAAACCACTATTTAATATTTAAAAAAAAGTTATTTAAACACTCTAAAGAGAACACATTTTAAAACATTCTAAAAAAATATCGTTAAAGAAAATCATATTTAGAAAATCGAAAGGAAAAACATATTGCTTAAACACTTAGAAATCATTGATTTTCCTTTTCACCTTTTCGTTAAGAAGGAAGATATTTTTCTGAAGTTTTCCTTTTTGTGATCTAGTAATATAGAGTATATGATATGAATATGTGTGTGATTGTACTAAATTATATAAAGAAAATTTATTTATTTTCTTTAATTACATTACAAATTTTTGTTTTAAACTGACATTTTTATTTTTAGCAGTCTATTTGTAAAAGTTAAGACTTGTAATGAATATATGACACGTTAAAGCAGAACTTAATATTACTCATCCTCTTATTTAATATATTCTTAAAAACAGTATTTTAAATATAGAAAAAAAAAAGCATTGTTTAATCCATTGTTCGAACCGTAATTTTTTTTGTTCCGGTTTTCTTTCCGGTTCAACTAAAAAATTAATATCGGTTCAGTTCCTGACTCCATGTTTTCTAGTTTCCAATATTTAGCCTGTACGGATTAACTGTAACTGGGAGAAATATTTGGGGAACAGATAATGTTTTCTCATAAATAAATGGTAAGAAATATGTCGTTTGTTTTAAATGTATTAACACTTCACGTGAGGGCAACGTGTTTTTACGTTTTTTGCATTCTGTCACTGGAGCGCAGGTCGCGTAAAAATACGTATTTTGTAGATTTGTGGTGGATACCCGATAACCACCACAAATCTACTAAATATGTATAATTATATGTATGTGTGATATTATATGCCTGTTGTTTGCGTTGCTATGCAACGCTTTACATTTTTTCTTTCCACAAGTTTTGATTGTCGAGTGACTCGGTCTTTGGTTGCGTTATTTCGTCTTCCATCGAATTCCTAGCTCCCGAACGTACAAGTCGTGTTTTGTCAATTTGACGCTTGGTTTTTTATTGTTGAATATAAAATGGTTAAAATGAGCCGTTATGATAAAGATAGTGATGAAGAAATAGGCGCTGACAGATTATCGGATATTAATTTTAAAAATCGTTTATTTTTGTGATTTCGTAAAAATATTGTTTTTTTTTGTTAAATAATCATGCAGTATATATTAAATTGTAAAATAAAAAAAGTTTCGTTCATAAAAACAAAGTAGTTTTCGATTGACTGCGATTTTTCTGAATACCTAAACTTTCGCTCGATTCAGGAAAAAACGCCAGCTGCACGCGTAAGTTAACCATATTGGACCGCTGTCCTATAAATAGGACAGCAAATAAAACTCCATTTAATAGTAAAGTTATAAATATTTTTTGAGTTTATTTTCTTTTAACACCTATAAAATAAACTCACTTTAGTATAGAAACTTAAAAAAAAGAAGAAACCAAATTTTATTGTATTGTAAAATTTATTTTCAGCAACCCCTTAAAAATTGTTATTTTATAATCTTTAATTTTATATTTATTATTATTATATTTTTTAAACATTGTGGAGGTTACTTGTAATTTAAATATAGCGCTAATAATATAGATCAAAATTTTTGTCCAAAAAAATATTTTGCACGTGTATTTTATAAGTATAAACAAGGTGTCCTAAAATTAGGACAACGGTCCAATCCCGATTATTTTTCCTCGAATTCGCTATTGCACTCCTTGCGCACATTCTTTTCTTATCTTTCAATAAAAACCAGTTCAAACACCTGTTCCCACACCTGGACTCAACAAGGGGTATATAGATGGCTATTGTATTCAGGAAAACTGGGGATTGCAAGATAAACTTGTTATTACTTTCACGCTAAGCTGATATTTTTATAGTGTTTAGTGCTACGTGCAGCTCTATATTTTTCTGCTAAGAATTTGGATACTTTACTCCGCATTTTGCTTCTGTAAAAATGCCACGGAAATTTTTAACAGCCCAAGAGGCTCTCGAATATATGAATTCTTTAAGTGATGAGGAAATTGAGGATCCGGAAATTATTATTATTCCTCCTAATCCAGATTCTGTTAGTGATGAAGAAGAGATAGATGATTCAACGACAAAATGTGAAATGCCAATAATGTGTGATGGGATTAAAATTCAAGATACCGCTGGAACTATTGAAATTTTATCAGATGAATCTAAAGAATGTCATCTTGCACCGAAAAAACCCCAGTGGGTAAAACAGGAACCGAAATTTGAATTATCGAGTGATTCAATTTCTACACGAGATTATGAAAACATTATAAGCATGGTTACAGGAAAATCTCCAGTTGAACTCAAGCACATGATGGTTATGATAATATCTCAGACTGTAATAGAAACGAATCGGTATGCAGCCCAAAAAAACTGCCATTCTTTTAGCATACAGGAACAGAACTCAAGCAATTTCTAGGTGTTATTTTCTTTAGTGGGTATATATTTTACCACGTGAAAAAATGTACTAAAATCACCGACACTGGTATACATATGAGCAACGCTATGTCGAGAAAAAGGTATTCTGAAATCAAGCACTTTATTCATTTAATGATAATTCTTCAATTAATCCACAAGATCGTATTATAAAATTCGACCACTTTATGACAAACTCAACATATTGAAATTTGGTATATTTTCAGAAAATCTCACCGATGAAGAATGTCAGATATTTTGGAACCTGTTGCAAGATGTTATGAAAACAAACCTGTAAAATTTGGATATAATTATATGTTAGCATCGATACGACGGATATCCTTTTTCTATTATTTTGAGGAGCTACAGAAAAGAAAGTATGGAGCCTAACGTGTGGTAGGAAAGAAATTAATATTCCTTTTGTGTGAAAAATCCGAAACTTCACCGAGTGTATATGGATAATTTTTTATTCCCATGTGGACTATTTGTTCGCTATAAGGAAAAAGGTTTCTGTGCTAAACTGTCCGTGATAATCGGATGGCGAAATGTCCATTGCCACCTTTGAAACAGTTTGCTAAAACAGAAAGAGGTTGTTCAAACCACAATTAGTTATTTAGGTGTAACAATTTCAAGGAATAATATCAGGCAACGTGGTCTTATTCAAAGTAACAGAGAGCTCCTAAGTCTGAACAATGAACATGTATTGATGAAAAACCCAGAGGGACGACAAAGAAGATGCCAGTTCAAGAACTGCAAGAAAAAACCAACCACTGTGTGCTCTAAATGTAATGTTGGACTTTGCCTGGAATGTTTTCCTAAATTTCACCTATGAATAAGCTTAATGAAATGTAAGTCATATTTCTTAAATTTTAGTAGTGTATTGGACCGTTGTCCTATTTATAGGACAGCTAATATCTTTAACAATTAAAAATATTTTTTCAAAATTTTGGTTTAATATGCTTAGTTACTCCATATTAATGATATGGATAAAGTTTTAAAAGATTTCAGAAATATTTAGTTGGTGTGGTCCAATATGGGTTAACGGTGAAGTATACCCGCATGCCAAGTGTTAATTTAGATTTTAGAATAGCAGGAGATAAAATTTAACATGTAGTAAGGATATTAATGAAGGTTGGAGTACATGCGTTTTGGAATCTTGGAATCTTTACATAATTCTCCTTTTAACTTTTGAAATTTTTTTAATATTTATAAATATATGGGTTAATTTGACCAAGATATAATTATTGAAAGGACATAAATGAAGAAATTATACAGTCTGTATCGGTTGTATGGTCAACTCAGCGTCCAGAAAAATTAGACCCTATAAGCGGAGTGACCCTATATGCGGAACAATACAACCCTATTGAGCATATACCGTGCATATTTAATCCATAACAGAAGATCCTTATCCACATTCCCATAAGGTGACAAGCACTGACGTTTGCTTTTTATGATTTCAACAATTGAGGAGCAAAGTTTGACAGCTAAAAATGTTGTTTAATGTCGTCCGTGTAATCTAATTTCCTTTGACGGAAACAGCCTTTGAGAGGTTAGACTTTAAATTTTTCAATCAATTCATCTTTGGCAGCATTTAAATATTTATAAATATATGGGTTAATTTGACCAAGATATAATTATTGAAAGGTCATAAATGGAGAAATTATACTTATACAGTCTGTATCGGTTGTATGGTCAACTCAGCGTTCCAGAAAAATCAGATCATATAAGCGGAATGACCCTATATGCGGAACAATACAACCCTATTGTGCATATACCGTACATTTTTATTCCATAACAGAAGACCCTTATCCACATCCCATTAAGGTGACAAGCTCTGACGTTTGCTTTCTTGATCACCGATTTCAATACTTGAGGACCAAAGTTTGGCAGCTAAAATGTCGCTTAATGTCGTCCAGGGAATCGAATTGGCTTTGGCGAAAGCAGCATTTGAAATGATTAGATTTCTTAAATTTTTCAATCAATTCATTTTTGGCAGCAAATGATAAATTCTTTCTTTTCGAAGCCATAATTAAAAAAATGAACGTTCTTATTCGTGACGTATGATCCAAATGCAACAAAATTTTCCTTTACTTGTTTCGTCTCAATTTCAACTTAAGCAGGAAGAGATAACTGCAGCCAATAAACAGACAGATGTCCACCTCTTCTGATATATATATATATATA
>CM063507.1:82061276-82063776 GCA_032207245.1 Pardosa pseudoannulata | reverse complement strand
TTGCATCCCTATTTTTATATTTAAAACATATATATGTGCATATATGTGCATACTTACGCGTTGCTGTGGGTTTTATTATTTAAATTTTTATTTTTATATAACTAAAACTTTCAGACTTAAATACAACAAGTAAGTGATTTACTTAAGAACAGGTTCACGTTGTATATATATATATATATATATATATATATATATATATATATATATATATATATATATATATATATATATATATGTAATCCATTTTTTATATAATTCCTTTATAAGGAGAAAGTTCAACAGCTAGCATACATAAAGTACAAAGATGCAGTCGGGTCTCATATTAAAGAGAACTCAGAAGTCTAATTTAAAACTTTATTCCAGAGCGGCAACATCGCACATCTGTCCTTCTGGACAATAATACACAATCAAAAGCCACAGAGTTCACTCTGCTCTCACACAAGTACACCCAAGAACGCTGACAACAAGAATTTTCCCACAACAAAAACAACTTACTAAGCGAATTAACTGCAATATCAGCAAAACACGAACACATGTTCCGCCAACACCTGGGAAATTGCTGTATAGACAGAAACTTTACAGCTTTAGGACAGAAAGGAATGTTAAGTGGGAAATACTTCGTTGTTTAAATCATTTAGAGGCTGATAAAGATATTTAGATGAATTAAAATAGGAGAGAGGAGGTTTTTGAAGAAATATTAAATTTTGATATAATATATATATATATATATATATATATATATATATATATATATATATATATATATATACATATGTCATATAACACTATATAATCTACAAATTTAACCTCGTAGTTACATTCATATCAACACACACATATATATATATATATATATATATATATATATATATATATATATATATACATATTTATAAAGTAGCATGTATAAACATTAAAACGTACACAGATAGGTATGTATATATACATATATATTTATTAAATATACACAGATATACAGAATAAAAACATTTACACACACACGACTATATATCTCTATTTATATATTACTTTGATATATAATTTAACATACCCACTGTTTTAAATTGGTATATAATTGTATGCAACGGGTATTTATTGCTTGTCTTTACAAACCAATGATAAACAAAGACAACATTCTTGATTTAAGTCTCTGTAATACTTCCTCCACTCACCACATTTCTTTTACTCACATTCGTTTAACTACATAGTCGAGATTTTTGCCTGGATCGAATCCAAAGAAAAATATTTCTTAAATCATCTGCGATGAATCGCAAATAACAAAATCGGAACAATCGCAAATATTTCACGACTCCTGTGCCTTATTTTTCCTTATTTGATACTGGCTGATTTAGATACAATGCTACTGAAAGTTTTTTGAGTTAAAATAAGAGCAATAAATTTTTATTTGTATTATTAGTACAATCTCGAATTATTTTTTGTCCTTCGATTAATATTAATGGCATCGAGTATGCCTTAAGTTTACAAATGTCATAAAAATTTAACGCGGTAAAAAAGGAAGTGCTTTTATTTCGTCTACAGATTTTAGTCCATGAAGCAGAAAACTGATTTGCAATTTTTTATTTTTCCCAATTCCTGGATGTTTTCCAGCATTTTAATGTGTGTGTGGGGGAGAAAATTAAAGGAGAATGATGATAAACGTTTCTTTGTTTTTGTTCATACATGTGTTTGCAGCTAGAAATACAATATAATACATAGCGTTATCATTAAAAATTTTGTTAAAGCATTTAAAGGAGATTTAGTACTTTTCTAGACGTAATATCTAGAAAAAGAACTTTCTTTTCAAATATAAATTGGCAAATAAAAATAATCTATTTCGGATATTTTTGATATATTTTTTTATAAATTGCCAAAATAATAAAAATTATTTAAATATCTTAAATTTTTCTGAGATCGTTAATTTCTTACTTTACGTCCACCTGTACTTGCGTATGTGTGTATACATGTGTATATATATACATGTATATATATACATATATATATACATATATATATACATATATATATACATATATATATACATATATATATATATATATATATATATATATATATACACTTATATATATATATATACATTTATAAATATATATGTTACTGTGAAAGACCGAAATCTGGAGAATGTCGACTTTCACCGGTGAATGTCAACATTCACGTAGTCGTTTGGTGTATGTCCGAAATATTTGCTCAATACCCTTATTTCTGACTTACACTGATAAATGTCGACATTCACCATGCACTAATGGTGAATCTTGAATATGCGTTTCATCTCTCCGTATCCGGCGAGGAGAAATGCAGATTTGCATTTTCTTATCTCAATATTTCAGGCGTGAAAAACGTCACATGTGTGACGTAACTTATCGCCTCTCTTAGAAAGGAGGAGTGACCAATCACGGTGAGTAGAGGAAGTGTAAAGGATTTTTAACCCGCGGGACAAACCTGACAACAAACAAATTAAAAACAAATTAAATGCTGTGGTGGA
>CM063507.1:82051276-82053776 GCA_032207245.1 Pardosa pseudoannulata | reverse complement strand
TAATTTAGCCATTTTTATTTGTCCCATTTTTAGAAGCCAACCTTATTTTATTAATCTGAAATTGAACTTGGCGACTCTGTTTTCTGCAATTAAATGTATTTTTCTTTTAATTATATGTTAAATTAATTCAAAACTTTTAAATAAGTTAATCGTCTAGGAGCGTCAAAAATGTGTTTTAATACATTATAATTTCTGTTATCTTTTTCATCATATTTATTTGACTTACATCATATAATGCATTTTAATTTCGAATATTTCTGTGATTTTGAATTTAGTTGAGCCATTTTTCTTTATCCAATTTTTAGTTATTCTGTTAATCCTAAATTCCGTTTGGCGACTATATTTTGTCGTCTTTTTGACACTCTTTCTATTTATCAATTTTGATTTAGAATATTTATTTTATTTTGAATTAATTTAACCATTTTTATTTTCCCATTTTTAGAAGACAATCTTATTTTATTAATCTGATACACAACTTGGTGACTCTGTTTCTGTGCCATTTAATATATTGTATTTTTAATTATATGCTAAATTAATTCAAATCTTTTAAATATTATCTGGAAACTTTAAAAATGTATTTTAAGAATGTTAAATTTTTTTTTTCTTTTCGAACATATTTTCTTGATTTATTTCATTTTATCAGTTTTAATTTCGAATATTTGTTAATTTTTTAAATTCATTTGTGCCAATTTCATTTATTTAATTTTCATCCATTTATCCTAAATTGCTTTTAGCGACTCTATTTGGTGCCATTTAATATATTTTGCTTTTAATTATATGCTTAATTAATTCAGACCTCTTAAATAAGTTAATCATCTGGGAGAGTGAAAAATGTATTTTAATACATTATAATTTCTGTTACCTTTTCGACCATATTTGTTTGTCTGACTTCTTCATATAATCCATTTTAACTTCGAATATTTTCTTTGATTTTGAGATCAGTTGTGACATTTTCATTTCATTTATTCAATTTTTAGACACCAAATTAATTCCGTTAATCCTAAATTGAGTTTGGTCACTATATTTTTGGGTCTTTTTTGACATTATTTTTATCAATTTTCATTTAGAATATTTATTTTACCTTCGCCAACGAAATTTTTGCTATTTTCGTTTTCTAATTTTTTAAAAGCTGATCTTATTTTACTAATTCTAAATTTAACCTTCCGACCATTTTTATTCGCAAAGAAATTTCTTAATCATCTTAATTTAGAATATTTCTCTCAATTTGAATGAAATGACTTGCGCTACTTTATTTGTCCCATTTTTGGATGCCAAAATTTTTTGGGCCATTTAATATATTTTCCTTTTAATTATATGCTAAATTAATTCAAATCTTTTAAGTATCTGAATCATCTGTGAGCGTTAAAAATTTATTTTAAAAATATTACAATTTTCTTACTTTTCGACCCTATTTTCTTTCATTTTATCAGTTTTAATTTCGAATATTTGTCTATTTTTTAATTCACTTGCACCATTTTCCTTTATTTAATTATTATCTAATGTTAATCCATTTATCCTAAATTGCTTTTAGCCACTCTATTTGGTGCCATTTAATATATTTTCCTTTTAGTTATATGTTAAATTAATTTAAATCTCTTTAGTAATTTAATCATCTGTCAGCATAAAAGATATGTTTTAATACATTATAATTTCTGCTACGTTTTTGACCATATTTGTTTGTTTGATTTTCTTCATATAATCCATTTTAACGTTAAATATTTCTGTGATTTTGAATTCAGTTGCGCCATTTTTCTTTATCCAATTTTTAGTTATTCTGTTAATCCTAAATTGCGTTTGGCGACTTTATTTTGGCGTCTTTTTTGACATTTTTTCCATTTATCAATTTTGATTTAGAATATTTTATTTTGAATTAATTTTGCAATTTTTTTTAAACGACAATCTTATTCCACTAGCATATAGCCCGTCATATGACGGGATCAGTAAAATTTTTAATTTTCCAGAATTGTAAACTACCCTATGAGGCAGGTAAAAAAAAATGGTTTTTTTTTTTTTTTTTGGCTGAGAATTATCTTGCAGCAAAAAATAATCGTTGATTGAATTTTAAATTATCACATACGTACCTAATCTATTATTTAAGAGAAATATAAAAGAAAATTAATTACGTAATATATAAGTTCAGTGATAAAACGTGTGAAAATAATGCAGACGATATTTAAATAATTTAAAATAAGAAATTATTAAATGAGATGGTTAAAGGAATGACGTCATAATGATAGAAAAATGTTTTTTTCATCTATTTATTCTATAATAAATTGATAAATTTAATCGCCTGCTCTTAATCGGGGGAAAATGGGGCTTGAAATAATCGCATTAAACTCTCGAAAAGGGAAGGAGTGAATTTCAATATTTTTGCTGTGATATGAAGCTTATTTATACCAATTTATTTTAGAATCAGATCGATAGTTAAGGAGAAAATAAACTTTACTCGCTTTAAATTTTGCTAACCCTAACTCATTAAGAATTCAATATGGAGCCTATT
>CM063507.1:82036276-82043776 GCA_032207245.1 Pardosa pseudoannulata | reverse complement strand
AAAGAGGGAGTTATCTTTGTTCATTTCTACAAGTAGTATGTACATAAATATTAAATCAATTATAAGTGTTGCAATGTAGACACGGAAATTTAATTACGTTTCTTTCCTTTCAGATAATTCAAATTCTCTTTAACTAACCCACGATCCATAAATATTTAGCTGCAACATCACTTACTGCATTTTCGATGTAATATTTTTGCTCCGTTCTAACTCATACTAGAGACACTGCCAAGTATTCCGGGCTTGAGAACAACCGCAAGAAAATAACTTGGAATGCTATTAATAATTACCTAGCCCACCCCCCTGTTTAAAGCGGCTCTCGCCATTGTTACCCTTTCTGTTAATGAAACCGCAATTAGAGTGGCAGTAGGGAAGGTGGCGTTAAAATTACTTTAAACTTCGTATTCATCACTAACGGAGAGAATTCGAATGGACGGAAAGCATAACTCAACCGGGAGCTGTGCATTTCGGAGAAGAATCCATTACAGGGGTGGCAGTAAATTTCGTCGTTTTGAAATAGCGCTGCAAACGGAATAACGAAAAAGAAAATGTAATAGACTATAGTACGTCAGAGTTATATAGTACATTAGAGTCAGATATTCTCCGTTATGAAGTGTTACTCTTTCATAAAGGAGAATACCTAACTGTATGTTTACTCTTTTTTTAATACCCTGTATGTATAGAGATGTGTTATAATTGTCATAAAATTTGGCTTTCTAATTATTAACTAGTATTTATGGAAGATAATTACATAACATATTTAATATATTTATTTTGTTAACCCTTACATTTTAACAAATGTTCATTTCCAAGAACTGTAATTCAAAGTGGTAGGCAAATGTAAATTATAATAACTGAAATCTAATCATCTTTTATTCTCTCTTACAGAATTTATCGCTCTTTAATTCCATAGTTTATAAGTATGTTAAAATAGATATTAAACGTATATTAGGTGTAGAAATGACAATGCATGTATTCTAATTACATTAATTATATCTATTTCTTTGTAAAATCTAATTATATTGTTTTGGTTACATAGAAAGTTTATCTTTAACTATTTGTACAAGCAGTGTGCACATCAATATGTGAGTTGAAGTTATGAGTAGAATTAGAAATTTAATAACATTTTATTCATTTCAGATAATTCAAATTCTCTTTAACTAACCTACGAGCGATAAAAATTTTGATGCAACATCATTACTGCATTTTCAATGTAATAGTTTTGCCCCGTTCTGGAAGATAATTACATAACATACATTTAATATATTTGTTTTGCTAACCCTTATATTTTATCAAATGTTCATTTTCAAGAATCGTAATTCAAAATAGTAGACAAATGCAAATTATGACAAAAGAAATGTAATCATCTTTTATTCTCTCTTACAGAATTTATCGCTCTTTAATTACATAGTTTATAAGTATGTGAAAATAGATATTCAACTTATATAAGGTATAGAAGTGGCAATGCATGTATTCTAATTACATTAATTATATAGATTTCTCTATAAAATCTAATTATGTTGTTTTGGCTATATAGAAAGTTTATCTTTAACTATTTGTACAAGCAGTGTGCACATTAATATGTGAGTTGAATTTATGAATAGAATTAGAAATTTAATAACATTTTATTCATTTCAGATAATTCAAATTCTCTTTAATTAACCTACGAGCGATAAAAATTTTGATGCAACATCTTTACTGCATTTTCAATGTAAAATTTTTACCCCGTTCTGGAAGATAATTGCATAACATACATTCAATATATTTGTTTTGTTAACCCTTATATTTTATCAAATGTTCATTTTCAAGAATCGTAATTCAAAATAGTAGACATATGTAAATTATTAAAACGGAAATCTAATTACCTTTTATTCTCTCTTACAGAATTTATCGATCTTTAATTACATAGTTTATAAGTATGTAAGATGTTAAACATATGTTAGGTGTAGAAATGATAAGGCATGTATTCTAATTACATTAGTTATATAGATTTATATGTAAAATCTAATTATGCTTTTGTTAGTATAGAAAGGGTTTCTTTGTCTAATTGTACAAGCAGTGTGCAGATCGAAATGAGAATTAAACTTATGTGTAGAATTGGAAATTTAATTGCGCTTTATTCATTTCAGATAATTCAAATTCTCTTTAACACTAAATTGCCCGAGATTTCTTGTATACCTATATTGCCTCAAAACAGTCAAAATGACTGCATTGTGAAACAATAACAAATATGTAAAGAAATTTGTTTAAAATTAATTTTTAATATTATATAATAAAGGAGGGCGGAAGTAACTACAATTATTCATAAACCCATTTATATGTTATAGAAAAAGTCACCAAATTCTAAGAAATTGTGTCATTATATTTCATAATTGTTTTTCTAATTGAAATTAAAAAACAGTCAAAATGACTACCTTGGGCAATCTAGTGTTAACTAACCTACGAGCGATAAAAATTTAGCTGAAACATCTTTTACTGCATTTTGAATGTAATATTTTTGCTCCATTCTGATTCATAATACAGACACTGCGAAATATTTCAGTCTTGAGAATAAACGCAAGTATGTAACTTGGAATGCTATTAATAATCACCTACCTATCTCTCTCTCTCTCTCTCTCTCTCTCTCTCTATATATATATATATATATATATATATATATATATATATATATATATATATGTATAATTATAAAATGTAATTAAATTTCAGTCATAATACGTAATTTATCTTTTTACATTTCTACAAGTAGTGTCTACATAAATATAAACGTCAATTACAAGTTTTATAATTTAGACATAAAGATTTAATTACGTTTTATTCAATTCAGATAATTCAAATTCTCCTTAACTAACCCAAGATCGATAAATATTTAGCTGCAACATCACTTACAGCATTTTCAATGTAATATTTTTGCTTCGTTCTAATTCATACTACAGACACTGCCAAGTATTCTGGACTTTTGAATAAATGCATGTCCATGACTTGGAATGCTATTAATAATCACCTAGCCAGCCCCCTCTCGTCATTGCCACGGTTTCGGTTAATGAAGCCGCAATTAGAGTTGCAGTGAGGAAGGTGGCACTTGAATTAGTTTAAACTTCGTATTAATCACTAACGGAGAGAATTCGAACGGACGGAGCGCATAACTTAACCAGGAGCTGTGCATTTCGAGAATAACAAAGTTTGGGCAGAATGCATTACTGTGGTGGCAGTAAATTCCACCGTTTTCAAATAGCATTTCAAACAGAATAACGAAAAAGAAAATGTACTAATCTATAATACATTAGAGTTATATTGTACATTAAAGTTTTATATTCTCCGTTATGAAGAGTTACTCTTTCATAACTGAGAATACCTAACTGTATGTTTACTCTTTCTTTATTTCCCCGTATATATAGAGGTATGTTATAATTGTTATAATATTTTGCTTTCTAATATTTGATAAGTATTGACCGAAGCTAATTATATACCATACATTTAATATATAAGTTTAGTTAACCTTAATTATTTTACTATTGTTCACTTCCAAGAACAGTAAAACAAAGTAGTAGACAAATGTAAATTATAATTACGGAAATCTAATTATCTTTTATGTCCTCTTAGAATTTATCTCTCTTTAATTCCATAGTTCGTAATTCAGCGAAAATAGATGTCAAACGTAAATTAGGTATAGAAATGATAATGCATGTATTCTAATTACAATAATTATATACATCTAATTGTAAAATCTAATTATGTTTTTGTTAATATAGAGAGTTTATCTTTGTCCATTTGTACAAGTAGTGTGTACAACAATATGAGAATTGAAGCTATATGTAGAATCAGAAATTTAATTGCGTTTTATTCATTTCACATGATTCAAATTATCTTTAACTACATAGTGTGTGTGTGTGGGGGGTGTATTATTAAAATAAACAGATATAAGTGAACTCGTTTCTTAGCATTAGATTTTCTATGTTAACTTTCATAACTACGAAATTTATCAAAATAATTGTCAATTGCTAATTCTATAATATATATCAATTATTTATGCTTTCTTATTTGTAGACAATTGTACCTATATTCTTTTTCCTAAATAGTAATTCAGAATAATTATCAATGGGAAATTATAAGAATTAAAATTTAATTATCTTTTATTCCTTTTTAGAGAATAAGTATATAACAATAGAAATCTGGTAATTGAAAGGATAAGACATACATTGTACCTATGATAATTATACATTTCTCATTATAAAATATAATTACATTCCAGTAAGAATCACGAAGTTATCTTTGTTTCTTTCTAAAAATAGTATGTAAATAAATTGTAAGTCAATTCTAAGACACGGAAATTGAATTACGTTTCATTAATAACAGATAATTCAAATTATATATATATATATATATATATATATATATATATATTATATATATATATATATATATATATATATATATATATATAAACATATGTGTAAATATACACATATGTATAATATATAAATTATTACTATAAACATACATAATTGCAATCGATTCATAGCATTACATTTTCTATGTGCACTCTAATATGTACTAAATTTATCAAAATAAATGTTAATTGCAAATTGTATAATATACATCAATTATTTATGATTTATATACTGTAGACAATTGCACCTATGATATGTTTTCTAAACAGTAATTCAGAATAGTTATGAAATGGGAATTAGGAGCATTAAAATGCAATTATCTTTTATTCATTTTTAGAGAATTTATTGATGATTAATTCCATAGTTTATAAGAATATCAAAATAGATATCAACAGAAAATGAGTCATGGAAATGATAATACAGGCATTGTAATTTTCATAATTGTACATTTCTCATTTTAAAATTTAATTACATTCCAGTAAATCCCGGAAGTTATCTTCTTTTGTTTCTACAAATAGTATGTACATAATTTTAATTCAAATCTGAGTTATATAACTTAGACAAGGAAATATATTTACGTTTCATTCATTTCAGATAGTTCAAATTCTCTGTAACTAACCTGCGAGCGATAAATATTTAGATGCAACATCACTTATTGCATTTTCTATGTAATAATTTTGCTTCGTTCTAATTCATACTACAGACGCTATATAACTTGGAAATGTAAAGTATCCAAGTATTCCGGCCTTGAGAATAAATGCAAGTATATAAGTTGGAATATTATTAATAATCACCTAGCTCAACCCCTCTTTAAAACGGTCCCCACCATTGCAACGGTTTCGGTTAATGAAGCCGCAATTAGAGTTGCAGTGGGGAGATCGGCGCTTGAATTAGTTAACGCCTATCTCAACCGGGAGTTTGGGTAGAATGCATTATTGCAGTAGCAGTAAATTTCACCGTTTTCAAATAGCATTGCAAACAGAATATGAAAAAGAAAATGTACTAGTTTATGTAGAGTTACTCTTTCATAAGAGAATATCTAACTTTATGTTTGCTCTTTCTTTAAATCCCCGTATGTATATTACATATGTTACGGCCAATGCCCGAAGTTCGGACAGTTCCAGAGTTGGCCGGCCAATTCGTGAAATAGCCAATATCGCCTCCGATCTTTTCTTGATTTCGGAGTTTGGCTTGCCAATTCGGAAACTGGCATGAGGCGATCGGCCACAGTCAGAAGGAAAAGGTCACTAGCAAATTTTGGTGTTTGTATACCGAAATGATAATGATAATCACATTATAGCAGCCTCAGAGTAGTTTTCCGGCGAATCCGCCCTCCATAGTCACCTAGGATCGTCCTTCAAAACAAAGGCCAAGGAGGTACGGTTGCCCTAGGTGGGCTGAGTCTGTAGTCGGAAGAAGTTTTAGTGAGTAGGAATCTCACAGTATCACAAACCTCCTGGTCTCTTTTCAAAATTTCCTCTCACTTGGAGAAAACAAACAAACAAAAAGATGATCACATTATCTGCTGAATTAGTTTATTACAAAAAATTATCAGTACCATCACTTGTTACAACAAGATGAATTTTTATGACATTTCGAATTGCCCAGCAATTTGTTATTCTTACATCTGCAGCGATTTATTGAGCACTTGGTTATGCAACTGCATCGAGTGTAGCCTACCGAACCTACCAAACAGTCTTGCTTCAGCACATCGAACATTGGCCAGGGAGTTCCGGGCACTTCGTGAAGTGACCGGCCAAAGTCGCACACACGCTCTTCATTTCCAGTACATCGGACATTGGAAACAAGCCTTGGCCAATGTGCGATTTGGCCGGCCAATTCGGGAACTGGCCGAACTTCGGGCTTTGGCCGTAACACATACACATTTTTATATACATATCTTTATACATAAAATTCTTCTGTTCGCGTGTTTGTAGTAGAACACTTCCTAAACCGCTGGTCAGATCTTGAGGAAATTTTGTGTATGTAATTAAGTTGATTCGAGAATGGTTTAGATTCACAATTGGATCCTATAAAAGATTTATTTTTTATTACAAATCCAGAATTGTGTGTTTATTGAGATTATTAAAATGCTACTCGAAATTTTTCCTGTTTATGTATCTGTGGCGCAGTGGTTCAAGCGACGGGCTTCAGTACGAGAAGTTACAGGATCGAATCCTCCTACGAGCGTCTCGGAAACTTGAATTTAATCTAATTAGGTTTGTGGTGACCATACGCGTTGGGGCTTCAAGTATTTTTAAAATTAATTTTTCCTAATTTTTCCATCAAAAAGGTGCAACTATTAATTTAATAAATTTTTTTTTATGACTTTGGGATTTATAGAGTTACAACAGGACAACGTCTGTCGGATTGTCTAGTATATATAAATTTATACATATATATTTAGACATATAATTAAATATAAACATATATATATATATATATATATGTGTGTGTGTGTGTGTGTGTTATAAACTATAAAAAAATTATTATAAACAAACATAAGCACACTGGATTCGTAGTATTAAATTTTCTTTGTAAACTTCAATAAATACTAAATTTATCAAAATAAACATGAATTGCAAATTATATAACATACATCAATTATTTATGTTTTATTAGGTGCAGTTAAATGTACATTTGTTCATTTTCATAAACAGAAATTTAAAATAGTTGTGAAGTGGAAATTATAAGCATTAAAATTTAATTATCTTTTATTCAACCTCAGAGAATTAATTGCCGATTAATTCTATAGTTTATAAGTATATCAAAATAGATATAACATGAAAATTAGGTATAGAAATGATAATATATGTATTGTAATTAAGATAATTACATATATATCATTATAAAATCTAATTACATTCCAGTAACAATCCGGAAGTTATCTTTGCTCGATTCTACAAATAGTATGTACATAAATTCTAAGTCAATTCTAAGTTATATAACGCAGACATTGAAATTTAATTACGTTTCATTCATTTCAGAAAATTCAAATTCTGTTTAACTAACCTACCAGCGATAAATATTTAGCTGCAACATCACTTACTGCAATTTTAATGTAATATTTTTGCTTCGTTCTAATTCATACAACAGACGCTGCCAAGTA
>CM063507.1:82013776-82023776 GCA_032207245.1 Pardosa pseudoannulata | reverse complement strand
TGCAGTGAACTTTCATGTTTAACACATTATTTTAAATTCTTTAAGAGCACTAGTTTTTCATAATAATGGTCGTGTTTGAGCATTTGTAAAATAAAAAAATAATGTATTAAATAATGGAAATAAAGAATCATAGATGACAATAAGCTTGTTACCAAGTATATTTCGTTTCACTAGTTTGAACTGAAACTCACTATCTCTCCCTTTACCACTTCTCTTTTTCTTCACTCACTTTTTCTCCCTTCACTCTTTCTCTCCTTTCCCTCCCTCCCTTCCTTTACCACTTCACTCTCTCTACTCTATCTTTCTCTTCACTCCTTTATCTTCCTTCTTTTATCTCTCTCTTCCCTCCCTTTTTCTCTATCCTCTACTTCTCTGCTCTATTATCACTTTTTTCTCTCTCTCTTCTCTTTTATCCCTTTCTGACTATCTTCTTCTCTCTCTCCTCTCTTTTTCTCCACTCATTTTCCCTCTCTGACACTCTTCACTCTCTTCCTTCTTTTTCCCTGTCTGAATCTCTACTTCTCTCCCTCTCTCTCTCTTCTCTCGCTCCTTCCTCTCTCTCTTTGTATGTATGCCTGTCTCTCTAAAATAACCCCCACATTACTTTCTTGTACACATTTCGAATGATTTCTAGTATGAGTCGAAATGGGTAAGGCGCTGTCCTTCGGTGCCGAAACTTGCGGGATCGAGACCCAATGAAGGTATGAATGTTCGTAGCCGTTCGAAATTGATTTTAAGCAGTAGGTCCTGCGTCATTATCCCTCCTGTGACAAAACAGTAAACCTTAGTGCTCCAAATCGAAATTTTAATATTTATAAACATTTTGAGATATGTATACTTTTTTGATTGTACGATGTTTTTTTCAGAATTATCATTTGCATATTCCTTTACACCATAGTTTTTAACGAGGGCAGTGTGCCCTCTAGTAGGCGTTCATTAGTCCCGATCTTGCAAAACAGTAGACAGTAATGTTACAAATCAATCAATGATTGTTCACATTTTGAATTTTGCATTTTTTAAAACTTTGATAGGCTGCGTTTTCAGAATTATAATTTGCACATTCTTTTACACCATAGTTTTTTTATGATAGTAGTGCCACCCTCTAGTGGGCGTTCGTCAGTCCTCATCTATCAAAACAGTAGACAGTAATGTTACAAATAAATCAATCCTTGTGCACATTTCGAATTTTACATTTTTAGAACTTTGATACGCAGATTTTTCAGAATTATCATTTGCACATTCTTTTACATCATAGTTTTTTCCAGGGTAGGTACGCCCCCGTAGGGGGCCCACATTCACAATTTTCAGGGTTTCATTTTTGTCTAGAATTCGGTCAAAAAAATGATATATTTTTTATTGCATTTTTTTGTTCATTTTACATTTAAAAATGTAAAATGAACAAAAAAAATGCAATAAAAATATGATATGTAAAGATATGTTATTAAAATTAACATTTCTAACATTTTTAAGCATTTGTTACAACTTTTTTCTTTCTATGAAAGCATCATAGAACTAAAGTTTACCTTTAGTCTCATCGATATCCAAGTTAATTTTTTGAATTCCAATAAAAGCAAATCTAGGAGGCAGATCCGAAGGATTATCACAATTAGTTTAAAAAAATGTCTTCCTTGAATGATTCCATCTGTACTACTATCAGAGTCACTACTATCCAGGTCATCTAGTAAACTTTCGCTACTATCATTTACAGATAATTCAGTTTCCGATTCCGAGTCACAGTTCGAATCACAAGACATTAGCTCCATACGCTCTGAATTATCCATTTTTTAAAAGTAAAAATATATTATTCAACTCTTACATCAATAAAGTTATCAGGCGATTAGTAAAATATAACCAGAAAGCTATACACTGAAAGATAACAATTCGTCTTCTGATACAAAACATGCGAAGAACCCGCGCTTTTGAACCAGTCAGAGTAGAAAATACAATAAACAGCAAACTATCATTTACTGGACCTATACGAATAATTTGTTACTAAAATTGGAAAAAAATAAGGCCGAAACAGTGCTAGTGAAATAGAAATCAGATTGCCCGTACGTTGTACGGGCAAATCAGTAAAGTCCCGAAAGCTGTGCCCGTACGTCGTACGGGCAAAACAGTGAAAGGGTTAAACCTTTCGTTCCCACAATAGCGTTCCATTTTCGAGACTTCTATATTAAAGGGTAGTTCGCCGTTTATAGTAATCATGGTAAAGTAGACTCAATCCACGGTTGCACATCGAAGCTTACGAGACTCTAGCGTTAAGATGCATCACTATTTCTTTAAGTGGTATAGCACTCATTTAATCATATCAAAAGTGAAACAAATATTTGAAGTAAACTTAGATGACCCATATCCACATCCAACTGAAGAAGTTTATGGATGCAAAAGCCTAAGTGGGTGGGGAGAACCTTTCGACATTATTTATTTTAATGTTATACACATAATTATTAATTTAAAAAACACTTTTTTTTCCCTATCACTATTTTTACCAAGTATTTTTCCTCATTTTAAAATTTAAAAATTTATTTTGTATATAAGGGTAGTTTGAATTTAATATATTATAAATTTCCTGTAACTTTTTAATATGATTACGATTATTATCTATTTTTTTTTAAATATTCGATCTGTGTTTCGTTTTCGTATTTTTTAATAAACATCGGAACGAGATTACATCTTACTTCCATGTAATGCTGAGGCTTGCCTATCATTCCACAATTACAGTTTGGTGAATCTAGTTTTCCAATTCTGTACAAGCAGGTCGGGAAACTTCCATGACCGGTTATGAAATAATTTAATATGTTATTTTCGAATTTTAACATTTGTTCTAATTTAGACATTAGAGTATAGGTTCCTCTTTCTTTTTCACTATTGTCCCAGTAATCTTGCCAATCTTTATTTATGTTTTCTTTCATATATTTTTTAAGTATTGATACCCCGAGCTGTATTGATTTGTAATTTATAGATTCGTGGCATTCTTTGCTAAAATATCTGCATATTCATTACCGGTATTCCCCGTATGAGCTTTGATCCAAATTAAATTATTTGTTCGGTTATTCATGTTTTTACATTCTTTTTGTATCATGGTATAAAAATTGGATTTCGATACTAATTGTTCTAGGCTCTTGATTACTGAAAGACTGTCTGTATATAAATATATATTGTCTTCACTCAATTGTTTTATTTTTCTGAGGGAATCAAGTATTGCAGACCCCTCAGCCTGAAATACAGTATTATGACGATGTAATTTTGTTTTACAGGTGTATACTATCTTATTTCTTTTTATCATTACATAACCATAACCCGTTCCGGTTTCCATTTTACTTCCACGGAAACAGGAAGTAGACATAAAACAACAACCCCCTCCCACAAAAATAAAATCCTTAAATGTCAAATGAAATTTAGTATGCAACACATTATTCCGACAGTCCGCGGTACAATTCCGTGCTCAAAATGATACTTTCCCAGCACTCTACTTCCTGCATGAGCGAACAGAGCTAAAATCCGCTTGTACCGACCTAGACAGATAAGTTTTAATATGCGATTATCACAGATCCGGTATGTGACGGTCCAGAAACAGGAAAAATCACATCTGTTGCAGAGCGAAATCGGAACGATTTGTCAACTGCGGTCCGCTGTCTGCTAAAGTTCTTGCGTTTTGGTCGGATGGAAACGCAATTATGGAACAATGTGACATGGCATTCGCATATCGTAGCAACAATGGCCGGGGAATATTCATAACTGACGTTTAATTATCCGACGAGACTGTTGAGTGTGGAAGGCAAAGCCTAAAATATTCTTATTTCCTTCGAAGCTTACGTGAATAACGTTGACGTGACGAAACCCCGTTTATTAAAATGGTATTCATATAATGCTCCCGGCTTACAGAAATGAAAGAAAATGGTTGGCATATTTGGCGAGAAATTGCTTGTATGAGATTTTCAAAATTAAAAAAAAAAATTCTGGATTAATGTTTTTGGTCGGATAAATATCACATAAAGTTTTGACATCTCTACGTTTAATATTATTTACAATCAAACCTATCTTTCTCAAATCTCTTGGGAGTAAAAAAAAAAATTCGAGATAAACAGGTTTCGAGATACACAGGTTTTATGAAAATATACTAAGAAAATTTCTTTACGCAATACAAAAGATTGAAAATTTTGAAGTACTTTTAGTTTTATTTACATGCACGGCTCTTTTTCATTGTTTTGCAGCCGTTTTCGAAGTTCTTTTGAACGATATCTTTGTTTTTCCGGATAGTAAAATAGTACATGGGGAAATTTCCAAACTTAGCGGAGACTACGATTTTCTTCATAGAAGGGTTTTCCTTCAAAAACGACAGAATTTCCATTTCTTTTCGATGGTTAAAATTTTCTTTTAACACCTGCCATTTTTGCTCTAAAATTGAGACAGCAAATTGCGAGATGTTACTTTAGTCATTAGGCTATAGACTGAGAACCAGTTCTATTTCCAAAAAGAAATTTCTCCCGTCTCCTATTCCCCCCTCCCCTCAACCCCGATCCCTTATTATTCCAGAGCAGAGAACCCGATCAGGGAACTGTACCCGATCGTGGGTACAGTTCCCACCGAGTTCCTGACAAAATAACCCTGCGAGACAGAAAACTAGAAGTGTATTTCCTGGAAATGGGAACTTGTGCGGTTGTCAACGCAATAAGGCTCTAAAATGGAATGTTGTGTTACTCACAAAAATTCAAGATAGACAGGTTTGGGGAAAAATAATTTGAGATAAGTTTGGAAAATACATTAAATTTTCATTGAAAATGTAGGGAAATTGAAAAAATTTGACACAGACAGGCTTTCGAGATAAGCAGGTTTCAACTTTATATGTGTGTATAGTCTAGTTGTAACCATATGGGATCAACAAGTAAATGATAAAAATCGCAGGATGTTTCAAACATTGTATGAAATATTTTTATAATATTTTGGAGGTATTAAATTACAAATATACTATTTAACAGTTTATTTTATATATCTGGCTAATTGGACAACATTTATAAACCGTCCATGTTTTTATCTAACCTCATCCACACATTTTTCGCGATATTGACAGTTGTACCATTGCATATTTTTAGCATATTAGAAATGGTCTGCATAGAAAATAATTTCATACTATGCTTGACACCTTTTTCTTTTCTACGAAATTGGTAAAAAGACAGGGATATAAAAAGAAGGTTGGATAGACAAAAAATCCGGGATTAGAGGCTGTGGAGTGAGGAAAAGATGGAGATGTGAGAGAAAAAGAATATTTGCAAGGATTGTGTGAAATAGAATAGATAAAATAACGTTAAGGACACTTGATACAGCTCTAATATCTGCATGTTTGCTTTGTATTGGTCTAACATAGAAATTTATTAAAATAATGTGGAATAAGATTGGACTGATCACATAGGTTTTTAGTCATAACCGAAATTGATTGCTAACAGTACTGAAAATGTAGAAGATTTTCGTGGGAAACATTTTTGGTTTGTCCTGGAGCACTACCATTTACTGCTTTTCTGTGTCATTATTGGCTAATGAGACCAGTATCCTCTCTTTGAAATCAATTCCGAACGGCTACGAACATCCATACCCATTCTGCCATGACTCGGAAAAAATTATATAAAAATTTTGCAACAGGCGAAAAGAACACTTGATTCTTGATCATTTCGGAGAATTTTACAATGGTTGATCAGCTTCCGGGTTGTCCGGAAGTTTAGTAAGCAGGAAAGGTTCTTTGAAACTATTGTCAAATTTTACCACTCTCCTTTTGCACAAGCTTTCACATCTTACTGATGTACAACTCAGGTTTAATAGAAACTGAAGTATAAAAACTTAATATCATTATAATACACTTATAATAAAAATATATAAATATGCCAATGATACGAACTGAACTGTGTTGAATTTAGAGAGTTATGCACAAAAAAAAAATCTTTGTTTAAAAGTAATATATTAAGTTCACCGTAACAAAGAACGGGCACACTTTCTAGCTTACTATAAATTAAATAAATATGCATCGATAATTTTATGTAACGCAGACTGTCTAAAGAGAAAGCTATAGTTCGAAATGTTAACAATCCTTACTTGTTATTCAAATTAAGATTATTTTAAGTTTTTTTTCACCCAGGTATAAATTTGATACCAAAAATTACAACAAAGAGATATTAAGAGTATAGAAAGATTATTCTTTAAATCATTAATTCTCAACCTTCAAAACTTTTTGTCCCTGGAAAAGGAAAATATTTTTTGAAACTTCCCTTTCTTTTTTATGAAAATCTCGTAATATAAACTATATGGAGATGGAAATGTATGTGTGTGGGGTGTGTATTAAATTATATAAAGCAAATTGATTTATTTGTATTTAAAAATGGCATTGCAAATTTTTGTTTCAAACCGATATTTTTTCCCAGCAGATTTTAGCAGTCTATTTGTAAAATTAAAGACTTATAATGCAAAATATATGGCAACCAAAGCAGAGCTATCAAGACTTAATGTGCTCTAACACCCCAGGGAGCTCTTTGAAAACCAGTAGTTTAAATATTTGAAAAAAAAGCATTGTTTAAACACTCTAAAGAGAACACATTTTTAAACATTCTAAAAAAATATGTTTTAAAGAAAATCATTATTCATAAAACCTAAAGAAAAAACATATTGCTTAAACACTTAGAAAACATTGATTCCCAAACTTTTAAACCTGGTGTTCCTTAAGAAGAAAGGCCGAACGATGGCCGAATGGTAGAGCACTGCTCTTCGGAACCAGAGTTCGCGGGTTCGAATCCCGCTGATGGCATGGATGTTCCTAGCCGTTCGGAATCGGCTTTAAACTGTAGGTCCCGGTCTCATTAGCCCCCGTGTGCAAAACAGTAGATCGTAGTGCTCCAAACCAAACTTTAAGAAGAAAGATATTTTTTGAAGTCCCCCTCTTTTTTGTGAAAATCTAGTAATATAGAATATAAGGAAATGTTAATATGCGTGTGAGGTGTGTATTAAATTATATAAAGCAAATTGATTTATTTGTATTTAAAAATGGCATTGCAAATTTTTGTTTCAAACTGATATTTTTCCCCAGCAAATTATAGCAGTCTATTTGTAAAGGTTAAGACTTGTAATGCAAAATATATAACACCCAATGCAGGGCTACGGAACCTTAGCATCTTCTCACCCCCCGGGAGCGATAACACCCTCTTTGAAAACCACTAGTTTAAATATTTAAAAAAAGCATTATTTAAACACTCTAAAGAGAACACATTTTTAAACATTCTAAAAAAATATTGTTTTAAAGAAAATCATTATTTAGAAAATCGAAAGGAAAAACATATCTCTTAAACACTTAGAAAACATTGATTGTCAAACTTTTACACCTGTTCATTAAGTAGGAAGATATTTTCTGAAGTCCCCTTCCTTTTTGTGAAAATCTAGTAATATAGAGTATATGGAAATAGGAATATGTGTGTGAGGTTTGTACTAAATTATATAAAAAAATTTATTTATTTTTCTTTAAAAATTACATTACAAATTTTTGTTTTAAACTGATATCTTTCCCCAGTAATTTTTAGCAGTCTATTTGTAAAAGTTAAGACTTGTAATGCAAAATATATGACACCCAAAGCAGAACTACCAAATATACTCCCCCCCTCCTCTTGGGGATGGAAACACCCTCTTTGAAAAACAGTATTTTAAATATGTGAAAAAAAAAGCATTGTTTAAACCAGGGCTTCGAACCGTAATTTTTTTTGTTCCGGTTTTCGTTCCGGTTCAACTAAAAAATTAATATCGGTTCAGTTCCGGTTTTCGCTCCGCCAAAAATAACGGTTTTCGGTTCAGTTCCGGTTTTCGCTCCGCCAAAAATAACTGTTTTCGTTTCAGTTCCAAATGAATAATTTCATTTTATGTATATTCTTATTTGTACTAAAAATATAATTCTATCATAAACAAAAAATGTAATTCTATCAAAATTTAGAAGATTTTATTCTTTTTTTAATTGGTACACTATGTGAATTGATACAAACAGCAGGTACGATAAGAGCGGCGAGCATTGGCATTGTTATCCATTATCAAAATCGCATTTGACAACTAGGTTCATGATTACCCACATTCGTCGTTTGACTCTCACATCGTGCACTTGGCCTTGCAATAATTATGTAAAAAATATATTATTTATTTAACATATGAAAATTGCCTCTAATTATTAATATATCTTCTAACGTGGTTTCACTGAGATTACTTCTGTTGTCTCGGAGAATAAATTTCAACACTAACTTGTGTAGCTGGAGCTGCCAAAACCACCATTGCAATCTTATACAAGTGCGGATATGTAATTATAAAGTTGACGTTAAATTAGAAAATATTGATAAGTTGGTAACAGTAACAAAATGACTGAAAGATATATCGAACCGAAATAAACCGATATTTTTTTCCGTTCAGTTCCGGTTTTCGTTCCGGCCAAAATAACGGTTTTTTCCGGTTTTTGGTTTTCGGTTCAGTTCCGGTTCGAAGCCCTGGTTTAAACACTCTAAAGAGAACACGTTTTTAAACATTCTAAAAAATTATTGTTCTAAAGAAAATCATTATTTAGAAAATCTAAAGAAAAAACATATTGCTTAAACACTCAAGAAAAATTATTTTTTCTCTTTAGAGTGTTTAAACAATATACTTTTTATACAAATTTAAAATCTCTCTATATTAGAAGTTTTAGATATCAGCATTTATTTCTGCTATTATATTTATCTAAATTTTTATAACAAGTAACGATTGAGATAATTCCTTACTCTAAATGATACTCTCCCACAACTCTGCTTCCTGCATGAAAGTTATTCGAAATGTTATCAATCCTTACTTCTTATTAAAATTAAGATGACTTTACAATTTTTCCCCCAGGTATAAATTTTGATTCCAAAAATGATAACAAAGAGATATTAAGAGTGTAGAAAGCATATTCTTTAAATCATTATTTCTCAACCTTCAAAACCTGTCGTCCCTGAAGAAGGAAAATATCTTTTGAAGCCCCCTTCTTTTTGTAAAAATCTCGTAATATAGAGTATATCGAAATGGGAATGTGTGTTTGAGGTGTGTATTAAATTATATAAATCAAATTGATTTATTTTTTTTTTAAAAATACATTAAAAAAATTTCTTTTAAATTTTTTTTAAAAAATACAAAAAAATTTTGTTTCAAACTGATATTTTTTCCCAGCAGAATTTAGCAGTGTATTTGTAAAAGTTAAGCTTCTAATTTCAAAATATATGACACCCAAAGCAGGGCTACGGAACCTTAGCATGTTCTCAACCCCCTCGGGGGCAATACACCTTCTTTGATAAAAACCTCGTTTAAATATTCGAAAATAAAAGCCTTGTTTAAACACTCTAACAAGAACACACTTTTAAAGATTCTAAAAAATATTGTTCTAAAAAAAATCGTTATTTAGAAAACGTAAAGAAAAAACATATTGCTTATACACTCAAAAGAAATTACGTTTTCATTTTAGAGTGTTTAAACAATATATTTTTTACAAATTTAAAATATCTCTGGATTAGAAGTTTTAGATATAAGTGCTTATTTCTGCTATTATATTCATCTAAATTTTTATAACAAGTAACGATTGAGATAATTCCTTACTTTAAATGATACTCTCTCACAACTCTACTTCCTGCATGAGCGAACACAGCTAAAATCCGCTTGTACCGGCTAGACAGATAAGTTTTAATCTGCGAATATCACAGATCCGTTATGCGGCGGTCCAGAAACAGGAAAAATCACATCTGTTGCAGAATGAAATCGGAACGATTTGTCAACTGCGGGCTCCTGTTCTTGCGTTTTGGTCGGATGGAAACGCAATTATGGAACAATGTGACATGGCATTCGCATATCGTAGCAACAATGGCAGGGGAATATTCATAACTGACGTTTAATTATCCGACGAGACTGTTGAGCGTTGAAGCCGAGACTCCCACGATATTCTTATTACCTTCGAAGCTTACGTGAATAACGTTGACGTGACGGT
>CM063507.1:81991276-81996276 GCA_032207245.1 Pardosa pseudoannulata | reverse complement strand
ATACATATATATATATATATACATATACACATACATATACATATATATATATACATATATATATATATATATATATATATATATATATATATATATATATACATATACATATACACACATACATATACATATACATATACACACACACACACACACACATATATATATATATATACATATATATATATATATACATATATATATACATATATACACACATACACACATATATATATACATATATACACACACACACATACACACATACATATACACACACATATATATATACATATACATATATATACATATACATATATATATACATATACATATATATACATATACATATATATATACATATACATATATACATATACATATATACATACATATATATATACATATATATATATATATATATATATATATATATACATATACATACATACATATATACATACATATACATATAATACATATATACATACATATACATATATACATACATATACATATATACATACATATACATATATACATATATATATATATATATACATATACATACATACATACATACATATATTATATATATACATACAATTATATATATATACATACATATACATATATACATACATATACATATATACATATATATATATATATATACATTCATACATACATACATACATACATACATATAGGACATGGACGTGTGGTTAAGGCATGGAAGGCACATTTGATTTAAAAGAAACGTCATTATTATAATCCTTCTGTCAATAACTATGCCATTTCGAAATACTTTGTTCTTATATTTTTTCACAGCAAGCGTGGAGAATGTTATTAACCCGAGTTCTCGCTCAGAACTGTCTCTTTTGGCATCGATACCTAAGCAAAATTCCTATGTATACTTCCGCATCAGCTCTTTTACTCTGTATAGTTCCGCTTGAGGGTTTGTCTATCTCCTATTAACTTATCGTTAATGAGTTCGAGCTATTTTTAATTATTACTCGCTTAATTCTTAACCCCCATTTTAAAACTTTATATATATATATATATATATATATATATATATATATATATATATATATATATACGTATATGTATATGTATATACACATACATATATATATATATATATATATATATATATATATATATACGTGTGTGTATATACACATACATATGAAGATATATATTTATATGTATATATTAAAAATATATGTATATACTCACTGTTATAGGTGTGTGCAGTGTGCAGTTTTGAAATATAATAATTTCATATGTAGACACAGTTAAAAATAATTGTCTAGTAATTGTGTAACATGTTCAAACGAGAATATTCTAGTATTGCTCAAAATACTCTGTAGAAGATATAAGGCCATTATCAACCCGGTTTTAGTACATCTCATGTGGCAAAAAGGAGACTGTAGCATTCGAAAAACATCAATATTCTTTCAAAATGTTAAAAATTCAGTTTTTAAAGTTATAATAATTGAAATCATTAAATGCCTGTTTTATTGCCCACAGTTATTCATTGCTTGTCTTTTGACCTTAACCTGCCCTCTGGTGGGATTGTTTAAAACTTATTTCTAGAATGTTTTAGTTAAGAGGTCATATATACGGCTGTTAAAAGTCAAAATCTACCAGTTTTAAAAAACTAACTTTTTTTAACATAGAACAAATTACTAACTTTACATACGTACCTCATTCATTTTTTAAGAATAAGAAAGTTTTAAATTAGAGATACTTTGTTGTTAACAAAAATGATAAAACGCGTTTGCTATACAAATATAATTCAGCTTAAGACAAACTTATTGTTTTGAAAAAAACTAAAATATCTGAAAATAACTTAAAATCTCTGTGTATACACTCAAGTGGTAAATCTTTATGACCATCTGTCAATAACTAGTTGGCCTACCTTTGGCGCGAAACACAGCGATATCAACTTGTTATCAATCGCTTATTGTTATCATAATCACTAAATCCCGATTTTCTCCATTCATTTTTATGTTAGAATTATCGCTTTAATTGATCGTTACACGGTTTAATGTTATCATTTTTCGAACCTCATTTTAACTGACAAAGGAATATTCACAATGTATTCAGAAAGAACCCATTCTTTTCTTTACCTTCACTGCTGATTTAATTTCCAAGATTTCTACCTCTTCCACCTAGGGAAATGGGGAATGATCAAAGGCGTGGGAATTAACACATTCCTGAAAATTTTCAGAAATACACATACTCTGCTGGTGGTCAACAGTTGTCAGATAAACATAAGGCAACACCTTCTTATAGGAACTGAGAAGGAGCATCTTCACAATTTATGCCTTTCTCGCTTACGTGCAACTTGTCGATAGGGAAGCCAGAAAGCGAAATGATTTAACGTTAAAACAAAAGATCGAAATTTTAAATCGTTATGACAGGTTACCAAAAATGAGTCAGTAAAATGCTGCAGAACATTTCTCAGACTCTGAATTGCATTGAAAATGTTGAAACGTTGAATAGAACACCTCTCCGATCACTTTAAAAAACATTATCATTACGAACAATTTATCAATGAGCTTCTTAGAAAAAATTGTAGAAAGTCAACAATTGATTAATATTTATAATTAACTATACAGTTCTTTTGTTTTAAAGAATAATATACAGTACACAAATATAAGGTGAGTTTTTTCATTTTATTTTGAAATTTAGCACATGTGAATGAGGAATTTTCACGTTCTCTAATTTTAATTTTAAGCAATAGAAGACAAGAAAGTAAGCAGGACAATACCTATTTCTCTTATTTGTGGGCCTAATGAGTGATTTCTAATGGGTTTTATAGCGGATTCTTTAACGTCTCTCAAAAACGATACTTTTCCTCTGCCGAGTTTGTGATGTCATCGTGCAGGAAAACATCGAACGCCTATGTTGTTTACATGTTAAAAGGCGACATTTAAACTTGTTTCTGTTTAAAGTACCTCATATAATAGACATTTATTTTATTATGTCTGGCATTAAAAATCATATTATAAATACTGTATTGTGCCACTCTGTAAAATGCAATGAGAAGATATTTTTCACCATTCCCAAAAATCCACATACACGTAAAATCTGGACAAATGCGATGAAAAGGAATGAGAAATTAAACCCCAAATTATCATGTAAATCATCTCTTTGGGTTTGTGAAGACCGTTTTTTGGTAATTAAATGCTTGTTTTTCTTTAAATATTACTTATTTAGAACAAGTATTAAAATACATCTTTACCTTTATTAAAATAAATAGTTTATTAAAATACATCTATACCTTTAAAAGGACTGTTGATTAACCTGTGATATTTAACTTTTAAAACTGTTAATTTTCGAGTATTATCACAGAGTTCAAGTAAAATAAATGTTTGAATATCGTAAAAAATATAAATATCTAAATCAAATAATTATCTAATAAATAACTCGGGGGAGGGAAGGTTATGTATTTTCAAGGTATTATAAATATTTTCTTCAGAGATGCATACTTTCTTAAGTGTATCAATTCACAGTGATTTTTCGATTAAATTGGTCACTAATTTGAAAAAAGTATAATTTTTTAATATACTTAATACTGATATTACTTTAAAAATTAAATTTAATTTATGAAACTTTATACATTTTTTTAATTTAACATTAATATTAAAGGCAGTAAAATTGTATTGCTATTTTAAAATGTATAAATAATTAAGAAAAGCCTTTTAAAGATTTTAAATTTCTTTTCATCAAATTTAAAATATCTAAGAATTGGTTTGGTTTTGGAGCGCTACGGTCTACTTTTTGTAACAGGAGGGCTAATGAGACCGGTCTCACAATAAATACCTCCTCTAATTTTTATTTTAATATTAAATCCATCTCTATTTATAAAAAGCGATGCTAATACAAATGTGTTGTCTATGTCTACAATCAGAAGAGCTGTGATTAGCATGAATAAAATATTAATACATGTTAAGTAAAATTGGATAAATATATAAATGATTTTACATATCTTTGGGTTTTAATACCCAATATTTCTGCTCCCATAAAATCCGAGTGTTTCTCAAGAACGAAAACTATGATATTATGTCAATTTTAGGGAGGTTGTCCGATTGTCCTTCGGTAAATCCAGGTAGAAGGGACATTTATAAAAAATTGAGATAATTAAAATAAGCCCACAGGTTTAAATAAAAATTTATTTTGATAGCTATAAAATTCCAAGAACTTGCAAAAACAAAATCAAAAGAGAGTGATTGCTTACAAGCCATAAGAAATATTGGATGTCGTGAACGATGACGTCACAACCAATCACAGAGAGTTTTGATGTCACGTGATTTTCGCTTAACTTTAATATTAATTTTTAAAATGATGGACCCAGTTTTTTACATTGAGAACATTTTTGTAATTTACAAGTCTGGAATTATCCGAAAAATACTAAGTTGTTCGAATACCCCACGATATCCACTGTAGTACTTGTCCAAGGATCAAGTATCAGTCGTCAGAAAACGTACAAGTACGTGTCCCGTATAAAATGTGCTAAGATCTGAAATTCATCTCGAGTACAATGATTCCTTTTACATATAAGGAAATAATATAGCTAAAATCCAAGTCAAACCCTTCAAACATTTAGATTCATTCGAACTCCCAATCCTTCCGAATCCCCCAAACGACACCCGAAATTTAACCACTTTCCGAAACAAGGCGGTCGGCCACCGCTCCCCTACCCTTCGAATTTCCGCGGTCGCAGTGAAGACCCCCTCTCCTCCCCCCTTCCCAAACTCGTCATGCGAGGCGATGTTGGCTGAAGCAATTAATTGCAATGGATCTCCGGCAATTAATTACGGGGGCGAATATTAATTATTCGGCTTGCGAGAGAAGTGCGCTGCGCGATAAAGTAATTACAAATTCAATACTTACCCGTGTCCGCGCAAGGGATGCCGGGACAAGCCTTGTTGACAACACACTATCGACCTGTTGAGGAGAGGTTGGTTCTTTAAAAAGTGACAGCC
>CM063507.1:81973776-81983776 GCA_032207245.1 Pardosa pseudoannulata | reverse complement strand
TTTTTAATACTCAAGCCCTATTGTAATTTAAAATACATTAGGGTATCCAAAAATTTCTTACATATACACAGTCTGCAGATCTTTATCGTTTCTAATAATTGAGATCTTAGAAATGACATTTATCGGTAAATTTTACTTTTATTTCCTAACTTGAGAGAAATTTCTACTTTTCTGAATAAAAATATCTCTTTTTAATTCTACTTTCTGGAATTTCCATATATCATCTATCATAACATTAAAATGTTATATTTTATGTGAATGCCATTTTTTGTAACTGGCATAAAATATGAAATATTTATAAATGTCCTTTTATGAATATTTTCATGAATTAGAGACACCCGTGTTATCTTAAGAAAAATAATTGAAAGAATTGATAATACAATCTACCAATAAAAGTTGTCGAACTATCGAGTATATTTTAAAACTCTAGATTTTTAAAATCAACGTTCATAGAGAACATTTTCGAAAATGTGTTAGTTTAAAATATAAAAATGTTAATAAAATTTCCTTAAGTAGAAACTTTAGAATTTTAACCAAGATTTCAAATGATGATTTTTTTATCATTAGAATGAATATGATTTTTTTCTATAGCGTGTATTTTCCTAAAAGTGAATAATTCGTTTATTCTATAGAATATTATTTGTACAGAGAATAACATATTTTTCTATAGAATGTATTTCCTTTAGAGAGAAATTTTTTCCATACAATGTTTTTCCTTTACAGTGAATAATATGTTTATTCTACAGAATTTTTTCTGACAGGGTATCACATGTTTTTCTGTAGATTTGGTGTGGTTTGGAGTGCTACGGTCTACTTTTTGCAACATGAGGGCTAATAAGACCGGGACTTACAGCTTAAAGCCGATTCCGAACGGCTACGAACATCCATGCTACTGTGGGATTCGAACCAACGAACTCCGGTACCAAAGGTCAGCACCCTAACCAATCGGCCATCGTTCGGTTTTTCTGTAGAATATTTGATTTAGAACGACTAGAAAGAATTATAGATACATTTACACCTTTCTTGAATTTCCGTATAATATCATATATCATGACACTACAACGTCATATTTTATGTCAATGTCATTATTTTTAACTGGCATAAAATACGGAGATTTTATGAATGTCCTTTTTTATGAATTTTAAACACCCCTTTTAATCTAAAAAATTAAAAAATAATTACAAAATTGATAATACAGTCTACTAAAATGCTTGTAGAACTATTCAGTACATTCTTAAATACTAGATATTCAAAACTAAAGTTCTTGATGCTTGATGAACTATCAAGTACATTTTAAAACTTTAGATATTTAAAATTATAATACTTAGAGAATATTTTCAAAAATGTTTTAGTATAATATATAAAAATGTGAATAAAATTTCCGCACGTGGAAACTTTTGTGTTTGAACCAAGTGTTTAGAAAATGATTTTTTATCATTAGAATGAATATAATTTTTTTAAAGTATGTATTTTATTAAGAGTGTATAATACGTTAATTTTATAGAAGGTTCTTTACAGGGGAAACATTTTTCTCTAGAATGTATTTTCTTTAGAGTGAATTTTTTTTCCTTTATAGAGAATGTATTTTCTATAATATGTGAATTTACCGTGAATAATGTTTACTCTACAGAATGTTTTCTTACAGGGATTCGCATGTTTATCTGTAGAATAGTCGATTCATACCAGCGACAAAGTATTATAGAGACATCTGCACTTGACATTTTTTTTTTTTTTTTTAGACAATAATATTTAGACAAAATATCTTGATGCATTTTTACTTTCTTGAATTTCCGTATACTATCATATATCATGACACTACAATATCGTATTTTATGTCAATGCCATTATTTATAATTGGAATAAAATATGGAATTTTTATGAATGCCCTTTTTATGAATGTTTTTAAGAATTATAGACACTCTTTGTAATCCCAAGCATGAAAAAATAATTACTAACATTGATAATACATTCTATCAAAAAACTTCTCGAGTTATCGAGTGTATTTAAAGTACACTAAGTGTTTAAATAATGATTTTTTATCATTAGACTGAATATAATTTTTTTTAAAGTATGTATTTTGTTAAAAGTGAACAATACGTTAATTCTCTAGGATATCCTTTACAGGGGAAAATATTTTTCTCTAGAATGTATTTTCCTTAGAGTGAAATTTTTATATACAATGTTTTTATTTTTTAGTGAATATCTTTTTTCTACAAAATGTTTTTGACAGGGAATCACATGTTTTTCTGTAGAATAATTTATTCAGAACTGCTAAAAAGAATTATAGATACGTTTGCACTCTTTTAGACAAAATATCTTTCTTTATTTTTACTTTCTTGTTTTTACGTATAATATCATATATCATGAAACTACAATGTCATATTTTATGTCAATGCCATTATTTGTAATTGGAATAAAATATGGAATTTTCATGAATGTCCTTTTTAAGAATGTTTTTATGAATTTTAGACACACCTTGTAATTTCAATAATGAAAAGATAATTACCAAAATTGAAAATACAGTCTGTCAAAGTACTTTTCGAACTATCGAGTACATTTTAAAACTCTAGATACTTAAAATTAGAGTTTTTAGAGAATATTTTCAAAAATGTTTTAGTATAAAATATAAAAATGAATAAAATTGTCTTATTTAGAAACTTTAGAATTGGAACCAAGTGTTTAAATAATGATTTTTTTATCATTAGAATGAATATAATTTTTTAAATATTTATTTTATTAAGATTGTATAATACGTTAATTTTATAGAATGTTCTTTACAGGAGAAACATTTTTCTCTAGAACGTATTTTCTTTAGAATGATTTTTTTTCTTTAGAGAGAATGTTTTTCTATACAATGTTTTTTCCATTACTGTGAATAATATGTTTATTCTGCAAAACATTTTTTGACAGGGATTCAAATGTTTTTTTGTAGAATTGTTGATTCAGAACATCTATAAAGAATTATACAGGCATTTGCCCTTTTTTAGATAAAAAATCTTTATTTTTACTTTCTGGAATTTCAATATAATATATATTATGTCACTACAATGTCATATTTTATATCAATGCTATTTGTAACTAAAATATAAAATATTTTGGAATGTCCTTTTCATGAATGTTTTATTATAGACACCTCTTGTAATCTCAAAAATGAAAAAATAATTACCAAAATTGATAATACATTCTACCAAAACATTCGTCGAGCTATCGAGTACATTTTAAAATTCTAGATATTTAAAATTACAGTTCTTAGAGAATATATTTAAAAGTGTTTAGTATAAAATGTAAAATTGTTTATAAAATTCATCTATATGGAGGATTTAAAATTTGAACCAAAGTGTCAAAATAATATGTTTTTATCATTAGAAAAATATGATTTTTTTCCTCTAAAATGTATGTTCTTAAGAGTGAGTAATGTGTTTATTGTATAGAATGCTTTTATTTACAGGGAATAACATTTTCTCTAGTATGTATTTTCTTATGAATGAATAATATGTTTATTCTATAGAATGCTTTTTTAGGTGGAATAACCTTTTTCTCTACAATGTATCTTCTTAAGAGTGAATAACATGTTTATTCTATAGAATACTACAGAGAATAATAATTTTTCTCTGGAATGTATCTTCTTAAGAGTGAATAACATGTTTATTCTATAGAATGCTTTTTTATAGGGAAGAACATTTTTCTCTACAATGTATTTTCTTAAGAGTGAATAATATGTTTATTCTATGGAATGCTTTTTAACAGGGAATAACATTTATCTCTAGACTGTATCTTTTTAAGAGTGATTAAGATGTTTATTCTATCGAATGCAATAGGAAATAACATTTAATTCTCTAGAATGTATCTTTTTAAGAGTGAATAAGATGTTTATTTTATAGATTGCTACAGGAAATAACATTTTTCTCTAGAATGTATTTTCTTAACAGTGAATAATATATTTATTCTATAAAATACTTTTCTCAAGCGTATAACAATTTTTCTCTACAATGTATTTTCTTAAGCATGAATAATATGTGTATTCTATAGAATGCTTTTTACAATGAATAACATTTTTCTCTACAATGTATCTTCTTAAGAGTGAATAAGATGTTTATTCTATAAAATGCTACAGAGAATAACATTTTTTCTCTAGAATGTATTTTCTTAACAGTGAATAATATGTTTATTCTATGGAATGTTTTTTTACAATGAATAACATTCTTCTCTACAATGTATTTTCTTAAGAGTGAATAATATGTTTATTCTATAGAATGATTTTTTAAAGGGAAAAGGGAATTTTTCTGTAGAATAGTTGATTTAGAACAACTGCAAATATTTATAACGGCACTATTGGAATAAATAAAAGACTGTTGAAAATTTCTAACGGATATGCATGAAAATGTATTAAAACATCTTACATATTCATCTCATATTACAATAACTTTGCACAGTTTATATGTTTAGTTGCATGGTTGGTATATTGCATGACACAAAGTATGTAAAAGTTTGGTTTGGTTTAGAACACAATTCATTTTTTTTTCAGCACAAAATATTTGTTCCGAAATTTACACCTCAATTAATTGACTAAAACAAAGTGTTGTAATTTCCCCCCTCCAATTTTAACACATTGTTTTCGGGTCTATTTCTCAGAGGAATTGTACCGGGAGCGGGCGTTTTGCGCGTCAATTTAGTTATTCTGTTAAATCTCAATAGATCAAAAATTATTTGTTTTTTAACCAGCTTTTCGTATTTTATATTGCAATATATAAACAAATATATAAATAGACAAATAAACACATACACACACACACACATATATATATATATATATATATAATATATATATATATATATATACATATATAGTCAGATCTAAAAGGAGGTAGCTGGAAATTACGTGAGTTATAAACGATTTAAAAAGGGAAATATTTTATAACAATAAAATAAATGAAAAAGACCCACGCTTGTGTAAATTTTTGGAGTAATGCTGTCAAGTGCAGAGATATTTCACAGGAAGTTGATGACTAATCAAGCGAGAAGAATTATTTAGCGCGTAGACATGGGGCTGTCAACACATTCCACGCGTGTCTTCGCCAAGAATAAATGCAAATGACGCAAATGATGCCTGAAACGGAAATTCCATGTTAAATAAAGAAGTGTTTTTACTAAGAAGGACCAACTTTTCCATTCGCTTTGGTTGGTTATTGGTTTGGTTGATTGAATTGAATTTATAATGGCGCTAAATCCTCTAGGGACAAACTGCGCAAAAACAAGATAGGAATATAATGACGAAAATTAGATAAAAATTTACAATATAAATATGAAATTTTTAAAACGGATTATATAACAATAAAAAAAAAATAACATTCAACAGAAACACGAATAAAGATTGAGTTAGATACAATCAAGAATAAAAATTGAGTGTAAGAATTATATTTTATTAAAAAAAATTGAAAATTGAAAGATAAAAATTAATGTTAGAAAATTGAATGAATCAAAAATTTTTCAGTATAAAAGCCAGTTCGACGTCATTCCTTTTTAACACGTATTTTATATATGATATATATTTATATATATATATATATAAATATATATATAAAATATATATTTCACTATGTTTTATATATTAAAAAGAAGTCGTGACACATGTCATGTCTTGCTCACCAAAAGTTTCTTTCTAAATACAAGTAGTTTCATAAAGGCATAATCCATCGCTATCTTTTCTATTCTGGTAGATTTTTTTGTTCGATAATGTAGGTATAGAGGAAAAATAACTTTTGAGACTAATGGATGATACAAGAGATTGACGTTTATTGTAGAAAACCTTTTTATTACTCTTCTCCCGTCACCACATTTGGAAGCATATCATGTTTAGATTCTCATAACCTAAAATATGTCTATTTCATTACAACACTAGCCGTTTCGCTCCCCTCTTTTTGATATGGATAATGAAGTTTAATAAATAATGGTTACATTTATTTCAAAATCCAAATTACTCTATATTAAGGATATATTACATTCGTATTTAAATCTTTACGTCTTTTCATCCGTACTCAAATCTTCAAAAATATCATCCTAATTTTAAAATTGAGATTTAAATTTCTATTCCCTAAATAAATAACTTTTTAATATGGAGATTAACCTTACCTAATCTCTTTTCTTTACAACGGTTTTGAATTCTCCAAAAAGTTCCTTCCAATTTTAAAATTGAGATTTAAATCACTAGTACCCTTAATATCTAACACTTTAACATAAGTTTAAACTCCCACTATTTTCTGCTTTTTTCATTAGTTTTTATTTCTCTGAAAAAGTCATCCTCGTTTAAAAATTGAGATTTCAATCTCTGTTCCCATAACAACTACCACTTTAACATGGAGATTAAACATCCCCTAACCTTTTTACTTTACATCAGTTTGTACTTCTTTAAAATAGATATTCTAATTTCAAAATTGAGATTTAAATCCTTTGTTCCCTTAAACACTATCACTTTAACATAGAGGTTAAACTTTCTCCCAATCTATGCTTTTTTCACCAGTTTTCAATTCTCAAACACCATTTATTTAGTGTCAAAATTGAGATGTAAATCACCTGTTTCTTTAATAGATAATGCTTTAACACTTTGACAGTTTCATTTTTTTCCAGAATTCGGTCAAGAAAATGTTACATTTTTTATTGCATTTTTTTGTTCCTTTTGCATTTTTAAGTAAAGATATGTTATTAAAATTAACATTTCTAATATTTTAAGCATTTATTACAACTTTTTTTCTTTCTATGAAAGCATCATAGAACTGAAGTTTACTTTTAGTCTCATCGATATCCAAGTTAATTTTTGGAATTCCAGTGAAAGCAAATCTAGGAGGCGGATCCGAAGGATTATCACAATTAATTTTTAAAAAAATGTCTTGCTTGACTGATTCCATCTGTACTACTATCAGAGTCACTACTATCCAGGTCATCTAGTAAACTTTCGCTATTATCATTTACAGATAATTCAGTTTCTGATTCCGAGTCACAGTTCGAATCACAAGAAATGAGCTCCATACGCTCTGAATTATCCATTATTTAAAAGTAAAAATATATTATTCAACTCTTACATCAATAAAATTATCAGGCTGTTAGTAAAATATAACCAGAAAGCTATACACTGAAAGATAACAATTCGTCTTCTGATACAAAATATGCGAAAAAACCCGCGCTTTTGAACCAATCAGAGTAGAAAATACAATAAACTGCAAACTATCATTTACTGGATCTATACGAATAATTTGTTACTAAAATTGGAAAAAAATACGGCCGAAACAGTGCAAGCGAAATAGAAATCAGATTGCTCGTACGCCGTACGGGCAAATCAGTAAAGTCCTGAAAGCTGTGCCCGTACGGCGTACGAGTAAAACAGGGAAGGGGTTAATGTGGAGATCAAACACCTAGCAATATCTATTATTTTCGCCAGCATTTAAATTTTCAAAAATGTCACCCTAATTTCAAAACTCAGATCTAAATCTTTGTTCCTTTAACAGCTAGCACAGCTACACTTTAACATGGAGATTAAACTTCCTTTAATCTCTGTTCTTTTCATTGGCTTTGAATTCTCCAAACTAGTCATTCTATTTGCAAAAGTAAGATTTAAATCCCTTGCACCAATACTATATCCTGTTCTTTTTTCTCAGTTTTTAATTCTCGAAAGAACTAATTTTCAAATTTGAGATTTAAGTATATGTTCCTTTAATAGTAAACACTTTAACATGAAGATTCAATATCACCTAATCTTTTTTCTTTGCATCGGTTTTGAATTTCTAAAATAGCCTTTTTAGTTTGAAAATTGAGATTTAAATCCTTTGTGCACTGAAAAACTAAAACTTTGACACAGAGGTTAAACCTCCTAATCTGTGTTCTTTTCATCAATTTTCAGTTCTCCAAAACAAATGACATTTTAGTTTCAAAACTGAGATTTTAATCAGTTGTTCCTTTATAGCCACCTCCTTAATGTAGAGATTAAACATCTTGAAATATCTGCTTTTTTCATCAGTATTTAAATCTCCCAAAATGTCATCCTAACTTCAAAACTGAGATTTAAACATTTTCCATTAATAGATAACTTTTTAACATGGAAATTAAACTTGCCTTAATCTTTGTTCTTTACATCGGTTTTGAATTCTCCAACAAGTTCATTCCAATTTCAAAATTGAGATTTAAATCACTTGTACCCTTAATAATTAACACTTTAATATGAAGTTTAAGCACCCTGTAATTTTTGCTTTTTCCGACAATTTTTATTTTCCAGAAAAAGAATTCCTAGTTTCAAAATTGAGGTTTAAATCTCTGTTCTTTTAATAGCTAGCATTTTAACATGGAGATTAACATAACCTAATCTTTTTTCTTTATATCGGTTTTGAATTCTTCAAAATAGCCATTCTAGTTTCAAAATTGAGATTTAAATTCTTTGTTCCCTTAAAAACAAAGGACTTGACATAGAGGTTAAATGTCTCCAATTCTGTGCTCTTTTCATCTGTTATCTATTCTCAAAAAACACCATTTATTTATTTTTTTAAGGGAACAGAGATTTAAAATCTCTGTTCCCTTAACGTCTAACCCTTTAATATGTAGATAAACATACCTTAATCTTTTTTCTTTACATCGGTTTTGAATTCTTTAAAATAGCCATACTAGTTTCAAAATTGAGATTTAAATCAATTGTTTCTTTAATAGCTAACGCTTTACTGCGGAGATTAAACATCTAATGATCTCTACTACCTTCATGAGCATTTAAACCTTCAAAAATGTCATACTAATTTCAAAACTGAGATTTAAACCTCTGTTCCCTTAACAGCTAACACGGCTACACTTTAGCATGGAGATTAAACTTTTCTTAATCTCTGTTCTTTTCATTGATTTTAAATTCTTCAAAATCGTCATTCTAATTTAAAAAGTGAGATTTAAATACCTTTCTCCAATAATAGGTGCTTTTCTTTTTTCTCAGTTTTTAATTCTCGAAAAAGCTCATTTTCAAAAATTAAGATTTAAATATTTGTTCCCTTAACAGCTAACACTTTAACATGAATATTAAACATCACCTAATCATTTTTATTTACATCGGTTTTGATTTTTTTATTAGTCATTCTAGTTTCAAAATTTAAATTTAAATCCTTTGTTCCCTCAAAAACTATCACTTTAATGTAGGGGTTAAATGTTTCCTAATCTGTGCTCTTTTAATCAACTGTCAATTCTCAAAAACATCATTTATTTAGTTTCAAAATTGAGATTTCAATAACCTATTTCTTTAATAGCCAATGATTTAATATGGAGATTAAACACCTAGTAATCTCTACTAATTTCATCAGAATTTAAATTTCCAAACATGTCATCCTAATTTCAAAATTGAAATTTAAATCTCTGCTCCCTTAACAGCTAACACAGCTACACTTTAATATGGAGATTAAACTTCCCTTAATCTCTCTTCTTTAAGCGCGGTTCTGAATTCTTCAAAATAGTAATGGTAGTTTCAAAGTTGAGATTTAAATCGATTGTTCAGATAACAGCTCACTTTAACAAGTGGATTACAAGTATCCTAATCGCTTTTTTCTCAGTTTTTAATTCTCCAAACAGTTCATTCTATTTCCAAAATTGAGATTTAAATCACTTGTTTCTTTAAAAGCTAACACTTTAACATTTTTCCAATCTCTGTTCTTTTCATCAGTTTTTTCCCCCAAAAAAATCATCCTAGTTTCAAAGTCGAGATTTAAATCTCTGTTCTCTTAAGAGCTAACATTTTAACATGAAGATTAAACATACTCTAATCTTTTTTCTTGTCACCGGTTTTGAATTCTTTAAAATAGTCATTCTAGTCTCAAAATTAAGATTGAATTCCTCTGTTCTCTTAGAATCTAACACTTTGACATAGAGGTTACATGTCTCCTAATCTGTGCTCTTTTTTATCAGTTATCTATTCTCAAAACACTCCATTTATTTATTTTCAAAATTGAGATTTAAATCTCTGTTCTCTTAACATCTAACACTTTAA
>CM063507.1:81958776-81966276 GCA_032207245.1 Pardosa pseudoannulata | reverse complement strand
TGCATGTAAAAAAGGACTGTTTTTTGGCTGAGAATTATCTAGTACACGCTCAATAATTTGTTTATCTTTAATGGTCGCATGTTAGTTTCCAACTTTAACTTATCTTGTCATATTACGTGATAAGATGGACATCAGAGGTTTTAATATGGACAGTGATTATTTGGCGGTATATATGATTGATGTCCAAAATTGAGCGAAATGATCGCAAACCGTGTGGTTATGTATAAAAAAACAAACACACAGACGAACAAACTTCTTCATTGTCAAAGATATATAACTTAAACGATATATATATATATATATATATATATATATATATTATATATTATATATATATATATATATATATATATTATTCCGTGAAATAGACTCCTAGACTTTTATGAAAAGAATTTTTTGTTAATACCGGTGATAAAATTTTCCTTATAACAAAAAGTAATCTATGATTAAATTTAATATTATCACATATATACATAGTCTATTATTTAAGGCAAATATAAAAGAAAATTATAATCTAATTAATATCTAAGTTCAGTGATAAAACATACGAACATAATGCAGACGATATTTAAATAATTTAAAATAAGAAATGATTAAATGAGATGGAATGATATCATAATGCTGAAAAAAATGTTATTTTTACCTATTTATTATGTGATAAATTGATAAATTTTATCTCCTGCTCTTAATCGGGAACAATAGAACTTTAAATAAGGGCATTAAATGATCGAAAAGTTGGGAATGGGATGGATTTTGAACTCGCTTTGAATTTTGCTAACCCTAAGTCATCAAGAATCCAATATGGATGCTTCTATCCATTCCAGGTCAAACCACTTCATAAATTCGAGAACAGACGGGCAGAAAACTTAAGCTATTATTATATTGGGGATAATAAATTTAAATGTAGTAGTTTTTCGTTTCTAGTAATACTTTTTGGTCTAATGCAACAAATATGTAAGCGTTAAGATATTTAGTAATAAATGCTTTTCAATTAGTTTAATTTAGTCATTGTATATCAGTACAAATTTTCCTTACTTTATATTGATGATTTACAAAAACGTTTCCTAAAGTACATTGTCCTCCTACAAATTTAGAGTTAGTTTCGTTTTTCAAAATAACGTTGTTGTAGATTGGTTGTTTGATTTGGAGCGTTAAGGTATACTTTTTTGCTGCATGAGGGATAATGTAATGAACCTACTGCTTAAAGTTGATTCCTAGCGGCTACTAACATTTATGCTAGTTGTGTGATATAACGTTTTGTAAGAGTAGAGATAGAGTACTATCCTACATTGATATCCACCAGCGTCAAAATGCGTTATATTGATATTTTTTTGTTATAGATTTCTGCTAATTGTGTTTTATAAAACGTTTTCTAAGAGTAGATGTAAAGTAGTGTCCTTTATAAAGGTCCATCAGCGTCAAAACACGTTATATCGATATTTTTTTGTTGTAGAGTTATAAACTAACATTATTTAATAGAGTAGTTTTTTTACTCGATCATACGAGTGTGTGCATGTGGGTTTGCTTTGAAGCTTTACGGTTTACTGTTTTGCTTCACGAGAGCTAATGATACCAGAACCTACTGCTTAAAGTCGATTCCGAACGGCTACTAACATTTATGCTAGTTGTGTGGTATAATGTTTTGTTAAAGAGTAGAGATAAAGTACTGTCCTAGATCGAGGCACACCAGCGTCAAAATACGTTATATTGACATTTTTGAGTTTTAGAGTTATAACAATACACTTATAAATTCGTTATAAACTAACAATTTTTGTGAATAATGTAGTTTTTTTACTTGATCATACGGGTGTCTGTAGTGGGTATGGTCTGCTTATTTTTGCTACAGGAGGGCTAATGAGACCGGGACCTACTGTTTAAAGCCGAATCCGAATGTCTACGAATATCCATGCCGGCAGCGGGATTCAAACCCGCGAACTCTGCTTTTTGACGAGCAGCACCCTAACTATTCGGTCATCGTTCAACCGTGTGGGTAGGGTTATAGGCGAACATGATATAACGGGTATGTTCATTACAAGACTTTTTCTCCTTTATACTTTATCCTTTGAACTTTTATACATACTTTGTGTACATATAAGTACAAAGATCGCAATTCTAAAGGAATTCACCCCACCTGTAAAACACCACTAGGGCTAGCGAATCTATTACAGCAATCCGTCATCCTCAAATCATCGTTTTGATCCCATTGTAGACAGCTTAGCCTTTATTGCCTTTAATTTCTTCCTTTGTTGTAATGAGAGACCTTTTTTTCCCTGCTTATCCCGCATCGAGGGCTTCATATATTTTTTTCTCTCCGTGATCAGTTGATGGATGACATGTCAGGCGTGCTTAGAAAACAATTTGCTGTTCGAAAGGATGAGTACCTCAAACGGTGACAGTTATTAGAAAAGCCTTATCACCAGCTTTCAACGAATTTTTCACTTTCCTCTTCTCTATAAATCATTTACTTCTAAATTACTTTTATGTTGTCAGCGACGTGATTGTTTTATGAGAAATAAAGCAATTGGTGGTTTGGTCAGAGCACTTGTGGATCGAGGAATGATGTCAGTTACGATTTGACATCATGCTTGATGTCGATTACAGTAAAACTAACTCTTTAACACGTGGTTTTCTATATACTGTTTATGTAGTGTCATGAATTCACAATTCTTACGAGGGTCCCTCTAAAAGTTTTGAGGTACAACAAAGTTTTTAAAGTTATACTTACAAAATTTTAGGTCTGTTCAAAGTAGTCTCCTGCAGCATCAATACACTTTTGTAGACGAATTTTCCACAGATTAAATGCCTCTAGCCATTCATTTCTCGGAATAGATGAAAAAATGCATTTATAGCCACATCCATCTCTTCTTCTGAACGAATACGACGTCCACGTAAGTTCTTTTTTAGATTAAATAAGAACCGAAAGTCACACATAGCTATGTCAGATGAATACGTCGAATGTTCTATCGCTTTAATTTGTTTTTGTTTAAGAAACTCAACTGTTAATCCGGCTGTATATGAAGATGCATTGTCACGATGAAGCATTAGTCTCCTAACATTCACTTTTTGCAGAATTTATGGAAGACATTTAGTGGTATACCAGTTTTCTGTTACTGTCTTCTGTCCTTCCATTTGGATGGCTTTGACCAATCCTGTACTTCTGAAGAAACCAGCATACATCACTTTTTTCAGTGCTCGTTGTCTTTTCACCATTGTCGGGGTGTTATTATCTTCAAAGACCCATACTTTGCTTTCTTGACTTGTTGGAACGTCAGAAAACGGTATATACGTTTCGTCACCCGTTACAATTTTAAAAATAATACAGTGGTCACCCTCCTTTAGGAATTTAAGAGTTTCTTTACTGATTCTGACACGCTCCCCTTTTTGGTGCTCAGTTAGATTATGGGCAACCCAACGGCAAACTACTTTTTTCAAAATTAATTCTTCATTAATAATTTTTTGTATGGCTGCGGATCCAACGTTAAGTTCCTTCTGTATAACTGCATAGGTACAGCGATTATCATCCATTAACATTTTTCTTATGGCAGACACATGATCCGGGATGACTGCCGAAGGCGGCCTTCCTGTGTGTTCTTCATCGTGAAGAAAATGGCGACCTCTGCTCAATTCTTTAAACCATCTGACTGCAGTAGCACGAGCTGGAGTTTCATCACCAAATGCCAATTGCAACCGTTGAAAGCATTCTCCTTGATTGAATCCTGCTTTAAAATTATAGAAAATCGTAGCTCGAAAATGTTCTCGCGTCCACTCCATTTTCTCTTCCGTTTAAAATTTATTCTACGCTAAACAAGTTGAAGTAAGTCAGTAAAAAATCGCCTGTTGTTTTAAAATACTTTGTAATTTAAAATTAAACAGTTATTTTTACTTTGTAGATTCTCGTCTGAGCGTATCTCAAAATTTCAGAGTAATACTCTATTTTATTTGTTGACCAGCAAAACTCACGTAACTTGAACATATAATTCTGTTATTCAATTTTAAAACAATTTAATTAATCACAGACTGATAACTTCACACTGGAACATTCCGTTCTAAGTAGAAGTTGTAGTTCTAATTACAATTTACGCAAGAAGGAAACGTAGTTTTTACAGTAGCCATGACATTTTAAGTAATAAAAGAACATATTGTTATCAGAAAATATTTCATTGCTCAAATTTCAACGAAAATACCCATTTTAAGCATGTCTGAATCACTTTGGACAACTTTTAGAGCGTTATTTCGAACTTAGAAAAGTTAAGTTGCTAGTGTAAATGTGTTATTTTGATTACCAATAACTTAATATAATATTATTACAATTAAATTGTTTTATCAACTTTTAACACATTGCATGCGGGACACGTACTAGTACGTTTTCTGACGATTGATACTTGAGCGCAGGCCACGTACTGGTACGTGTTAAAGTAACAACATGGTTTGTTTGTGGGTACAAACATAACGGTATAGACAGGAAAACGAAGCCGAATGTTATTGTCTAGTATGCAGATTCTGCAAAAATTGAGACAAATAAAAACTAGTTTTGACATTATTAGTTTTGGGGTACTCTTTTTATATTTTTATAATGTAAAAATATTTATATGTAACATAATTCGAAAAAATTAAAACTATGAACTACTATTTCTATTTGATTTTTTATATTTACAATACTATTATAAATATATCTACTAAGAAAGAATTTTTTGTTTAGAAAAATCTTACAGTTGCTATTTATATATTTCTATTTATATATTTGTTTATACATTTCAATATAAAATAGGAAAAGTTGGTTAAAAAATTAAATAATTTTCAATCTATTGAGATTTAATTGAATAACTAAATTAACGCGCAAAACGCCCGCTCCCGGGACAATTCCGCTGCGAAATAGACCAGCACACTATGTGTTAATAGAGACAATAATATTGTTTTATTAGTTTATTATATTTACCCGTAAAATTAGGTTATTTGATTTATTTTGTTGTCATTGGAGAAAAAAATTACCTTAATCCATTAACCCGTTCCATAGATGTGAAAATAAAGAAAATGGTAGTTATTTTTTTTATTTTTTGAAATAATCTATTTCTGACATTTTGATGATAATGACTAACAAAATTAAAGAATAAAAAAAATTTACATTTTTTGCACGTTTTTCTCATATTTTGAAGAGATTAAAATTTATGTGTCTTCATAAAGTAATTTGCCATGCAAATTACTTTATAGAGTATTAAATTATTGTGTAATTATTGTGTATTAAATTGCTTGTTATGTATTAAATTACTTTATTGTGTATTAAATTACTTGTTGTGCATTAAATTACTTTATTGTGTATTAAATTACTTATTGTGTATTAAATTAATTTATTGGGTATTAAATTACTTATTGTGTATTAAATTACTTGTTGTGTATTAAATTACTTTATTGTGTATTAAATTACTTTATTGTGTATTAAATTACTTGTTGTGTATTAAATTACTTTATTGTGTATTAAATTACTTTACTGTGTATTAAATTACTTGTTGTGTATTAAATTACTTGTTGTGTATTAAATTACTTTATTGTGTATTAAATTACTTGTTGTGTATTAAATTACTTTATTGTGTATTAAATTACTTTATTGTGTATTAAATTACTTGTTGTGTATTAAATTACTTTATTGTGTATTAAATTATTTGTTGTGTATTAAATTAATTTATTGTGTAATTATTGTGTATTAAATTACTTTATTGTGTATTAAATTAATTTTTGTGTATTAAATTACTTGTTGTGTATTAAATTACTTTTTGTGTATTAAATTACTTGTTGTGTATTAAATTAATTTATTAGGTATTAAATTACTTGTTAAACTATTTTATTGTGTAATTATTGTGTATTAAATTACTTGTTATGTATTAAATTACTTTATTGTGTATTAAATTACTTGTTGTGTATAAAAATACTTTAATTTGTATTTTATTACTTTAATGTGTATTGATTAATTTATTGTGTAATTATTGTGTATAAAACTTATATATTGTGTAATTATTGTGCATTAAATTACTTGATATGTTTTTAAATTACTTTATTGTGTATTAAATTACTTGTTGTGTATGAAAGTACTTTATTGTGTATTAAATTACTTTGTGTTTTTAGCTTGTTTAATATGACTAATTTTATAAAATTCATTTTATAAAATTTGAATATGTCCGACCAGATTTTGCACCATTAAAACAAAAATAAACCAACAAACCAATCCATGTACATATAAGTATAAATATTCCGTTATAAGTTTATACAAGCATTAATCTGAAAAAAATACACGCACAATTTCAAATTCAGTAGTTTGAAATTAACAGGTTTTTGGTTTAGAAATTCAAGCATGAAATGAAATGGGACAGAACATGTGTTGTCCCAATTTTAATGCACAATCGATCAATTTCATTCTGAAATGCAAAGTACCATTTCATGCAAATTTTTGAGAGTTCGAAAGCAAAGGGGGGGGGTCGAACAAGTATCTACTCATGTATTATGAAGCTGGTAATATCATATCCATCAAGCGTAAATTGTCAGAGAACATTTTTCATCATGAAAATTGTTTATATTTTTTTCTACCCTAGAAATTTTAAAATAATTGTTTGCCAAAGAATGCATATTACATTGAGTATATATGTATCTAGTACATTCTTTTTAATTTCTCTTACTTTTTACTTTCTCGTATGATTAAAACATGTGTAAATGTATTATAATCTTCAAAATATTAGCATTAAAATTTTTACAGATTCTTAAAATCTTCTTTAAAAAATTTCGTGTTTAGCGAATTCGAAATAGTTTAAATAGAAGTTTTAGAGGAACACTAGAAATGTTTAATATTGCTTTATTTAAAAAAAACCATACTGTTAGCTTTTCTTTTATCTGTACTACTAGTATTTAGCCCGTCATATGACGGGATATGTAAAATTTTCAATTTTTCAGAAATGCAAAGTACTCTATGAGGCAAGTAAAAAAAAGGGTTTTGTTTTTTGGCTGAGAATTACCGTACAACAAAAAATAATCGGTGATTTAAATTATCCCATATGCACCTAATCTATTATTTAAGCCAAATATAAAAGAAAATTATATAAGTAATATCTAAGTTCATTGATAAAACGTACGAAAATAATGCAGGCGATATTTAAATAATATAAAATATGAAATGATTCAATGAGATGGTTGAAGGAATGACGTCATTATGCTAGAAAATTTTTTTTAACTATTTGTTATGCATATATGTATATATATATATATTTATATAATATATATAAACTATATCCCCAATATATATATATATATATATATATCTGTATATACAGATATTTATAATATATAATATATATATATAAATATATTATATATATATATATATATATTGTATATATTTTATATATATTTTAATTATTCTTTATATATATTGAGGAGCTAGCCACATAAATACGGTATATATATCTGAATATATATATGTGCATATATAAATGTGGCTACCCGAGGCAGCTAAGCCTG
>CM063507.1:81951276-81953776 GCA_032207245.1 Pardosa pseudoannulata | reverse complement strand
TTATTTAACTGATCTAAATCACCTAATCACATCTAAGAGGCTCTTTCTTGATGCGATTTGGGTGTATATAGTTAGCAAAGTGTCGAGCAGTTAGTCTCCTGGGTCTATTACTCTCATGTACTGTTGGTATTTTCTATTATTTGCAACATAACCTCGTGAAAATAAAGTTCAAAATAGTCCAAAAACAGTTGCATTATTTGCCATAGTGGAATTTAGTCCGGGATTTCCAAGGAAAGGAAATGAAGCAGGAGATGGTGGAATATTTTGCATATCGATTTTGCACCACTGTCGAAGATTTTGAATAGAATTTTTCAGATTCATTCCTATCCGCAGAGGAATCCGAGAAATTCTCAAGAGTTTCGCTATAACTATCTTCAAAATACTTGAAATAAGAGTCAGAAGCACTATCATTGGCGGAAATATCGTCAGGAATATAGGTTATATCATTCGCGAAACGCTTCCTGACAGACATCTTTCAGCTATGAACAGCGCGCTCAAAATGCTACAAAAAATTCTTCTATATTTCGCGGAAATGTGGACAATTAAAGCCATCTACTAGTTTAAAGATAAATAAACAATTAAAAATCCCAGTAAAGTAAAAATGAAAGAATAAACGGGGAAACGGCGGGTGGCACAGTTAAATAGACGGTTAAAATGCATGCCCGCGGAAATTGCGGGTTGCGCAAAATTTTCTACATCTATGTTGCCCGTGGAAATCGCGGGATGCTCAGCGAGAGGGTAAAAATCAACGAAAATTCTGAAGTTACAAAAAAGTTTTTAGATGAACATATTATCTATCATTCGTAACTAAGAAATACCACACAATTAACTAAAAGTAAATCCATTTATTTTTCCCTTTTTCTGGCAGGAAAGTATGACGAAATAGGTGTAGAGGTATTCAGAAAATGTTTAAGAATTTCCTAATAGTGTGAAAAAATACTATAGTTGAGAATATATAGTGACTCAGTTTAATGTGATCAGATTGGTACATCGTGATTTTGATAAGAATAACCGATTGATAACAATAAAAGATATGCTAAATTAGATAAATTTTCCCTACCCCCCCTTAATTCACATGTACTAAATTTCAAAATAAAATGAAAAAACTCACCATATATTTATGTACTGTATATTGCCCTTTAAAACATAATTGTTTACATAACTAAAAAGAATTGATCAATGATTGACTGTCTACAATTTTTCTAAGAAACTCATGGATAAATCGTTTGTAATCATAATGTTTTTTAAACTCATAGGAGCGGTGTTGTACTCCACCTTTCAAACTTTCCATGAATTTGTTGATTTAATATTTGATAATCAGAAAAGGTTTCATATTTTTACCTTTTTTCTACAATTATTTTTATTATTGTTTATTTAGTTACAAGGGCAAGATCTTAACAAACCTGTAAATATTTTATGTACATATAATTTTTAATATTTAATATTGTTACATAATTATGATAGTTGAATAATTATTTCCAAAACTATGAACCTTTAAATCTCCACGTCAGAACGATAACCGAATAGGTAGGGCACTGTTCTTATGTACCGCAATTCGTAGGCTGGAATCCCACTTCAAGCATGGATGTACAAAATCGATTGAAGGCAGTAGTAACTGTCAGACTAACCCTCGTGTAACGAAATAGTATAGAGTATCCCTCCAAACAAAACAAAATCACCACGTAAAATAATGTAATAAATAAGTAAAAGTATTTCAGCTCTTGTAGAGGGTGGCTCAATATCAAGAGATTCTTCATCTGACTCATAAGTTCCATCAGTTCGTCTGATTTTCTATGACAATCTGGCATACTTCAGATTCTGTTAACCCTCTGACTGCTCAATTTGTAAACCTTGATCTCTTTAAAAATTGCGTATTTTTTGCATAGTTTAAGTGTATATATACATATATATACATATATACATATATATGCATATATATATATATATATATATATATATATATATATATATATATATATATATATATATATATATATATATATATATATATATATATATATATATATATATATATATATATATATATATATATATATATATATATATATATATATATATATATATATATATATATATATTATATATAATATATATATATATATATATATATATATATATTGGAGAATTGAAACACTAATTCTTTTCTAGAAAATATTTTTTTATATTGACTTTTATCATGAGAAAATAAGGTTTCAGAAAAACTAATTTCAGATGTTATCACATAAAAAATTTATTTTATAATAAATTTCATCTTTAACATAGTTAGTTTCTATTTATAACATACTATCTATCATTCTATTATCTAATATAACTATAATAGTTCTAGTCATATAATTCTATTTACCTAATTAAATGTCTAATACTATGTATAATTTATTCTACTGGTTAAACGGTGAAAATGCGGAATGTGCTTCTTAATAAAGGAAGAAAAACACATGCCCGCGAAAATCGCGGGATGAGCAGTCAGAGGGTTAATATG
>CM063507.1:81928776-81943776 GCA_032207245.1 Pardosa pseudoannulata | reverse complement strand
ATTTTATATATAAAGATGTATATTTATATGTATTATGGCACACACCATACATATATATTGACATACATATATAGATTGTCTGTTTTGATATCAATACAGGGTTAACTGCTTTTATTTATCTTGGAAATCTTCCTAAGAACTCTCTGTTTTAAAGAAAAAGATTAAAGGCGTCAAAATTAAATTCCCTATTTTTTCTAGCATTTGGAAAGGAACATAAAATGGGAACTTTGAAAATTTCAGTACACAAGGGATAATGATAGATTCCAGCCTATGGGTGTCTAACTAAAAATAATTTATAGTCTTTTACAGCTTTCACTCAATTCAAATACGATCATTGACTTTCATGCATTGGCTAAAGACCTGCTCTTCAATACATTATAAATAAGATTTAAAGAAATTGTAAAGTCAAAGTTATTCTATAATGATTATACTATTTAAATGCGATCTTTAACTTCCAAATATACCATTATTTTCAAGATTAATGGTTATAAATAAGAACATATAGCTTTGTCTCGAGATAATGAATATTTTTAATGATTAAGCTATTGAAATGGAATTATTAAGCTTTTAAGCTCTACTTCTCGAGCTTAACGATTATAAATAAGACTGCTTTGCCAGTTTAAAAACTAACGAAATTAGCACATTTTAATATAGTATTATTTTAAAAGTATTATTAACCCTTATATCAAATATTATTACATAGTCTGTTGATAATAATTAAAACTTTTTGTGTGTAATTAACTAATTTCATGCGTAACTATTACTAAAAATTGGTGACTGTTATCTGACTGTTATGCTTCTTTCATTCTGACTGTTATTCTACTTTTAGTCAGACACTTATGCTACTTTTAGTCTGACTGTCATTATTCTTTTATTCTGACTGTCATTATTCTTTTATTCTGACTTCTTTTATTATTTTGAGTTATTTTTCTTTTATTCTGACTGTTATTCTTTTTTGTTCTGAACGTGAACCTTCTTTTATTTTGACTGTTATGCTTCTTTTCTTCTGACTGTTATTCTACTTTTATTTTGAGACTTATTCTACTTTTAGTCTGACAGTTATTCTACTTTTATTCTGTTACTCTACTGTTATTCTGAGTGCTATACTTTTATTACTCTGTTATTTTTCTTTTATTCTGACTGTTATTTTTTTTGTTTTGACCGTAAACCTTCTTTTATTCTGACTGTTATGCTTAATTTATTGTGACTGCTATTGTACTTTTAGTCAGACTGTTATTATACTTTTATTCTGACTGTTATTCTACTTTTAATCAGACTTATTATACTTTTATTCTGACTGTTATTATACTTTTATTCTGGCTGTTATTCTACTTTTATTCTGACTGTTATACTTTTATTCTGACTGTTATTATACTTTTATTCTGACTGTTATTATACTTTTATTCTGACTGTTATTATACTTTATTCTGACTGTTATTATACTTTTATTCTCACTGTTATTATACTTTTATTATGACTGTTATTCTACTTTTATGCTGACTTATTTCTCTTTTTTATTTTGACCGTGAACCTTCTTTTATTCTGCCTATTCTTCTTTTATTTAAACTGTTACTCTTCTGTTATTCAATCAGATAAATCTACTAAATCTGGAAATCAATAACATATTAACCCCTTGATGTAACATATAAAATGCATGCCACATCTTATTTGTTACACCTTATATGTCATTTTGATGCATGGTGTATCTTTTTAGATACCGATTAATAATATCTTGTAGAATTTTTATGTTTTCTTAGAACGAGTTTTTTTAGAGAATTTAGACAGAAATCTTATAAACAACCTACAAAATGTTCAAGTAATTTTTATTAAATATAAATTTTCTATTTTTATGGACAGTTTATGATTTTTTGATCAGCGCACACCAATTTACTTTTTCAGCCGTTGCATAGACTAAAATCATGATAAATTGCTCCATCTATCATAAACGCACTACAGGAGGCATAATGACAGATACCAGCTTATGGGTGTCTAACTAAAAAGGAATTAATAGTCTTTTACAGCATTCATACAATTCAAATACGATCATTGACTTTCATGTATTGGCTAAAGAGCTCCTCTCCATATCATTATAAATAAGACTCTAGGATTTAAAGAAATTGTAAAGTCGATCTCATTCTATAATGATTATATTATTTAAATGCGATCTGTAACTCCCAAATATACCATTATTTTCAAGATTAATGGTTATAAATAAGAATATAAAGCGTTGTCTCGAGACAATGAATATTTTTAACGATTAATCTATTGAAATAAATTATTAAGCTTTTAAGCTCTACTTCTCGAGCTTAATGATTATAAATAAGACTTTGCTTTGCCAGTTTAAAAACTAACGAAATTAGCCCATTTTAATATGGTATTATTTTAAAAGTATTATTAACCCGTATATCAAATATTTTTACATAGTCTGTTGATAATAAATAAAACTTTTTGTATCTGGGACATTTCATGCTTAACTACCTATAATTACAAATTGGTGATTGTTATCTGACTCTTATGCTTCTTTTATTCTGACTGTTATTCTACTTTTATTCTGACACTTATTCTACTTTTAGTCTGACAGTTATTCTACTTTTTTTCCTTTACTCTTCTTTTATTCTGATTATTATTCTTTTATTATTCTGTCATTTTTTTTTTTGACTTATTCTTTTTTTCTGACCGTGAGTCTTCTTTCATTCTGACTGTTGTTCTACTTTTAGTCTGATACTTATGCTACTTTTAGTCTGACTTTTATTATACTTTTATTCTGACTTATTTTTCTTTTATTTTCAGTTATTTTTCTTTTATTCTGACTGTTATTCTTTTTTGTTCTGAACGTGAACCTTCTTTTATTCTGACTGTTATGCTTCATTTATTCCGACTGTTATTCTACATTTAGTCGGACACTTATGCTACTTTTAATCAGACTGTTATACTTTTATTCTGACTGTTATTCTACCTTTTTTCTGACTTATTTTTCTTTTTTGTTCTGATCGTGAACTTTCTTTTATTCTGCCTATTCTTCTTTTATTTAATATGTTACTCTTCTTTTATTCAATCAGGTTAATCTACTAAATCTGGAAATCAATAACATATTAACCCCTTGATATAACATATAAAATGCGGGGCACATCTTATATGCTACTTCTTACATGCTATATTAATGCATGGAATATGTTTATAGATACCGATAAAAAATAGCTAGTAGAATATTTTTGTTTTATTAGAACAATTTTTAATTTTTGAGAGAAGGTAGACATGAACCTCATAAACAACCTACAAAATGTTCAAGTAATTTTTATTAAATATATAAAAATTTTTTTAGATGGATAGTTTATGAGTTTCTGATCAGCTCACACTAATTTACTTTCTCGGCAGGTACATAGACTAAATTCATGGCAAATTGCCTTATCTATCATGAAACTCCATTTTATAGTACTTAATTTATATGTAAGATCAAATAATCTTATAGTTTTTTTTCATATATTGATCATATAATTCATATTCGTAATAATTATCTTTCTTCATAATAGGTTATATTCTCTCTTTTTAACACATTATATGAGGGACACGTACTAGTATGTGTTAGTGACGCAACATGGTTTGTTTGTGGATATAAAAAAAAAACGGCATATACAGGAAAACGAACCCGAATGTTCTTGTCTACTACATAGATTCTGGAATGTAAAAATGTTTATAAATAACATAATTCGAAACAATTAAAGCTATATACTACTATTTCTATTTGATTTTTCATATTTACGATACTATTATAAATTTATCCTCTAAAAATACATATATTTTTTGTTTACAAAAATCTTATGGTTGTTATTTATATATTTTTATTTATATATTTGTTTATATATTTTAATATAAAATACTAAATGTTGGTTAAAAATGAAATAATTTTTGATCTATTGAGATTTAACTGATTTAACTAAATTGACGAGCAAAACGTCTGCTCCCGGTACAAATCCGCTGCGAAATGGACCTGCAAACAATGTGTTAATAATTTTTATTAACAATAATTAGAATAATTCGTATTCATAATTATGCTACTTAAATATACAACACGAAATAATATTAAATTAAAATACTACCATTTTACTTTTTCATACCAAACTCCCCTTTTCTCTCTATGGTTTAAACGACAACAGCATCTGAATATGCAAGCAGCAATTTTATTCTTATTTTTTTTTAGCAATGAGGGAAAAGTTCGAAATTCTGCTCCATCATTGCATTCCGGAATACACATTAGATCGATGAAAACCATTAATCACAGATCATGGGAAATTCCGAACAATATTTTTTTTTTCATTTTTGCAAAACCGAAGGAAATTCTTTCGTGCCGTGGAATTTTATATGAGTAAACATGAACTGCTCTGCTTTGATATATATAAAAAAGAACTAACCAGTCAGATTTCTCTGTAAATTTAGTAATGCAAGTTTCAGCTGGAATTTCAGTTTTTTTCACACTAGATTTGCGGTGTTTCTAGTTCAGTTACAGTTGTGGTGCAAGTTCATTTAGTACCTTGTGATGTAAAAGGATATATCGGGTGATCCAAAAGTCAGGACTAATTTTAAAATTTAAAAATTCAAAAACTATTAAAGATAAAATGATGGCCTTTGCACCAAACGAATGGAATAGAAGCCAGGTTTTGTGTGGCAACGCAATCAAAATAACTTCTTTGGCTAACAACAAATGGTGCTGTCAGATTTCTGATGTATCCCTAGCAGCGCTAAAGGTGCCACCCACCAAAATGTGTCTGCCATAACGCAAGAAATATTACTCAATGCTGTGAACAGTGTGGTGACTTCGTCTCACAGCTGCAGTTCTGAATGATGGACAGCACTAAATGTGTCTACCATAAAGCAAGAAATGGTACTAAATACTGTGAAATGTATGGTGACTCGTCTCACAGCTGTAGTTCTGAATGATGGACAGCACTAAATTGTCTGCCATAACAAAAGAAATGCTACTAAATGGTGTGAACAGTGGGGTGACTCGTCTAACAGCTGTAGTTCTGAATGATGGACAGCACTAAATGTGTCTGCATAACAAAAGAAATGCTACTGAATGCTGTGAACAGTGTGGTGAGTCGTCTCACAGCTGTAGCTTTGAATGATGGACAGCACTAAATATGTCTGCCATAAATCAAGAAATGCTACTAAATGCTGTGAACATTGTGGTGACTTGTCTCACAGCTGTAGTTCTGAATGATAGAAAGCAATAAATGTGTCTTTCAAAAAGCAAGAAATGCTACTAAATGCTGTGAACAGTGGGGTGATTCGTCTCACAGCTGTAGTTCTGAATGATGGACAGCACTAAATGTGTCTGCCATAACGCAAGAAATGCTACTAAATGCTGTGAACAGTGTGGTGACTCGTCTCACAGCTGTAGTTCTGAATGATGGACAGCACTAAATGTGTCTGCCATAACAAAAGAAATGCTACTGAATGCTGTGAACAGTGTGGTGAGTCATCTCACAGCTGTAGCTTTGAATGATGGACAGCACTAAATATGTCTGCCATAAATCAAGAAATGCTACTTTTTCATTGACTCGTCTCACAGCTGTAGTTTGAATGATGGACATCACTAAATTGTCTGCCATCAATCTACTGAATGATGTGAACAGTTGACTCGTCTCACAGCTGTAGCTGAATGATCATCACTTGTCTGCATCAAAAGAAATGCTACTGAATGATAACAGTTTACTCGTCTCACAGCTGTTATATGGACCTCTTTTTCTGCCATAACAGAAATGCTACTGTTGATGTTCATCTCGTCTCACAGCTGTATTAGATCAGAAATAGTTTAGCAAGATGGTAAATACTGTATGATGACTCGTCTATTATTGAATGATTTACTAAATTATCTGTGTTACTATTTATATTGACACTCACATTGTTTGAATGATAGTTTTTCTGCCATCTACAAAAACACTATTTTCAGTTTAAATTCACATGTAGTTATACAGCACTGAATTACTGTATACTAATTAACTGTAATTAAGTTGACTTGTAATTTTTCAAATTTCTTCATTGTAAATCATCTTTTTTACATAGATCTGTTCGTCGCTGAATTTTTTTTCGTTGATACGGTAATTTTCTCATACGTATATTTGTATCTTCATTAGAATTTTTCATTTTTAATTTCGTCCTGAATTATTATCACATAAAAATGACCAAATTTTGTACTTTGCATTTTCTTTGTTCTAAAATTCGATATTCCATTTTTAATCCAAATTATCTATACAAATGGCTACTAAGAATAATTTATTCTGATGTATCTTTACTGCTGTCTTTTTTAACATGTTTTGTATCATCAGATGAAGTTTTACTTTTCAGTGATTACCGTTTTGCTTGTAATTTACTAATCAAACAAAATTATATCTATGCAATATATTTATACTTTAAAATAATTTCATATTTAGATTGCATACAGCTAATATTTTGCAAATTCAAGCTGTGACTCGGAATTAGAATCTAAAATATCTATAAATGAATCTGGTAGTATGAAAAATTTACTATAAGACTTCGGTACTAGTGATTTTGATAGTATTATATTTTGTATTGTATTTTACTAATCACTTGCTAATTTTACCAGTGTAATCTATTTATACTTCAAAATAACTACTGATTTAGAATGCATACAGCTAACTTTTGGGGAATTCGAGCTGTGATTCGGAATTATAATCTAAATTTTCTGTAAATGAATCTGATAGTACTAAATATTTACTATATGACTTCGATACTAGTGATTCTGATAGTATTGTATTTTGCATTGTATTTTACTAATCACTTACTAATTATATCAATGCAATCTATTTATACTTCAAAATAAACGCTTTTTTGTTGCATTTAGAATGCATACAACAACCGTTTTGGGGATTCGAGCTGTGATTCGGAAATAGAGTCTAAAATATCTATGAATGAATCTGATAATATTGCAAATTTACTGTATGACTTCGGTACTAGTGATTCTGATAGCATAATATTTTGTATTGTATTTTACTAATCACTTACTAATTATCTCAGTACAATCTATTTATTATTTAAAATAACCGCTGATTTAGAATGCATACAGCTAACTTTTGGAGGATTCCAGCTGCGATTCAAAATTAGAATCTAAAATATCTGTAATCTAATCTGATAGTATTGAAAATTTATTATATGACTTTGGTACTAGTGATTCTGATAGCATTATGAAATTTGTATTGTATTTTACTAATCACTTGCTAATTTTACTTGTGTAATCTATTTATACTTCAAAATAACTACTGATTTAGAATGCATACAGCTAACGTTTGGGGAATTCGAGCTGTGATTCGGAATTAGAATCTAAATTATCTGTAAATTAATCTGATAGTACTAAATATTTACTATATGACTTCGATACTAGTGATTCAGATAGTATTATAAATATCGTAAATCAAGCCAGATAGTTTTTTAAAATTATTCGTAATAATCCTAAAAACAGAGAGAGAGAGAGAGAGAGAGAGAGATAGTAAGGAAATGTAATTGTAACCGAACAAAAAAAGTGTAGAGTAATCTTTTTCTGATATTTACAATTCTAAATGTAACTTCCCTGTTAGTCAGTTACGAAGGAAAACAGACAACTTAGAAGGAAAGCACTATTTTCATTGAAGAAAAGAGTTATCATAAATTTAAAAAAAGATTCGAAATGTTAACTAAAACATTTTTCTGTTTTAAATTGTAATAAAAAATAGAATAAAATAATAAAATATGTTTCATATTTGATTCTGGGAAAAAGAATTAAACTCCTAAAAGTGGTAACAGGATAGCTTTCAGAAAATAAAATCTACAGAATCTGCACTTAAAAACTTTTTTTTAAAGTTTCATCTCCTTTTTTACATATATTACTCATTTTCTTCCTCTTCTCTTTCTCCATCTCTGACCCTCCCTCTGTTCTTCATTCTCTCTTTGACCCTCCCTCCCTCAATCCTTCATTTCATATCTTCCCCTCCCTCCCTTTTCCTCCCTTCTCCCTTCCTCCGTCTCTTTCTTCCCCTCTCTTTCTTCCTCCCTATCTCCCTCCCCTCCCTCTCTCTCTTCCTCCCTCTTTTCCTCCCTTCCCCACTCTTCCTCCCTCTCTCACTCCCTCTACCTCTCTCTTCCTCCCTCTTTTCCTCCCTTCCCCACTCTTCCTCCCTCTCTCACTCCCTCTACCTCTCTCTCTTCCTCCCTCTTTTCCTCCTTTCCCCACTCTTCCTCCCTCTCTCACTCCCTCTCCCTCTCTCTCTTCGTCCCTCTTTTTCTCCATTCCCCATTCTTCCTCCCTCTCTCACTCCCTCTACTTCTCTGTTTCTTTCTTCCTCCTTCTCGCCATCCTCTTTCTCCCTCTCCTTTTTTCCCTTTCCCTTTCTTCCTCCGTTCTCTCCCTTCCTCTCCAAAAGTATCTTTTGACTCCACTCGGTGAAAATTAAGTTAAAATATATTTAAATTTGCTCCTCACACAACTGTCACTAACAAATATTCGGAAATAACGATACAAAGAAGTATTCTTAAATATTCTACTATTCAATAACCTCCATTGTGGAGCCTAGCCGGGAATTTGCTTTTGTGATCTTTTACGAGCCCGATACTGGTTGGTTAACTCCGTAAATGAGGAAATGCCTAGAGAATCCCCTATTCATGTTACCCTGTGAACAAGTTAAATGCCATTTTCCGAGTTGAAATTTTTGTTAATTACTCTCCAGCCGAAACAAAGCACTGTAATAAATAAACTGAACTACCTCCAAAAGTTTTAATAAAATGTCTAAGTATTTGAAAGTCACAATTTCTGGACTGCAACATTCTGCTAGTAAAACAATTTTATTCTAATTTTAAAATCTACGACTATTTCCCAAGCTTAATATTTAATAAATAAATTTAATATTTAATAAATAAGCTTAACTACCTCCAATAGTTTTAATAAATGTTTGAGGATAAATAAAATGTCTAAGGATTTGGAAGTCACAATTCCGTGACTGCAACGTTCTGTCACTGGAATAATTTTATTATTATTTTGAAACCTTAATTATTTTACCGGATAACTATATTAAGATTTTAGTAATAGTAAGTATAGTGAAATTTTATGAAATGTCTAAATAGAAATTAAATATCTAAATATTTGGAAGTTACAATTTACTGTCTGCAAGATTTTGTAGCAAAATGTCATTGTAATTTTGAAACCCCAATTTTTTTTTTCTAAAGTAGCTGTCTGAGATTTAAGAAATGAATTGACCTAACTCCAAAAGTTTTAATAAAATGTCTAAGGAGTTAGAAGTCACATTTTCTGAACCGCAAGATTCTGCTAGTAAAGGAATTTTATTATAATTTTAAAATATCCGACTATTTCACAGACTTGAAATTTTAAGATTTAATAATTAAACTGAAATACCTCCAATAGTTTCAATAAAAGTTTGAAGATAAATAAAATCTCTAAGGATTTGGAAGTCACGATTCCGTGATTGCAAGGACTGTCAGAGGAATAATTTATTATTAATTTGAAACCTTAATTTTTTACGGACTAGTTATATTAAGATTTTAGTAATAGTAAATATAGTTAGTGAAAATACTTGTTGCTATCCCCTAACAATGCTATAAATAAATTTAAATACCTTATAAGTTTTATGAAATGTCTAAGTATAAATAAAATATCTAAGTATTTGAAAGTCACAATTTAGTGACTGCAAGATCTTGCTAATAATAAAATGTAATTGGAATTTTGAAACCCCAATTTTTATGCGAACTAGCTGTCTGAGATTTAATAAATAAATTGAACTAGCTACAAAAGTTTGAATAAAATGTTTAAGGATTTAGAAGTCACAATTTGATGACAGCGAGATTCTGCAACTAGGAGATTTTAATTATAATTTGAAACGACGATTACTTTAAGATTTTAGTAACAGTAAATATAGTTAGTGAAAATACTTGTTGCTATCCCCTAACAATGCTTTTAAATACAAATACCTAAATTTTTATATGTTTTAAATATAAATAAAATTCTATTTTGAAAGTCACAATTTAGTGACTGCAAGATAAAAATGTCTTTTTTTTACCTCAGCTAGCTAAAAGTTTTTTTTTTTTAACGATTTTAAGATTACATTACGTTTTTTAGTAAAGTCTTTTGCTTTTGTGTAAATAATTTTTTTTTTTAAGTCAAATAGTGATTTCATAATTAGTAAAATGTTATTGAAATTTTGAAACCTCGATTATTTTAATGGATATTTTAAGATTTTAGTAATAGTAAATACCGTAAAGAATATTGTTGCTATCCACTAACAATGCTTTAAATAAACTGAACTACCTTCGAAACTTTTAATAAGCTATTTAAATACCAATAAAATGTCTAACGATTTAGAAGTCACAATTTAGTGACTTCAAGATTAGTAACATTTTATTGAAATTTTGAGATCTCGTTTATTTTATAGTCTAGCTATTTTAAGACTTAATAAATAAATTGAACTACCTCCAAAAGCTTTAATAAATGTCTGAGGATGTGGAAGTTACAATTTAGTGACTGTAAGATTTTGCTAGCATTAAAATGTCAATGGAATTTTAAATCCCAATTGTTTTGCGAACTAGCTATCTGAGATTTAATAAATAAATTGAACTAACTCAAAAAATTTTAATAAAATGTCTAAGGATTTAGCAGTTACAAATTGGTGACTGCAAGATTCTGCTAGTGGGAGATTTTAATTATAATTTGAAACCTCGAATATTTAAAGATTTTAGTAATTGTAAATATCGTAAAAAATCTTGTTGTTATCCTCTGTCAATGCTTTAAATAAACTGAACTGTCTTCGTAACTTTTAATAAGATATTTAAATATTAATAAAATGTCTAACGATATAGAAGTCACAATTCAGTGACTTCAAGATTCTGCTAGTAGTAAAATGTTATTGATATTTTGAAACCTCGATTATTTTCCAAACTAGCTATTTTAAGACGTCATAAATAAATAGAACTACCTCCAAAATTTTATTAAATGTCTAAGGATTTGGAAGTCACAATTTCGTGAGTGCAAGATTCTGCGAGTAGAATAATTTTTATTACAATTTCGAAATCTACTATTTCATCGACTAGTAATTTTAGGATTTAATAAATAAACCGAACTACATCCAAAACTTTTAATAAATGACTAAAAAATATAAAATGTCTAAGGATTTGGAAGCCACAATTTCGGGACTAGAAGATTCTTCTAGTAGAACGTCTTTAAAACGTTGGAAATCCACCCATTTTCCCCTTTTTGAGCTTTTTAACCCCTTCCGGTAAAATGACGAGTCTAGCTCGTCATTAGTTTTTTATTCCATACCGCACAATGACGAGCTACACTCGTCATGCGACTAAAGTTAATGTTAAACATGATAATTAATTTAGTTTAAAATTTCTAGTGTACTGAATTTGGCAACACTTTTATCACTCGGGAAAATCACAAGTCACTATTGCATATTGTTTACTTGGTACAAGTCATTGCCAAATGAATGAGTCCGAATAAAAGAAAACCTACTAAGAAATGCCGTGTGTGTTACAAGAATCCAATTAAAAGCGAGACTACTTGGCGGTGTAAACAATTAAGAATTCCTTTGCACTTTGTTTTGAAAAGTACCACTAGCTTGAAGACTATTATCTGTATACCTTATTAATGTTTTGCTTTGATATTTTCTTAATTTTACTGTTTCTGATATTATTTAACACTGTGTAAAATGTGGATTTTAATTAAGAATATGTAAGAATTGTAAAATGAAACAAGTTTTTTAAATAAAAATTAAATGGTTATTTCATGCACAGTTTTTTATTATTAAATCATACCGGAAGGGGTTAAAGCATTATTTAAAACCTTTTTTGCCCGCTTTTTAAGAGCAGGCGATTAAATTTATCTATATTTCACATAATAAATAAGTAAAAAGATCAATTTTTTTTCTAGAATTGTGAAGTCATTTTTTTAACCATTTTATTTAATCATTTCTTATTTTAAATTATTTAAATATCGTCTGCATTATTTTCATACATGTTATCAGTGGACTTAGATATTTCGTAAATAATTTTCTTGTATAGTTGTCTTAAATAATAGATTAGGTACAGATGTGATAATTTTAAATTCAATTATCGATTATTTTTGTTGCCATGAAAATTTTATCACCGGTATGAACAACAAATTCTTTTCATAAAAGTCTAGGAGTCTATTTCACGGACTCAGATGTATCTAGCGTTTAAGTTACATATCTTTGAAAAGTAAGAAGTTTGTTTGTGTGTTTGTTTTTTATACATAACCACACGGTTTGGAACTATCGGTGGCATTCAAACAGACCCATCGCTGATTCGTGTATCATTGATCTAGCTTGCTCGCTGTTTGGGATTTCACTGTACCACTCTCTATTTGACATCGCTTTCTGCGTATTGCTGTTGAACTTCGGAAGATTTTTCCCAAACCCACATCTTTGAACGAATTACACTCCGCGGTGGTAAAAAAAACCCTGGAAGGTATAGAGGCATCCATATTGGATTCTTGATGAGTTTTTACAATTCTGGAAAATTAAAAATTTACTGATCGCGTCACATGACGGGCTATATGCTAATCATTGTAATAATGTCCTGATAGCTGAAAATTTACAAATGACTGAATTTGCCACCCCTATATTTTTTCGAGTTATTTTCAGAGTGACTGTTGTACTGTACTTAAAACACTAACACCAGTGTTCGTTTGCAAAGGGGAAACACAGTAAAAATATAATACCTTATATTTGGACTAAGACATTTATTCTGTACACTATTTACAAATTGATACACTCCTTGATCACCATATAACATAACCAGCAATTATTTGGATTTTATATTCATCAATACACAATAATTATTACAATTCTCTTTTGGTATACGTTATTCCCTAATCAAAATATTGAATTACTAACTGAGGCCAAATCAACAGTCATGAATATGTTACCTCCAGTGTTTACCTCCAGTCATTACAGGGGAGAAGGCAGGGGCTTTCTGTTACAATATGGTTTTGCAACAAAATGGGAATGAAGTAACAAGTACAATGCGTTGTAAAGAGTAAATTATAAACTAAACTTCACGCTATGGTAAATATATACCAACTCAAAAGGGACAGACTCAGGGAGAGAAATAAAAATTGAAAGTATTTTATTAGACATAAATGAGTTGGTCAAATCAATATATTAAGAATATACATACTCACATATCATCAGGGTACATAACAGCCTCTTCAAGGTGGGGTCATCTTAAGTTCAGTCATACTCACGGACTCAATACCAAAGCAGGCGCCCTTAAATAGGTGCACTCATTTCTGGCCACCAAGATTGCCAAGGCAAAACCGTGTAGAGATACAGTGCCAATTGTGGACTCGACAGCAGTGTCCTGTAGCAGCAGAGACATTCCTTAGAGTAATCCTGAAGGGGACCCTACAATGACTCTTGACCACAGAAAACGGGAAGGTTAAAAGGTGACAAAACAAGGCTGCAGTACCTTCTGACATTCAAAATGATCTGAAGGGTCGTACCCCATACAATGTTTCGAACAACCTTTTACTTCGCAACATTTTCATCATTCTGTACGTCGGTCCGGGCGTACAGTACCTCGGTGCGGGCACACAGAACGTTGGTGCTGACGTGTAGGCACAGGATTTCAATGACCAGCTATTCTTGCATCCCGACTTCGACTCCTTTTTCTTAACTCTCTTTCCTAACTCCTCACCTCGGTTTTCCTAACGCCCCTTTTTTTTTCTTTTCCAATCGCGAAATGATGTAATCATAACTCGTCCGAGCATTGGACATACTAGCCTCACACACCGTCACTTGCTCATGGGGGAAACTGTGCCCACCTGACTTCGCTGTAAAGTGCCTGTAACTGTAAAACATATTCTAGTCGAATGTCCTGTATATAATAATCACAGGTTTTATTACTTTCATTCGAATAATATTCTTTTAAGTAACGTGCTTAATTCTACTCCTCATAAAAATATTTTTAGGTTTTTAAAGCATATTGGTTTTTATCCACTTATTTGATTTTGCTATAACTTTTTCTTTGGTGTGCCTTTTTTGGGTGAAACTTTTCTTTTTATACACCTTTGTTTTTATCTAATCATTACTTTTTCATAAGCATTCTTTTAAGCTTGTGTTGTTCTATTCGCCTTGTCATTGCACTAATGGTTTTATCTTCTTTATAGTGTTTACAATGTATGAGTTTATATTCGTTACCCTGTGTTTGGCACATTATGTCCCTTGCGGATTCAGTACCATAAATCATCAACCAACTAACCAACCAATTACGTGTTGATGCAATTTCCCCACATCTGCACCTACTTCGGGCGTGCAGGTGGGCTCATTAAAATAGCCCCTTTTGTGAAAACTGACATTATTTTTTAGCGCCTGCCCCCATAACTCACGGTTACATCTCTGTGAGTGCTTACTCGTTACAATTGTGCCATTTCGTGATCTATAACTCCTCCACAGGAGTCCCTAAAACTCAAAGTCAACAGCTGCACCTAAATTCTTCTTAGAAATTTCTTCCACAGCTGTGCATGCACGTGCTGACCGTCGTGGGAAAGTACCTCGGTACAGTGACATTCTCAGTTATCTCTGTTTAAAATACCTCAAAATTCATGAAATACTGGGATTCTAAAAATAATATATATCCTTTCCCAAAAGTTCTTACGAGTTTCAGTTAAACTAATTATATTTATACAAGCCTATCACTATTTAATTTTAAATATGCTCGAGGAGTTTGCAATTACCGGAGTGTCAATATTTAAATACTGAAAATTACATATTTTAAAATGTTAGCAATTTAACGTATTTAAATATTTAAGTCCACTTTAAATATTCACAATATTTTGTTCTGTGTGTACTGATGAAAATTATATTTGTACAATACATTCCAGACTTTAAATTTAAACTTGGTATGTATAAGGTAAGTAAATTGCACTTGTAAATAAAATAAAGTTTTCATTAAGATTTGTTTTTATTATTTTGAAGTATT
>CM063507.1:81903776-81913776 GCA_032207245.1 Pardosa pseudoannulata | reverse complement strand
TTTGATTTGAATGTCACTGACTTTTGTGTATGCCTATTAAATGACTATCATATAGCCCGTCATATGACGGGATCAGTAAAATTTTAAATTTTCCAGAATTGTAAAGTACCCTATGAGGCAGGTGAAAAAAATGGTTTGTTTTTTGGGTGAGAATTATCTTTCAACAAAAATAATCAATTAAAATTATCACATATGTACCTAATCTATTATTTAAGCCAAATATAAAAGAAAATTATTGACGTAATATCTAAGTTCAGTGATAAAACATACGAAAACAATGCAGACGATATTTAAATAATCTAAAATAAATGATTGAGATGGTTAAAGTAATGACGTCATAGAAGATAGAAAGAAATTGTTATATTTATGTTTCTTAAAATTTGTTATTATTATATGATAAATTGGGGCTTGATATGATGGCATTAAACACTCAAAAATGGGGACGAGGTGGATTTCGAACATTTTAAAGATGAACGACAGTATTTTTTGTTGTGATACGAAGCTTATTGATACCAATTTATTTTAGAATCGAATCTATAGTCTAGGAAAAGATAAACTTGACTCGCTTTGAATTTTGCAAACCCTAACTCATCAAAAATCCAATATGGAAGCTCTATCCATTCCAGGTCCAACCGCTTCATAAATTGGAGGACAGACGGACTTAGGCTATTATTACATTACGAGAAGAAAGTTTAAGGATACAAAACATGAAATGCTTATGTGGCCAGGGTCATCCGTACAACAATACGTGAATTTAATAAAATAAAAATATCAAAAATCATGAAAAGTTGAAAAAATAGGAAATATTTATTTTAAAAATAATAAAACAACTTTAGGAATAAGAATTTAAAAGATAAAGCAGACAATATTAAATTATACATTCAGGGAATTTTGGCTGCGTGAGGGACAGAACCCCGAGAAATACGACAACCAATTGGGCAGACACTCTACTGAACGTGCCACGATGGCCGAACGATGGCCGAATGGTTAGGGTGCTGGCCTTCGGAACCGGAGTTCGTGGGTTCGAATCCCTCTACTGCATAGATGTTCGTAGCCGTTCGGAATCGGCTTTAAGCAGTAGGTCCCGGTCTCATTAGCTCTTGTGTTGCAAAATGTAGACCGTAGCACTCCACAAACAACCTGAACGTGCTACTCTCTCACACGTGACTAAGGAACTAATTAGAGTATATGAGGTCGAGTAAAAACAGTTCAGTTTAACTATTACTCTCTATCCTATCAAGAATGAATTTAGTATAGAATAAAAGTTAGAAATAAGGCTTGAAATAATAGCATTATACGCTCGAAAAGTGGGGATAGAGTGGATTTCGAACTCGCTTTGAAATTTCCTAACCCTAACTTATAAAAAATCCAATATGGAATCCTGTATCCTTTCCAGGTACAACAGCTTCATAAATTCGCGGACAGACAACTTAGGCTATTATTATATAGAGAATGGAAATTGTTTTGTTGATTGTTGAAGCATAATGAAGAGCCACAGATCGCAAAACACCTTTTATTAAAGTCACCAAAATAAATAATAATAAAGATAAAAATAAAAGGTATATTGGGCTTTTATAGTTTTATAAAGGTCCTGAGCACAGCCAATCAAATTGGATGCACAAAATAAAACTAGTCAAACACAACCAATGAAAACACGAAATGATCAAGTCAAGAAAACCTCGTACGTCAGAGAAAGTTGTTACTTAAATAATAATGAGCAGCGAAGTCGCCAAGTATCAGTGCAATTACATATTTCAAAACTGATAGTCATTTAAACTTTTATAATTTGAATACAGGTTTCGATCTTTTAATACAAATTGTTGCTGAATTTTGATTTTTAATAACGTGAAATATTTAATCAATATGGATTCAACAATCAGTAGTTTGTACTTGACAAATAAGAAAAATTAGGCTTTAGAATATTTCTTGTTTATTTGCGATATGAGGTCAGATTTCATGTAAATGTGGCTACTAATGTGACGTCACTACATTCCATTGGCTTCACAAAGAGGTTTTGTTAAAGCCCAGGCCAAGGCGACTTTTTGTCTGGGTTTTTGACACTATACTACAAGTGTTTTAGCTTCTACATGCCTTGAGATATCCGAGGTGATTAGAAGGTCGGACGAGACGCCGAAATGTCAGACTGTCAGGTGCCAACGAAAGGTGCAATCAGAGGCTAGCAGGACGGCGACGCGGGAAGGAAAAGCCAAAGGGAAGAGGCGAAAGGGGACGTCAGGCGGCGCGAGTTTTCGCGAGAGTGAAGAGTGGAGGCAAGGAGAGTTGCGGTTTTGTTTTTTTGAGTGCCAATCTCCAGTTTTGTGTGGGACTCGGGGAGTCCAAGTTGTACCCCTGTACAACGGTATATCAGTAGGCACCTGACCGTAAATTGTTTTTTGGGTTCGTCTCGAACCTGGGACTTTTAGGTCCGTACCAGCTCACTTGAGACCTGTGATTTCCATTCGGAAAATTTGTAAATAACTTCTATTTAGTCAAGAATAATAGTTGGTATTGTTCTATGTGTTTACGTTCCACAGTCACCCTTAACGTTCACGGCGGATCGAAAGCAACCTGCAACTTTATAGTTACGGGATCGCTGCGTTTTCTGACTGAGGTACCTCGGATCTATGTAATAATACTAAGCAAGGTATGTAATAATACTAAGCATTTGAAATCCATATCAGATTTTGTTATACATAAACAAGTTTATATTTTACATCTGCTATCCTAAATTTAGTTGAGGATAAAACTAGATGCACCTGCATTAGATATTTTATTTTAGAATAGAAATGCATTCATTCTATTTTTGATAAAAGAATAAAGAACTAGTCTGACTGAGGGCGAATATTTTACGCATCGGCAAAGATATATTCTTTCGAAATCACCTTTCTCTTGAGTTTTATTTAACTGGATACAATATCCAAACTTCTTTCTAGAAATCTTTCCTGAATGTTTATTACTTCGCATGCAGACGGTTAAAGTTAAGCGAAGTATTTTGAGATAAAGAAGTACAATGGTTGATATGCTTCGAGTTATGGTCTGATGTCATTGGTCTTGAGACTGTATTGAGAAGGAACGATTTCCAAGTGAGAATTTACAATAAAACAGTTCTTTTGTGGAACAAAGAGAGTTGTCTCTACAAAGTTAGTTTATTTTTTTTATTTGAAAATTTAGTTAATCTATTAGAAACTAAAATTTTTATAAGAAATTGAATAAAAATATCCGTTTTATCCAGTAAACTAGAGATTCAGAATGAGTTCAGTATATTTTTATGTTCAATTGTCAATTATAATTTTAACGCTTCCTTTAAAATAAGGAATATATAAGGTATATTAATAATATATATATATATATATATATATATATATATATATATATATATATATATATATATATATATATATATATATATATATATATATATATATATATGTATATAATATATAAATTATTTTAATAAATTTTTCTAAATAAATTATGTATAATTATTCCTATATTTTATTATAATATTAAGGATATATATATATATATATATATATACATAATATATATAAAACACACACATATGTATATATAATATACATACATATATAATATACATATATATATAATACAATATATTTAATAATATATTATAATAAATAATTTATTTTAATAAATTTTTCTAAGTAAATTATGTATAATTATTCCTACATTATATTATAATATTCAGGATATATACATATATATATGTGTGTGTGTGTGTACATATATTATATAAAATACACATATATATATAATATACATACATACATATATAATAATATACATATATATATTATAATATAAAGTATAATAATAAGCTATATTTCCTTTTCCTTTTATTTGTAACTCTTACCATTTAGAATAAAGTCAACTCTTGATTTTAATCCTCTAAATACAACTACTAAATGTTAGTGTTTATTTCAAAATCAACAGGTAAATCAAAAGAGTATACATTTTAATAATGATAGAAGGGACACAAGTAACTTTATAATCTGGTTTTGGTTTGGATTGGAGTGCTGTGGTCTTCTGTTTTACTAAACAAGGGTTAATGAGGGCGGGAATTACTGCTTAAAGTCGATTCCGATCGGCTACAAACATCCATGCCATCAGCGAGATTCAAACCTGCGAACTCCGGTTACGAAGAGCAGCGCTCTCTCTTTCGACCATCTTTATGCAAGTAACTTTACGGAATGGTAAATTTACACCTGACAGCCTAATAACAAGATAAATCAAGGTAGCAAAGTATGCTCTCACTACGAACACTTAACTGGCTACAGCTGCAAAAGGGAAACACCTACCAGATCATCTTCTACACACACAAATTTTACTTCTGTATCTAATATACAATCAATCTAGCTTCTATCACTGTTGTTCTATTCCCATTATACGTAAACGGCCTTCGTAGTAGAGAATAGAAAACTGTCTAAAAATGAAAAAAATTGAAACCAGTGAAAGAAATATAATGTTATATTAAATAAAATAATATAATATAATATAATATGATATAATATAATATAATATAATGTAATATTAAAAAAAATATACTATAACGTGATATAATATGATGCAATATTAAAGAATATAATATAATATGTTATAATATAATGTAATATTAAAGAATATGATATAATTTAATGTTATATTAAAAATATAATATAATATATTAAAGAATATGATATAATATAATGTAATATTAACCCTCTGACTGCTCAATTTGTAGACCAAAATAAATTATAAAATTGTAAAATTTCTTTTGTACATTTTAAATCTATATGTATTGAAGAATTGGAATATGCACATTTTCTTTCTAGAAAAGATTTTTTATATACATTTTTATCGAAAAACCAATTTCAGATGTTATCAGAAGAAAATTTTTTTTAATAAAATTTAGTTGGATTAGAGTTATTTTCTATTTATTACATAATGTAATTATAATATATAATTTTATATTAAAATTATATTATGTATTAAATACATAATACAAATATATAATTAATTATATAAATATGTTATTACGATTATAATATAAGATATTATATTATCTAATATAACTGTAGTTCTATTCATATAATTCTATTTATTAAATTAATCCTGTATATAATTTCTTGAATTTACCTTGTATATAATTTGTTGAATAATTTATATGACTGTTTAAAATGTGAAAAAGTTTGATGCGCTCCTCAAGAAAGGAAGAAAAGCAAATGCCCGCTAAAATCGCTGGATAAGCAAATTTTGCTACATTTGTGTTGCCCGTGGAAATAGCGGGATGAGCAGCCAGAGGGTTAAGGAATATAATATATGATATAATATAATGTAATATTAAATATTATAATATAATATAATATGATATAATATAATATAATATAATGTAATATTAAAAAAATATACTTTAACATGATATAATATGATGCAATGTTAAAGAATATAATATAATATAATATGTTATAATATAATGTATTATTAAAGAATATGATATAATTTAATGTTATATTAAAAATATAATATAATATATTAAAGAATATGATATAATATAATGTAATATTAAAGAATAGGATATAATATAATGTGATATTAAAGAATATACTATAATATAATATGATATGATATAATATAATATCATATAGTGTAATATTAAAAAGATATACTATAACATGATATAATATGATGCAATATTAAAGAATATAATATAATATAATATCTTATAATATAATGCAATATTAAAGAATATGATATAATATAATGTAATATTAAAGAATATGATATAATATAATGTAATATTAAAGAATAGGATATAATATAATGTGATATTAAAGAATATACTATAATATAATGTAATATTAAATAATATATTATAATGCAATTTAATTTTAAAGAATATTATATAATTTAAGGTTATATTACAGAATATAATATAATATGGTATACTCAAGCTTTATTCTAAAAAGATGGCAACAGACTAGAATAGAAAGTTTATGCTTCATATACATACACTTGCATCATAGTTACATTCGTTTACAACCCTTCTCTTTCACAGATTTAGAATAAGAGGTAAGTCGAATATTATTTAACCCATTGCCTGTACTGTTGAACTCAGTTCATGCAACACAAATGCGCCCTTTTTGGAATGTCCCACCTGAGTTCGGGAAATAGAAAAAATGGCAATTAATTTCTGTGATGCCCGAAATCGGTGAGTCCAATGCCCAATGTTTAATTTGCCATTTTTCCAATAGATATATAGGCTTTCCCGCGAAAAGTTCGACAGTTTCGGGCCATTTGTTCTTATTTCTCGAATACTTTTAAAGAATTTGTGAAATTCAAAGGAATCTGATTGACTTAGAATTCATGACAATTGATGGGGATAATATTGTATTAGCTTGTTATATTTATACAGAAAATTATGTACATTTATTTATTTTGCTGTAATTTGAGCCAAAATCACTATAATTTATTACCATGTCACATATATGTGAAAATATTAAAAATAGGTATTTCGTTTAATCTTTTTTCAAAAATAATGTATTACTAACATTTTTATGATAATTACAAAGAAAATTAAAAATATTTATTTTCCTCTTTTTTTGGAACGTTTTTCTCAAAACAGGCAAAGTTTTGACGTACTGTATAACCATGTTGTAGATCTGCAGATCTTCAAAAACTGCAATTATAAATTAATTTTTTATACTTTATATTAATCTTAATAAAAGTATTAATAAGCTTAATACATAACCATCAGTAAAAACATTTAAATATGATGCCGGGGCCGAACGATGACCGAATGGTTAGGGTGCCGGCCTTCGGAACCGGAGTTCGTGGGTTCGAATCCCACTTTGGCATGGATGTTCGTAGCCGTTCGGAATCGGCTTTAAGCCGTAGGTCCCGGTCTCATTAGCCCTCGTGTTGCAAAAAGTAGACCGTAGCGCTCCAAACCAAACCAAACCAAATATGATGCCGGTTTACTTTATTTTGATGTAAGAGTAAAGCCTTTAAATATTAAAAAAAAAAAACTAGCGTATAGCCCGTCATTTGACGGGATCAGTAAAATTTTTAATTTTTCAGAATCGTAAAGTACTCTATGAGGTAGGTAAAAAAAATCGTTTGTTTTTTTTTGTTGAGAATTATTTAGTACATGCTCAAGAAGTTTTTTCTTTTCATTCTTCTATATGTAGTCTCCTGATACTGTGAATGTAGTTTAGAATAACATTGAATTTATTTAGTCAAATCTGTGGTTATGTATAAAAAATAGACACAAAAGAGAACAAACTTCTTAATTTTCAAAGATATATAACTTAAAGTCTAGATATTTATGAGTCCGTGAAATAGACTCCTAGACTTTTATGAAAAGATTATGTTGTTAATACCGGTGATAAAATTTTCATTGCAACAAAAAATAATCGATGATTCAATTTAAAATTAACACATACTTACCTAATCTATTATTTAATACAAATATGAAAGAAAATTATTTACGTATTATCTAAGCTCAGTGATAAAACGTACGAAAATAATGCAGACGATTTTTAAATAATTTAAAATAGGAAATGATTAAACGAGATGGTTAAAGAAATGAAGTCATAATGCAAGAAAAAATGTTATTTTTACCTATTTATCACGTGACTAGCATATAACCCGTCATAAAACGGGATCAGTAAAATTATAAATTTTCTGGTATTGTAAAGTACCCTATAAGGCAAGTAAAAAAATGGATTGTTTTTGCTTGAAAATTATCTTGTACAAGCTCAATAATTTCTTTATCATTGCTGACCGCATGTGAGTTGCCAACTTTAATTTATGTTGTCATATTGTGTGAAAGCGTGGACAGCAGAGGTTTTAATATTTATAGTGATTATTTGGCGGCATATATGATGTCCAAAAGTGAACGAATCGATCTCAAACACTGTGGTTATGTATGAAAAACAAACACACAAACGAACAAACTTCTGAATTTTCAAAGATATATAAATTAAACGCTAGATATTTATTAGTCAGTGAAATAGACTCCTAGACTTTTATGAAAAAATTTGTTGTTAATACCTGTGATAATATTTTCATTGAAACAAAAGTAATGATTAAATTAAAAATTATCACATATGTACCTAAACTTTTAAGAACATATAAGAGACAATTATTGACGTCATATCTAAGTTTGGTGATAAAATGTATGAAAATAATGCAGACGATATTTAAATGACTTAAAATAAGGTATAATTAAATGAGATGGTTAAAGGAATGCCATCATAATGCTAAAAAAATGTTATTTTCGTCTAATTATAATGTGATAAATTGAGGAATATAATCTCCTGCTCCAAATCGGGGAAAATAGGGCTTGAAATAATGGCATTAAACCATCGAAAAGGGGGGAAGGGATGGATTTCGAACGATTTTAAATTCGCTTTGAATTTTGCTTACTCTAACTTATCAAGAATCCAATATGGATACCTCTATGCATTCCAGGTCCAACCACTTCATAAATTCGAGGACAAACTTACAGACAACTTAGACTATTATTATACAGGGGGAAAATTAAGGTCAGTTTAATCAGCGTTTACCAAAGTCGAAAATCTAGTCCCAGATCTTGATTTAATAAAATAAATTAAAATGTAAATTACTGACTTAATTGATTGATTTAAATATCATTAAAATATCAATAATTGATTTTAATAATAATCTTGGTTTAAATATCATTATTAAAAATAACATAAAAGAAATATCTCTTCAGAAATAAAATATTTTCATACATGCAAATATTTATGAAAAATTTTTAACGCACTGCTACTCGTTAGTGTCAAAATAACCAAAAACAACAAATTCGTTTCCGCGTTACACAGCTTGGTACGGAAATGCGTTTTAAATTCTTATCCGCAGATAAATAATGTTCCAGATCCAGATAAGCACGAAAAGTGAAATTTGAAGATAACATACAGGAATAGATATATACAAAAAAATCTGCGATACAAATCTGAAATGTAGGAATAAATCCATCACAAGAAAGCTAAACAGTTGCCAAGAAAAACTTCATTTCTTTTCTTGTCTTCTTCCCTTTTTTTCTTTTACTTTTCCGGGGATGGCATCGACGGTGAGATATTCAAATCTTCCGATTCGGATCTGATGAAAAATGCGTTTATTTTTTTTCCACCCGTTTTCCCGAGATTGAAATAATGCAGACTTTTTGAATAAAGCTGTTTTTATTTTATCTCTCTGTCTATTTTTACCTTCCACTTTGGTAGCAGATGATTGCGTCGACAAATTTACGGAAGTTGGATTTCGAAGATTATGTTTTTACTCATATAACGGAGTTTAAAACGATTTTATATTTTCTTCTTATGTAGGTTAAAATTCTGAATAATATAGTAGTATGATCTACTAGTAGAAAACAAATACAGTAAAATTTCTTCCGTTTATAACTAACTATTAATATTTACTTTGTTTTTGCATATTATATTCTATACTAGCAAATGTGCCCGTACTTCGTTACGGGGAAATTTATATATTACTTTTAAACAAAAACATTTTATTTTTCGATTATTAACCTGTAAATTTTAAACAGTGCAGTTCAAGCATTCACGAATATACAAACATAGCTGTTTCTATTATATGTATAATATAGTCATATTCAATTCGCATGCTACATTAATTTGTATTACACCTGTGTTAAGCTACAATATGATATAAAAAAGTCTTCAGATTGAAACAACTAAAATTTTATTTCAGTTACAAAACACTTGTCATGCCCACTAAACTTTCATAATAAGTATTTATCGTAGTATTATTTATTTATTTATTTATTTATTTATTTATTTATTTATTTATATACATATACATTCCTACCTCTAAGATCAAACCATCAATGTGCTTTAGAAAATCAAATAGCTTTAAAAAATAAACAATATTACGAGATCAAACCATCAATGTGCTTTAGAAAATCAGTTTAAATATAAACAATACGAAACTAAGTTAAAACCATCAGTGTGCTTCAGCCAGT
>CM063507.1:81893776-81898776 GCA_032207245.1 Pardosa pseudoannulata | reverse complement strand
ATATATATATATATATATATATATATATATATATATACATATATATACATATATATACACATATACATACATACATATACGGGAACATAACTTTGAACAAAGAAATACGAGTTTCATATTTGTTTGTTCAATGTTTCATATTTAAAAATATACTACTCGAGTCCATTGCATTGTATTTCTCATGCTACACACGCTAGCCGAATGGTGCTAAATGAGTAAGAAATTTGAAGCTGTTTTTTGAAGACATCTGTTTGTATTGCCAGTTACATTAAAGATATTATTATTTATCAAAATTTACAAAATAGATTAATTGAATCACTGCTGCTACCTAATCCACAAAAGAACTTTAAACAATAAAAAATAAATCTTTACAAAACAAAACTTTAACAGTTTTTATAATGTTATATTATTTATAATTTTATGTTCATAATTATCTAGAATATTAATGTCTACAACTGGATTATTCTCTCTCCCCATATATATATATATATATATATATATATATATATATATATATATATAAGTGCTTAAATTATTTTCTTTTCAAAATTTATACAGCATATTTTGTTTCTGCTATATATACATATATATATATACATATACACACACACACACACACATATATATATATAGACATATACACACACACATATTTACATATATATACAGTATACATAGACATAGACATATATATATATATATATATATATATATATATATATATATATATATATACATATACTTACACATATATACATAAACATAACTTTGAAGAAAGAAATATGAAACTCGTATTTATTTGTTCAAAGTTTCATATTTAAAAATATACTAATCGAGTCCATTGCATTGTATTTCTCAAGCTACACGTGCTCGCCGAATGGTGCTAAATGAGTAACAGATTTGAACACATCTGTGTGTATTGTCAGTTGCATTGGAAAAACTCCTTATCAAAATTTACAAAACAGATTAATTGCAACACTGTTGCAACCTAATCCTTAAATTAACACTTACAAAATAAAACTTTAACAGTTTTTATGATGGTATATAATTTATAATTTTGTGTTCATAATTATGGAGATTATTAACGTCGACAACTGGATTATTCTCTCCCCATAACCCCTTTATAGATTTATCTAAAAATATAAAACAATTTTTGAAACAATATAGCAAGCATTTTTCATAAAAGTTATGTACGCAGACCATTCTTTAAAGTTCTCCAGCATTATAAAACAAGAATATCAATCCGAATTTCTTTTAACATGGAAGTGCTCCGAGAGATATTCAAAATACCCCCAGGAAAAGCGATTTTTGATAGCAGCTGTGTTTTGCTTACTTATTTTCTTTTGAAATTTTATACAGCGTATCTCGTTTCTGCCTGAGAAGTAAGCAGGCTGAAATACGAAATCCGCCGTTTTAACGAGAAATTAGACACGCCCCTCCCCTACGCTCCTCTCACGTGACAGCCGGGTATAATTTCTCTTCTTTAGGGATCTCATAGCATCTACTAGTCTTGATGTATTTTGAAAGTATATATGTTCGAATCGTGGGAGTGAAATTATACTTAATTTTTAATCCCCTATATAATAATAACCTAAGTTAGCTGTCCGTCTTTCCGCGAATTTATGAAGCAGTTGGACCTGGAATGGACAGAGGCATCCATATTGTATTCTTCACGAGTTCCTAAACTATCGATCCAATTCTAAAATAATCTTTTATAAATATGCTTTATATAACAGCGAAAAATGCTGTCGTCTTTAAAACGTTCGAAATCCACTCCTTCCCCCCTTTTCGAGCGTTTAATGCCTATATTTCAAGCCCTATTTTCCCCGGTTAAGAGCAGGTGATTAAATTTATCAATTTATCACATAATACACAGGTAAAAATAACATTTTTTCTAGAATTATGACGTCATCTCATTTAATCATTTCTGAAGCGGTTATACCTGGAATGAATAGATGCATCCATATTGGATTCTTCACGAGGTACGTTTAACAAAATTCAAAGAGAGTAAGCATTATCTTTTCCTAAACTGTCTGCCCGATTCTAAAAGAAATTTTTATAAATATGCTTTATATAACAGCAGAAAATGCTGTCGTCTTTCAAATGTTCGAATTCCTCTTCTCCCCTCTTTTCCACCGTTTAATGCCTTTATTTCAAGCCCTATTTTCCCCAGTTAAGAGCAGGTGAATAAATTTATCACTTTATCACATAATATACAATTAAAAATAACATTTTTTCTAGAATTATGACGTCATCTCATTTAATCATTTCTGAAGCGGTTATACCTGGAATGAATAGATGCATCCATATTGGATTATTGATGAGTTAGGTTTAGCAACGCTCGAAACCCACTCCTTCTCCCCTTTTCGAGCGATTAATGCCATTTTTCAAGCCATATTATCCCCGGTTAACAGCAGGTGATTAAATTTATCAATTAATCAAATAATAAATAAGTAAAAATAACTTTATTTTCTAGATTTATGACGTTAGCTCATTTATCTTTTCTTATTTTAAATTATTTAAATATCGTCTGTATTATTTTGATACGTGACATCATTGAACTTAGATATGACGTCAATAATTTCCTTTTATATTTGGCTTAAATAATAGATAAGTCACATATGTGATAATTTTAAATTTAATCATCAGTTATTTTTTGTTGCAATGAAAATTTTTTCAACGATACTAAGAAATTATTTTCATTAAAGTCTAGGAGTATATTTCATGGACTAACAAACATCTATCGTTTAAGTTATATATCTTTGATAATATTTATAACTAAATATAAAATTAAGAGATATAATCAAATATAGATCAAATAGATAAATACATGGTTAGAAATATAACTATAGAAATGGATACATATATAGTAAAATAGATATAGAGGTAACTATAGATGTAGATAATACCAAATAAAAATGTAAGTAGATATTACCAAATATAAGGATCAGCAGATCTTATCAAATATAAAGATAAGCAGACATTACCAAATATAAAGATAAGCAGATATTACCAAATATAAAGATAAGTAGATATTACCAAATATACAGATACATAGATATCATCAATTATAGATACAGATAGATAAATACAAGGTTAGAAAGATAACTATGGAAATGGATACATATATAGGAAAATAGATATAGAGGTAACTATAGATGTAGATATTACCAAATAAAAAGGTAAGTAGACATTACCGAATATAAAGATAAGCAGACATTACCGAATATAAAGATAAGCAGATATTACCAAATATAAAGACAAGCAAATATTACCAAACACAAAGATAAGTAGATATTACCAAATATAGAGATAAGTAGATATCATCAAATACTACAGATAGATAAATACAGGGTTAAAAAGATAACTCTAGAAACAAATATAGATAGTAAAATAGATATAGAGGTAAATATAGAAGTAGATATTACGAAATAAAAAGATAACTAGATATCACCAAATATAAAGATAAGTAGATATCATCAAATATACAAATAAGTAGATATTACCGAATATACATATATGTAGATATCATCAAATATAGATACAGTTAGATAAATACAGTGTTAGTAAGATAACTATAGAAATGGATACATAGTTAGTAAAACAGATATAGAGGTAAATATAGAAGAAAATATTGTCAAATAGAAAGGTACGTTGATATTATGAAATAAAAAGAAAGTAGGTATAATCAAATATAGAGACAGATAAGTACACGGTAAAAAAGATAGCTATAGGAATGGATATATAGATCGGAAAATAGATGGAAACAGAAAGAAAGAAATATAGATAAATATAAAGAGATAAAGCGATAGATAGGTATACAAACTGATAAAGAGGTAGATGGAAATAAATAGATATACAGATGTTAGCAGGTACATAAGTATATACTTACATATATAGATGATTTTATCAATATAGAGATATATGGATACAATGATAGATTAATAGAAAATTTTAATGTTATCTTAAGCTGTAGTGTTCGTAGAGTAATTAAGCATCACAGCTCTGAAATATAGAGATTTTCTACACTTATGTTAAAGAAATACTTTATAAAATATTTCACACCAAATTTATTTAAAGATTAATCAGAAAAGATCCCGGTTAATAATAATTAATAATAAGTCTAATGTTGTTAATTATGATTAATAAGCCTACTTTCCCGTACTTATAGAAACTAATAGCTCTCTTTAGCTTATCGTGGAAGGCTCTTTTATCTTTTAAACTCAGGGGTTTCGGACACTCGCCGATGAAAAATGATCAATAGTCAAAAGTACTTCCAAAAGATTTTTTCTTAAAAAACTAAGTTACATTCAACCAAACTAACTTTTAAACTACATAAAGATTATATAAATCTTTGCGGTAAGAGAAAAAAAAGCATGTTGTTATTTAAATAGTGAAATGGGTGTGTTAAAAAAATAAATGACTCTGAAAAAATTGATTTTTAAAGAGGTATTTATCATTTAAAAAATGTTTGTGACTCATAGGGGAGTATTTTCCTTAAAATAAGTAGAAAAGAAAATCTGTATAATGTTTTTAACTTAATTCTACCCAAAATTTTTTTGAACTTTTACAATTCTAGAATTTAACTTTGATTTCCCAATGGTATACACTAATAAACATAGACAAAAAGAAGAAAAACATATGTATGTATGTATGTGTATATATATATATGTGTATGTAAATTCAAGTAGACGACGACAGATAGTTATATACATGGGTATGTAAAGAGAAAGATACTTGGTCATATAAGTAAATATGTTATAAGAGAATCATACAAACAAATAGATAGAGAATTTAAAAAAGATGGAGCGATATAGAGATAAATAAATTTAAAAGTAGGTAGACGACCATATATATATATATATGTACACACATATTGCGTGTGTATATGTGTATCATTGTTTAAATAACGAATTATCAGAGATAGGCTGATAGATAGGTAGATAGATATATTGTTAGATAGATTATAGATGTATCGATAGGTAGTTATATAGCTAGAT
>CM063507.1:81886276-81888776 GCA_032207245.1 Pardosa pseudoannulata | reverse complement strand
CCATACAGGAAAAAATATATAAATCTTTAAGGTAACAAAACCCCATTGTTTTTTAAATTTTGAAAAGGGTGTGTTTATAATAAAAAATAAATTAAGAGCAGGTTTTGGAGGGGTTTTATAATAGATTTACATTAAGAAGTTTCATTCCAATTCGAGGGCTGAGATTGTTTTGCATATAGAAATTTGAACAAAAATTTAATATGTTGGGATTCACTTTGGTTAGAAAATCGTAGCACTCATGCTTAATACATTTTATCATGTTGCACATTAATTAACATATCCAGAAAAATATAGAGAGTTAAATATAGAGAGACACATGTAATTATAGACATATAAAGATTATAAGGGAGATTTAGAGATGTATATACAATATGTATATATATATGTGTGTGTGAGTGTGTGTGTATATATACATATACATATATATGCATACATGTACTCATATAGATATATAATATATAAGTACACATATGTATATACATGTAATATATATATATATATATATATATATATATATATATATATATATATATATATATATATATATCTCATTATGCATATATCTTTTTACCTAGCTATCTATCGCTATATATATTTATATTCTTTGCTTCTATCTGTATATTTATCTATATGTTTTGTTTCTATCTCTATACTCTTATCTTCTACTTATATTTATATATTTTGCTTTGAACTCTATATCCCTCAAACTATATCATTAGCTTCTATATCTATATATATATGAATAGCTTCTACCTCTATATCATTGCTTCTGTATCTATATTATTAAATTTTTTATTATATCTATCTATATCATTAGCTTCTTTATCTATATCTATTTATATATTTATCTCAATTAAAATAACAGTGAGAATAAAAGAGGAAAAATAGCCAGAATAAAAGTATAATAAGAGTCAGAATAAAATAACTCTCAGAATAAAAGAATAACTATCAGTATAAAAGAAGCCATTTTTTTTCCTGCCTCATAGGGTACTTTACAATTCTGTAAAATGAAAAATTGTACTAATGACTTCATATGACAGGATATATGATAGTATATAAAAACTAATACTACATTGTTATTATGTATATCAGCTGACAGGAATTCCATATCCCTTAGATTCAATTGAATTCCACAAATTCTATACAGTATCCGATAAATGACTGGAAACTGTAGAACTTTTCACTAGAAAAAAATCATTATTTACTGGTTTTGGTTTGTAGTGCTAATGAGACCGGGACCTAATGCTTAAAGCCAATTCTGAACGGCTATGATCATCCATGCCGCAATGGATTCGAACCCGTGAACTACGGCACTCTAACGATTCGCCTATCTTTCGGCCACTATTTACTGGGAAATTGGTAAATTACATGTTATGTATTGGAAGCAATGAGTTCTGGCTTCTCGGAATTGAAACTCCGGATTTTCTGCTACCCGAACTCAGGTGTGGCATTTCAAATTTGGTGCATTTGAGTATCCCGAATTGAGTTATGAAGCCTCTGTCAAATAGTTAAAAGATTTTACAGCTTGAAAAAAATTCCTAACAATTCAATCAATAGTTTAACACATGACGTTTAATCAAGGATGAACAAACACTTCTCGATAAAAATGACTTTATATAGTTTACAATGTCAATTCAATGAATCAGCTGATAATTTTTTGTCTACAACTTATTAAGCTACAGGAATGTTTTGTAACAAGTTTTGTGAAATTATACGAAAATTAGGAATTTATATATTTTTTATCCGAAACTAATATTAACACTAGATTTACGCATGTTCATCATATACCTATTTTTGCTGAAGTGAGCCAGTTTGACTCATACAAGAAAATGGAAGTTTTTTGCAAAGAAAATAGTTCCAAATTAATTTAAATGAAATGTTTATTATAAAAAATTCATGGAAAATGTTTTTTACATATAAAATCTGATTTTGAAACCCACTTTCCGCAAACATTTCTATATTCAGTATTCTATATTTCTATATTCAATGGTTTCTACATCTGTTTCTTTTGCATGATTGTTGAACTTGACAATTCTTCCGTGCGTCAGTAGCATGAATTTCTGTCATTGGAATGGAAGGGTTCTCGACTTCTTCTCTATATTTTCTTTATACTATACTTTATATACTTTATATTTACTTCATACTATATTTATTACTATATTTATTTATTTTCATATACATTCTATGAGTCAAATGGGCTCACAACCATGAAAATAGGTATAACCCATTGGGTAATGAGAAATGAAGGGGGTCTGCGGGGAAGAGGAATGAAAGTTTACATATATTTTATTACTAAACTAAAAACACACGTATGTGTTTGAAAAGTGAAATTAATGTTTTACACACACACACACACACACACACACACACACACACACACACACATATATATATATATATATATATATATATAATATGCATACATATACATATGCATACATATATATATGCATACATATACATATATATATACATATATACATATATACACATATATATA
>CM063507.1:81858776-81881276 GCA_032207245.1 Pardosa pseudoannulata | reverse complement strand
AAGGAGGGAAAGGATGGATTTCGAATGTTTTCGAACTCGCTTTGAATTTTGTTATTCCTAACTCATCAAGAATCCAATATGGTTGCCTCTATCTACTCCAGGTCCAACCGCTTCATAAATTCGAGGACAGACGGACAAATAACTTAGGCTATAGGGATTATATTATATATCGGATAGATTGTAAAGAAACTAACGAATAGAAAGGTGAAACTACTCTAAGTATAGAAGGTTTTAGCACATGAAATAATCAAGCACCAATTTAGAATCATATGATCGTGAGGCCTTTCAAGCTTGTCCCGGCGGTGGTGGCACTCGTATTCTTCGGGGCACTTCAAAGAATGTCTATCCCGGAGAGTGGTTTAAGTACTCTAGCTCGAATTTCCATGAAAGTAAACTTTTTCTTAGAACTGGCAAGGCAATTTTTACCCCATTCCTTTTGAACCGTCTTCCTAAGGCTCGTTTTAATTAACCTAAAACTGTGACATTGTCTTATAGATACTTCAGTCACCACTCTCCTGTTGTTGCCTTCAAGCACCGTTTTCGCTTAAGGTACTGCTCGCCGGAGCACTTCAAAGAATGTCTGCCACGGAGAGTGGTTTAAGTACGTGTGATTTACCCTCTAACTTCGTAACCCAAACCTAAGTCCCAAGCAGCATACCAGGTCTGTAATTGGTGCATGGATGTTTGTTAGGTAAATTTTTCTAGAAATAATTTCAATTAATCATTTCAAATGTAACATGAAAGTAATATTTAGAGTAAGAGACCATACCTTAAAAACTAAAGTATATTAGATATAGCAATCATTTTCAATTTTATTAATAAATAAAAATTCCGCTCGTTTAAGACTATAACTTTATAAAAATGAATTAGTTTAGTCTTGTTAAGTTATATATTTAAAAATGTAGCATATGAAAGTATACACAAAATTTAAAAAATGCTGTTTATTTTAATATATACTACGTTGCCTTCAAGGACCGTTTGCGCCTGAGGCACTACTCGCCGGGGCACATCAAAGAATGTCTGCCACGGAGAGTGGTTTAAGTACTTGTGATTTACCCTATACCGTCAGAAACAAGCCTAGAAGTCCCAAGCAGCCATACCTGGTTTAGAATCGGTGGATGGATGTTTGTTAGATAAAATTTTCTAAAAATAATTTCAATTAACCCTTTTCAAATATAACATGAAAGCCATATTTAGATTAAAAGGCCATACTTTTAAAACCTAAGTATATTCGTTATAGCAATCACTTTCTATTTTATTAACACAGTGTATGCGGAACACGTACTAGTACGTTTTCTGGAGATTGATACTTGAGCGCGGGACACCTACTAGTACAAAAATAACAGTATACACAGGAAAACGAAGTCGAATTTTCTTGTCTACTACATAGATTCTGGAAAAATTTAGACAAATAAAAATTAGTTTTTACATCAGTCGATACGGAACCACAGAACGGAAAAAAAATTAAAAACTATATACTACTATTTCTATTTGATTTTTCATATTTACGATACTATTATAAATTTATAAACTAAAAATATATATTTTTTGTTTACAAGAATCTTATGGTTGTTATTTATATAATTTTATTTATATATTTGTTTATATATTTCAGTATAAAATACGAAAAGTTGGTTAAAAAATGAAATAATTTTCGATCTATTGAGATTGAACTGAATAACTCAATTTACGAGCAAAACACCCGCTCCCGGTACAATTCCGCTGCGAAATGTACCAGCACATAATGTTATACCCCCACATATGTGCACGTGTTAATAAATAAAAATTCTGCACTTTTGAGACTGACTTTATAAAAATGAATTAGTTTTGTCTTGTGAAGTTATGTATTTAAAAATGAGGCATACGAAATTATAAAATGCAATTTATTTTAATATGTACTACAACTTAGAGGTAAACTTTGTCAGCTATTTTAAAGTATTTAGCAATTTTATCGTTCTAAAATATTTTAATAGCAAATAAATTTCGTTTTTTTTTCCACATAAATTTATCATTCAGTAAGCATATATATTTAAAAATACCTTTAACTATTGATAAACTTTCCAGCATTGATTCTTTAGACAAGCAAATTTTATCCATGCATCTAAAATTCATTTTTAAGAACCCCATGAAAGAATCAAGCGTTGAAAATTAAATTTATTAATAATTCGGAATTTTATATGAAACTCATAAAGTACATTTCTATAACAGCAAAAATTCTTATTAAATTTTAACATCAAATTAACAGAAAGCGGTAACTTTTCGAGCGTAGAGAATCGAATGAGAAAACTTTTTTTTTAAATAAAGCATTTTATTAAAACAGTTCTTTCTATTTCATTATTATTTTTTTCTTTGAGAATGAGCCGACTTAATCGTTATTCATGCAACACTGATCTCGAAATAATTAAATTAAATCACTGTAACGAAAAATTACAGTAACACATTTCGGTCGCGTTAATAAATTTTTTAACGACTGCCAGCTGAAATTCTTCTTCGTTTGATTCCACCAAATTGGAACGCGCTTCTTCTTTGTTTAAGAATAAAAGAGAAGTTTTATGACTGGGATAAAATTTATCGTGTGGAGAAAGGGGCAGACTATTGCTTGAGATCATTAAACTGGCCACTATATAATATAGTTTTATTTTCTAACTCAGTTAGGCTTTACACTTAAAGTTCTATTGATGGAATTAGTGGGATTAAATGGAAAAAATCATTTTAAATAGAAAAAAATGTACTACGGGTGTTAACAAAATCTTTTCCTTCATTTTGATATGTTTTAAAGCTCTGTGATCAAATCTTTGAAATTGACATATAATTCGATTTGGATATACTGCTTAAGTGGTCCATACCGTCTAAAATTATAAATTTCTGAGTCATTTCTGAGCTGTTTCATTCGTTATAAAATCGTAAAATACACTCAAGAGCCAAAACATTATGATCACCCCTACCTTTTGCAATGAACTCGCCTGAATGACGTGGAAGGCACGTAATCAGGTGGGAGTGGTATCTAACTGATGCTGGGGGATCTGAAGAATCCTTCTTTCACTTACTTCTGTGTGTGATGGGAAAGGCTACTGATCTAAGCGATTTTGATAAAGGACAGATTGTAATGGCTCGATGGCTCGGAACAAGTATTTCCGAAACTGCATGACTCGCGGGTTGTTCGCGATCTACAGTTGTTAGTACTTATGCAAAGTGGATGAATGACGGTGAAACCAGCAGTAGACGATATGGTGTTGGATGTCCACACGCTATCAAAGAAAAGGGTCATTGGAGACTGTCTAGCATGGTAAAGCAAAACCGGAGTCAGACAGTGGCTCGGCTGACAACCCAATACAATGCAGGACCAAATAGAATAGTATCGGATCACACTGTTGAGCAGACACTATTGGATATGGGGATACGCAGCAAACGTCCCTCGTGTGTCTTTGCTGACCAAGCGTCGTCAACAACTGTGCTTACGCTGGGCCCGGGAATATCGCGACTGGTCCATCTATCAGTGGGAGAGAGTTACCTGGTCAGATGAATCACGGTTTGTCATTCATCACGCCGATGGTCGTGTCAGGATACGCCGTCTTCCAGGCGAACAGCTGCTCCCTCAATGTACAGTAGGTCAACAACAGTCCGTAGGTGGCGGTATTATGCTTTGGGGGACGTTCTCTTGGGCATCTCTGGGACCTGGGGTTGTGGTAGAGCAGACCATGAATGCTACAGGGTATCTGAACATCATTGCGGACCAGTTTCACCCTTACATGATCTCTGTTTTTCCAGCTGGAATGTTCCAACAGGACAATGGCCCTTGTCACAAGGCTAAAATTGTGTTGGAGTGGTTTCAGAAACAGGATGCTTAATTTCAGTTAATGTCCTGACCGCCTAACTCATCGGATCTCAATCCGATAGAACACATTTGGGATGTCATGGGACGGCAGCTCAGAGTTCAAAGACCACCCATTCGCAATATCTTGGATTTGCGTAACCGTTGCTTAAACACCTGGTACAATCGGTCTCTGGCCATCTATCAAGGACTTGTGGCATCCGTGCCAAGCCGGATTGAAGCTGTGTTGCGCGCCAAAGGTGAGCCAACTCATTATTGACAGGTGGTCATAATGCTTTGACTCTTGAGTGCATTTCGTTCTAATTGAGTATAATGAACAATGGATACCAATTAGTACAGGCAAATAATTGATATACATTTTTCATTGAAAATATATAGCAATGATTAAAAAATGTTATATTACTGTCCACACTACATATTTTTGTATATATCAAACTTAAACGATATAGAAATCCCTTAATCGATTATCATACAAATATCTCCACAAGCCCTTATGACCAACTCCCATACCATAAAATTAGTTGCCCAATAAAACAATCTAATGGGGTTTAACACAAATAATTGCTATTAACCCATTAACTCTCGGATATTTCTGATGACTATATATTAGTAAATACCTAACATAGAAGCTATTATAGACGCCTGGAAGTAAAACAAAATATGAAATTTAAACACCTTTAAATATGACATCAAGTCATCATTAGTGAGGAGGTGCCATTTTAAAACATAATAAGATGTCTAATTCCGTGATAAGAGATTTATTTCCTATCCTATATGAGAAAAGTACTGAAAAGAGATGACTTATTACAGATATGGCTATTCGCCATGATTTTGACCGGTATACGTTCAGAATACCGGTCATGATACGTTCCTATTCTAAGCTTGAAAATCATAAAATGCCGATCGATATGACAAAATTATAGATAAAATCATATTTGAAAACTTTGGAGATTATTCACAAGATTAATATCTATTTCCATTAAAAAGGAAGAATCGTTTCAAGAAACCAAAAACTCTACAAACCATTTTTTGACTGTCTTCAAATAATTACGCTGGGTGTTAATGGGTTAAAACTATTTAAAAGTACTGATACACCTGTGAGGTCCTTAATTTAAAATTTAAAAATAAAATTTTTAAATTTAGCTACAGGAAGCATATTTGATTTAGTCTAGGATAATTTGAAGCAGAGATATTGCAAATTTCATCAAGATTATTAAACCAGTTGTGGCCATTAACCGAAGTTAACCTTTTACAGACCGAATTCAGATTCAAATATATTTTAAATTATTTTTTGCATATCTTGCCTTCTAATGCTTCAGTTAATGTATGTTAGTCATTTAATAGTGGAAAAAAAATTTCTTTTACGATTTTCACGATGTTCCCAATTGGGAATATTGCCCACTTCTGACTATACACTGGATTCACATATTGGGTAGAATGATGCATATAATAAATATTAAATAATAAGAAAAATAATTAGAATGAATTAAAAATTTATTATTAAATTTAAGCACAGATATCAATAAAAATTAAAACTTATAAATTTAAATGAAAACAACATTTTCTTAAACAAATATAAAAAATAAGAGTTTATATCTTTATGCCATGATATATTGGAAAGCGATGGAAATGCAATTTTTCTTGCACTCATTGCAAGCTAATCTTGCATTTAATGTGCACTGTGCAACTCTACATTGCATTGTTTGTACAAGAAAGTTGCCATCCCTTTTTCTTTGTGAACTTTATGTCCTGGTTGAGGCCCAACTTTTCTTGGTGCAATTCTTAGAAGAGCGGTTGTAACTTGTCGGCAATACTCCAGATGGGTCAGCTTGTTACTTTTTTCATGCGTTGCTGAATGTAAAATCCAACCAGCAACAGCGGCCATATTTAAAGCATTAACAAATAAATTCCACCACCATTTCTTACTACGAAGCATTGGACGGTAGCTGCCTAACATTCTATCTAGAAGGTCAACTCCTCCCATTCCAGTATTATATTTATGTATTAAATTTGGCTGCTGTATGTCCACTTTTTTCTTTTCTTTTCTTGAATATCTTTTCGTCAACTGCATTGGGAGATGATTACACAAGTCTGAAGAAACCGTCACTACAGAATTGTCCTTCCAGCGGTATAAAAATACCGATCCATCACATTGGTAATCAAATAAATCTTTTTGTAGTTTTTTCATCTGTTTTGAGAGCATCAATGGGCATTTTTTATGTGATGTTCATTGATAGTTCCAATAGCTTTTATATTTCTATCAGCAAGGTCCTTCATCAAATCATAAGAAGTAACCGTAGAGAAAATTATTTCGTCGCAGTATAGCGGAAACAGTCCACTGTTCCCAGTTGGGAACATCGATAATTAATAAATTATTCCAGGTACATTTCTGATTATTGAAATTCATATTTTCTAATAAATTTTAAAGTTGTTTTAAGTATACCAATCGGATTTTAGAAGTATTAGATGTTTTTTTTTTACAATTATGTGAATTTTTAATTTGTGCTCTATAGAAAATGATGAAAAGGGTCATATTTATGATTTTTTATACATTTTTCTATTAATCATAAAAATATAGCTTCCATTTTAAAAAATCGAGTAGACTTTTTACTACATTTGCTAATTTTTTTTGTATCAGTATTGATGAAATTTAATTTTAAATAATTTTATTAATATTATGTTCCCTATTGGAAACAATGGACTGTAAACTCCAATTATTTAAAATCCTGAAACATGCTGTTCTAACTTTCATACTTTTGGGAGATCAAGCAACGGTAAATCTTACATTTTTTAAATGAATGATTACAAACATTTGTTTTTAACATTCCAGCAAAACCGTTTATGCTAATTTTACCACAAATTTGGTTTTTAAAAACTGTTTTGCAACATCACAGCCGGGAGTCTAAAGATCATTTCTACTCTTCCTTTAAACCCTTCCCCACATCGTGGAATGTGCAATCAGGGTTTCAATTAAAAATGTCTATTTTAGCCCAGTTTTTGAGATATGTGGTAGAATGTTCGCCAAATATCTAACATGCACTAGATAGTTTTTGAAAATTCGGATAATAGTTTTGTCTCAATTGTTTTTGAATTTTGTGTTAATTGACATATAGAATTTTAATTTTTAGAAAGTCGAATCTGTGATTTTTATGTCGGTTTCCATGGCAAAAAATATACAAAAAATTCTCGTAGAATAGTCTGATGCAGGAAAGCAAAAGAAAATATTTTGATTTAAAAGCGATAGAAGTTTAAATATAGAAAGTTTTTATTCTATGAATCTTATCTTATTTCTATTCTATAAAAATAAATAAGAAATTTAAAACGAAAGTTAGTTTAAAAATAGTTTTTGTAACCTGTCGAGAATTTTTTTTTACTTGTTTCGCAAAAGTAAATTTTCTTGCCGAAGTAATTTAAAATGTACATTTTTCTCTTCTAAAGTGAGTTTATTTTAATTTTTTTAAAACTTTTTTGCATTTAATGCATTCTAAACTATCTTGGGTTTTTTCCAATATAGTTGTTAAATAAGAAAAGGTAAATTTTCAACATTAATCATTACTTTCCCTACCTGACTAATATAAAGCATTTAAAATAACTTACTTTCATTTGAACGTGACATAATTTGTATTTTACACAAAAAGGTTAATATTTAATTATTAAAATCATTTCTGCAAATAATCATTCATTACTGTCATTTTTCGTGTCTTTAAACGGTAGAATAACGTCTGTTGTAAACAGTACGATACTCACGTGCTTGTGTAAAATTGCCGAGCACACATACTGGAAAATCAATTAAGAATAGCTTCTAATCTCTATCTAAAATTATCTATTTAAAAACTGAAATAAAAAGCTGTTATAAAACAGAAATCAATTACGATATTTAGATAATACTAAAATATTTTTAAAGCACCATTTCTCCTTAACCCTTAATTTGGTTAATTCTGGCCGCTACATCGGACATGTATATTTATAACTACTATAAAACATAATTGTCAGTGTTCGCCACAGCGGACATTAACACTAGATTGCCCAAGGCAGTCATTTTGACTGTTTTTTTAATTTCAATTAGAAAAACAATTATGAAATATAATGACACAATTTCTTAGAATTTGGTGACTTTTTCTATAACATATAAATGGGTTTATGAATAATTGTAGTTACTTCCGCCCTCCTTTATTTCCGTATATATATATATATATATATATATATATATATATATATATATATATATATATATATATATATGTGTGTGTGTTATACCTATATTGCCCAGAAGCAGTCATTTTGACTGCTTGGGTTGGTTGGTTGGTTGGTTGGTTGGGAGCACTACGGTCTACTTTTTTGCAACACGAGGGCTAATGAGACCGGGACCTACTGCTTATAGCCGATTCCGAACGGCTACGAACACCCATGCCACAGTGGGACTCGAACCCACGAACTCCGGATCCGAAGGTCAGTGCCCTAACCATTCGGCCATCGTTCGGCTTGACTGCTTGGGAAATTTTAAATAATCAAAAGATTTTTATTTATTGAATTGAGTAAATTTCTTATATGACCTGTCCGGCTTTGTATTGAAATAACATTTTTTTTCGATTACGGTAACATACCGATGCATGATAAATTGTCGATTTGGGCGTATACTTGATAAGTGTCAGTTGCTCAATAAGCTAAAGTAGTACTAGTTATTCGAATCTTTATAAAGTGTTGTTCTAACAAATTGTTTATTTTATTTCTTTTGCTAAATTTGTTAAAATTGATAAAAGTAATAAAAAATGTTACCAGAATCAATTCAATTTTATAACAGTACAAAATTTGGAGTTGATATGGCGGATCAAATGGCCAGAAAATATACAGTAAAAGCTAGTTCTCGTAGATGGCCCCTCCAAATATTTTTCAATATTTTAGATTTGGCTGCCATAAATGCTTGGATCATTTACAAAGAAACGACAGGAATACATATAGAACGAAAGAGTTCTTCTTTCAATTAGCAGAACATCTTTCCAATGAATATAGAGCTGCAAGACAGAAAACTTTATCAGAACCTGAAGACCCACAAAGATCAACTGCAACATCATCAAATGCAACCCATTCTCACAAACGCAAATTTTGTCAAGTACGACAACAACAAAACAAATAATATATGTGAAAAATGTCAAAAGTATGTTTGCGGAAGATGTACGCATAAAAAGATTTCCACTGTCATTTGCAAAAAAATGTACAAATAATAATTCATAAATTATTTATTTTTTAAATTAAATGAAAAATTTTTTTATTGTTAATATTGTTTACTAATAACTTGTTGTTTAATTGTAAATAATATAAGAAATATTAAAAATTAATTTTAAACAAATTTCTTTACATATTTGTTATTTTTTCACAATGCAGTCATTTTGACTGTTTTGGGGCAATATAGGTATACAAGAAATCTCGGGCAATCTAGTGTTAATTATCTCAAAAAGGGAAAATGATATAATTTTTTTTTGTTTATTTTACAGATATAATAATGTCTATACAGACATGGGAAAATAACAGACATTAAAAAATATTTTTAAAAACATCTTGTCAAATTAAGGAAAAAAAATTTTTTAAATTGAGTTAAAATTTCAGCTTTGTCGCAGAATTCTTTCTTCTTCTTTCAAATCTCCATGTCTAGGAATATACTAGACGAGGTCGACGAGACCATTTACTTTCAGAAAATCGGAAATAAGCATAAGAGACCTGTATAAGCCCTCAAGAGACAACCCCAGGCACTCAAGGATATGTGCCGGTGATGACGGTTCATTTGGACATTTAGAACAATTCGGGTCCATTTTGAGACCTCTTTCGAGAGTAAGTCTTTTCAGGTGTCCACTGAGGATTATATTTAAGCATAATATTTAATTATGTATTGTCTTCTTATGTTTTAAAGGATAGATAATACTGTAGATTATCCAGTAAAACATAAGAATTGTATACATAACTTAAAAAATTTGATCAGTTGTTGACTGTCTACAATTTTTTCTAAGAAGCTCATTGACGAATTGTTCGTAATCATAATGTTTTATAAAGTCATCGCAGCGGTGTTCTACACCCCTATTTCAACACTTTCAATGAATCTAGAGACTGAGAAATGCTTTAACTGCGCTGCAGCACTGCACTAACTCCTATTTGGTTACCTGCCATAACGATTTAAAAATTACCGATAATTTTATTTTAATATTAAATAAATTCGGTTTTTCTGGCTTCCATATCGACAAGCTTCACGTAAGCGGACAAGGCACAAAACGTGAATACGCTCTTTCTCAGTTCCGATAATATTGTGTTGTCTTCTGCTTATCTGATAACCCTTGACCACCAGCAGGGTGTGCTTATTTCTGAAAAATTACAGGAACGTGCAATCACCCACTCCTTTGTTCATTCAACATTTCTCTGTGTGGAAGAAGGAGAATTGTCAGAAATTCAAACAACGGCGAAAGGGTAAGAAAAAAATAGATTCCTTCTGAATACAATGTGAATAATCTTTTGCCAGTTAAAATGAGGTTCGAAAACGGATAACATTAACCAGAATAGTATCGGAGCACACTGTTCAGCAGACACTGTTGGATATGGGGCTACGCAGCAAACGTCCCACTCGTGTGCCTTTGCTGACCAAGCGTCATCGCCAACTGCACCTACGCTGGGCCCGGGAACATCGCGACTGGTCCATGGATCAGTGGGAGAGAGTTGCCTGGTCAGATGAATCACGGTTTGTCATTCATCACGCCAATGGCCGTGTCAGGATACGCCGTCTTCCAGGCGAACAGTTGCTCCCTCAATGTACAGTAGGTCATACACAGGCCGTAGGTGGTGGTATTATGCTTTGGGGGACGTTCTCTTGGGCATCTCTGGGACCCGTGGTTGTGGTAGAGCAGACCATGAATGCTACAGGGTATCTGAACATCATTGCGGACCAGTTGCACCCTTACATGGCCTCTGTTTTTCCACCTGGAATGTTCCAACAGGACAACGGCCTGTGTCACAAGGCTAAAATTGTGTTGGAGTGGTTCCAGGAACATGATGCTGAATTCCAATTAATGTCCTGGCCACCTAACTCATCGGATCTCAATCCGATAGAACACATTTGGGATGTCATGGGACGGCAGCTCAGAGTTCAAAGACCACCCATTCGCAATATCTTGGATTTGCGTAACCGTTGCTTAAACACCTGGTACAATCGGTCTCTGGCCATCTATCAAGGACTTGTGGCATCCGTGCCAAGCCGGATTGAAGCTGTGTTGAGCGCCAAAGGTGGGCCAACTAGTTATTGACAGGTGGTCATAATGCTTTGGCTCTTGAGTGTATTTCGTTCTGATCGAGTATAATGAACAACGTATACCAATTAGTACAGGCAAATAATTGATATACATTATTCATTGAAAATATATAGCAATGATTAAAAAATGTTACAGTCCACACAACATATTCTTGTATATAGCAAACTTAAACGATATAGAAATCCCTTAATCGATTATCATACAAATATCTCCCCAAACCCTTCTAACCAACTCCCATACCATAAAATTCGTGACCCAATAAAACAATCTAATGGGGTTTAACACAAATAATTACTATTAACCCATTAACGCTCGGATATTTCTGATGACTATATATTAGTAAATACCTAACATAGAAGCCATTATAGACGCCTGGAAGTAAAACAAAATAGGAAATTTAAACACCTTTAAATATGACATCAAGTCATCATTAGTGAGGAGGTGTCATTTTAAAACATAATAAGATGTCTAATTCCGTGATAAGAGATTTATTTCCTATCCTATATGAGAAAAGTACTGAAAAGAGATGACTTATTACAGATATGGCTATTCGCCATGATTTTGACCGGTATACGTTCAGAATACCGGTCATGATACGTTCCTATTCTAAGCTTGAAAATCATAAAATGCCGATCGATATGACAAAATTATAGATAAAATCATATTTGAAAACTTTGGAGATTATTCACAAGATTAATATCTATTTCCATTAAAAAGGAAGAATCGTTTCAAGAAAAGAAAAACTCTACAAACCATTTTTTGACTGTCCTCAAATAAGGACGCTGGGCGTTAAGGGGTTAAAATTATTTAAAAGTACTGCTACACTCGTGAGGTCCTTAATTTAAAAATTAAAAATAAAATTTTTAAATTTAGCTACAGGAAGTACATTTGATTTAGTCCATGATAATTTGAAGCAGAGATATTGAAAATATCGTCAAGACTATTAAACCAATTGTGGCCATTTACCGAAGTTAAACTTTTACAGGCAGAATTCAGATCCAGATATATTTTAAATTATTTTTTTTTTGCATATCTTGCCTTCTAATGCTTCAGTTAAGGTATGTTAGTAATTTAATAGTGGAAAAAAAATTTCTTTTACGATTTTCACGATGTTCCCAATTGGGAATATTGCCCACTTCTGACTATACACTGGATTCACATATTGAGTAGAATGATGTCTATATTAAATATTTTATAATAAGAAAAATATGCAGAATGAATTTAAAAGTTATTTTTAAATTTAAGCAAAAATATCAATAAAGTTTAAAACTTATAAATTTAAATGAAAATAACATTTTCTCAAACAAATATCAAAAACATGAGTTTATACTTTATACCAATGGTATGTTTTAAGTATACCAATCGGATTTTAGAAGCAATAGATGTTTTTTTTTACATTTATGTGAATTTTTAATTTGTGCTCTATAGAAAATGATGAATAGGGTCATTTTTATGAGTTTTTATACATTTTTCTATTAATCATAGAAATATACATTCCATTTTAAAAAATCGAGTAAACTTTTTATTACATCTGCTAATTTTTTTTGTATCAATATTGATGAAGTTTAATTTTAAATAGTTTTATTAATATTCTGTTCTCTATTGGAAACAATGGACTGTAAACTCCAATTATTTAAACTCCTGAAAACATGCTATTCTAACTTTCATACTTTTGGGAGATTAAGCAACGGTAAATCTTACATTTTTTAAATGAATGATTACAAACATTTGTTTTTAACATTCCAGCAAAACCATTTATGCTAATTTTACCACAAATTTGGTTTTTAAAAACTGTTTTTCAACATCACAGCCAGGAGTCTAAAGATCATTTCTACTCTTCCTTTAAACCCTTCCACACATCATGGAATGTGCAATCAGGGTTTCAATTAAAAATTAATTTCTATTTTAGCCTGGATTTTGAGATATGTGGTAGAATGTTGGTAGAATGTTCCCGAAATTTCTAGCATGCACTAGATCGGTTTTGAAAATTTAAATAATAGTTTTGTCTCAATTGTTTTAGAATTTTGTGTTACTTGACATACAGGATTTTATTTTTTAGAAAGTCGAATATGTAATTTTTATGTCTGTTTCCATGGAAATAAATATACAAAAAATTCTCATGGAATAGTCTGATGCAGGAAAGTTTTATTCTATGAATTTTATCTTATTTCTATTCTATAAAAAAAGTAAATAAGAAGATTAAAACGAAAGTTAGTTTAAAAATAGTTTTTGTAACCTGTCGAGTACTTTTTTTTACTTGTTTCGCAAAAGTAAATTTTCTTGCCGAAGTAATTTAAAATGTACATTTTTCTCTTCTAAAGTGAGTTTATTTTAATTTTTTTAAAACTTTTTTGCTCTTGCGTTTAATGCATTCTTAACTATCTTGGGTTTTTACAATATAGTTGTTAAATTAGAAATGGTAAATTTTCAATATTAATCATTATCTTCCCTACCTCACTAATGTAAGCATTTAAAACAATTTACTTTCATTTGAACGTGACAAAATTTGTATTTTGATACAAAAAGAATAATTTTTTAATTATTTAAAAAATTTCTGCCAATAATCATTCATTGTCGTTTTTCGTGCCCTAAACGGTAGAATAACATATGCTGTAAAATATACGACGTACACGTGCATGTGTAAAATTGCCAATCACATATACTAGAAGATTAATTAAGAATCTAGCTCCTAATCTCTATCTAAAATAATTTATTTAAAAATTTGAAATAAAAAGTTGTTCTAAAATAGAAATGAGTTACAATATTTAGACTAATACTAAAATATTTTTAAAGCACCATTCATCTTTAAATTACTTAAATTGAGTTAAAATTTCAGCTTTGCCGCAGAATTCCTTCTTCTTCTTCTTTCTAATCTTCATGTCCTGGAATATACTAGACGAGGTCCACGAATCCATTCACTTTCAATAAATCAAAAAGAAGCATAGGAGACCTGTATAGGTCCCCAAGAGACAATCCCAGTCATTCAAGGATATGTGCCGGTGATGCCTATTTATTTTGACATTTAGGAAAAGTCGGGTGCATCTTGAGACCTCTTCTCAAAAGTAAGTACCGTCAGGTGTCCACTGATGAATCGGGGAAGTGTTGTCTTGACGTATCTATCGCAATTAATAGCGAAGGATTCTCCAGGACAATCTGCTTGATACCAGGGATGACTTCTGGGAACGAGCGAAATCTGCTTGTCAGCATATTTTCTAATGGCATACAGTTCAAGATATGACAGTGAATTGGTTACCGGTAATGGTTCTACACAACTTTCCTTAACCAGAACGTCTGCCACCTCATTCCTACATATGTCAACATGCGAAGGAATCCAATGAAGGTGCTCTTCACAAAGTGACGAAACCTGCTTAGGTTTGCCAAGAATTGCAATTCACCAATTCAATTTAAAATTTCGATCTTTCGTTTTAATGTTAAAACATTTCGCTCTCTGGTTTCCCTATCGACAAGCTGCATGTAAGCGAGCAAGGCATGAAATGGGAATACGTTCCTTCTCAGTCCCGATAAGAATGTGTTGCCTTCTGCTTATCAACCATTGACCACCAGCAGGGTGTGCGTATTTCTGAATACTTTCAGGAAGGTGTATATCCCACTCTTTTGATCATTCCCAATTTCCCTAGGTGGAACAGGAGAATTCTAGAAAACAGCGAAGGCAAAGAAAAGAATGGGTTTCTTCCGAATACATTGTGAATATGCCTTTGCCAGTTAAGATGAGGTTCGGAAACTGATCGCATTAACCGATGTAACGATCCCATCAAGCGATCATTTTAGCATACAAATGAATAGAGAAAATCGGGACCCAGTGATTTCGATGACAATAAGTGATTGATAACATTAACCGCGATCACATTAAGCGGAGTAAACTGTAGTAGAAATTATTACGTACGCGTGCGTATGGAAAATCAACGAGCACTCATGCTGAAAGCTTAATTAAGGAACTATACCCTAATCTATCTAAAAGTGTTTATTTAAAAAATCTAAATTAAAAAAAAATTCTAAAATGAAAAGAAGTTACAATATTTAGAATGATACTTTAGTTTTTAAAGCATTATTCCTCCTTAAAATATTCAAATTTGTGTTACAAATTCAGTTTTTCGCACAATTCCTAATATATATCTCTTCCATTCCATGATACTGATAAAGAGTTTTATAAATATTACCATAAAACGAAATAGGTTTAATTCATCGAAAATTTATTTGAATATTAATTTTTATTAACCCATTTCAATCTCTGAAGAGCTTCGAATTAAAACAAAATGACTCTTTTAGAATAAGGTAAAGAAACATTCATTTATGACGATAAAGTAAAAACCCTTTAAAACATTTCCGGTTTTAAAATAAAATATAAAGAGTTTTCTGAATGAATACTGCAAGAAAAGAGAGGTTTTATGATAGAAATTAAATGAAATGAAGATCTGAAATGATTTTTCGAAGAACGTTATAAACGCCCGAATGAACGGGTGGAAAGAACTTTCATTTGGAAAAATCCTTTTGGAATGAAAGAGTTTATTTCTGAAGTCGGTATTAAGCTAACTGCAAACTGCATGGAGGGACTCAAGCAGAGAATATTTGCAACAATGATCGACAATTTTTTTATTGGATGAAACGATTTAATATGTATTAAAAATCGAAATTAGGAAGTATATCTTTAGTTATTAGAAGAAAAATTTATACCAGGTTTAGTAACCAGAATACATTGAAAAAGGGGTTTTGAAGTAATTTTTTCAAGAAGAATTTCTTTTAGTGGGATGTTAACTGTAGATCATACATTTAATGAGAGATTTATCTCATTACAAAGGAAAAAGTCTATTTGGAATGCAGTCATGCTAGAATCGTAGTCGAGTATAAAAACACAAAGAAATTTTAGGACCAAAATGAACAGAATCCATTAAGGCAACTCAACTCACGGATTGCTCTTCACAAAAAACGTACAACTCAGTTATATAGTTGCATGAGCCAACCAATCAGAATTTTAAATTGAAAGTCATGGTGAACACCGATGTCGAAAGTTTAATCGTCAGGAGTTGTTTTAAATCAGTTTTGCCACAGGAAGCTTGTTGGTTTGAAGTCTCCAAATTAATAGGAGAAACAAAGATATTCACCAAAGTTCGCCAAAAAGTTATTTTAAGATAGACATAATTACTTTGGTTATTTTTTTATGGAAGAAACGAGTTAATATGTATTAAAAATAAAAATTAGGAAGCATATCTTTAGTCATTAGACAACATTTTATACCAGGTTTAGTTACCAGAATACTTTGGAAAAGGTATTTTGAAGTTATTTTTTCAGCAAGAATGTCTTTTAATGTGATGTTAATTGTAGGCATACATACATGTAATGAGATATTTATTTCATTACAAAAGAAAGAGTGTTCATTTTGAACCCTATACAGTCGGGCTTGTCGAGTGGAAAAAAGCAAAGAAATTTTAGAACCAAAATGAACAGAATCAGCTGAGGCAACTTCTTAAACGTACTTATCTTTACAAAACACGTACATCTCAGTTATAAAGTAGCATGAGCAAACCACCCAGAAGTTTAAATTGCCAGTCACGGTGGAACACCAATGACGTAGTTTAATCGACACGAGTTGTTTTCAAACAGTTATGCAACAGGAAGCTTGGCGGTTTGAAGTCACCAAATTAATAGAACAAAGATATCCAACAAAATTTTCAAAAAAGGATAGATTCGTCAGAATACATTATTTTAAGATAAACATAAATGCAATATATAGAATAATATTTAGGAAGTTCTTAAAGCATCATTCTTCCTTAAAATACTGAAATTTCTGTTACAAATTCAGTTTCTCGCACAATTTATAAAATATATCTCTTCCCTTTCCATGATAAAGAGTTTAATAAAAATTACCATAAAACGAAATAGGTTTAATTCATCGAAAATTTATTTGAATATTAATTTTTATTAATCCATTTCAATCTCTGAAGAGCTTCGAATTAAAACAAAATGACTCTTTTAGAATAAGGTAAAGTAACATTCATTTATGACGATAAATACTAAAAGAAAAACCCTTTAAAACATTTCCTGTTTTAAAATAAAATATAAAGAGATTTCTGAATGAATACTGCAAGAAAAGAGAGGTTTTATGATAGAAATTAAATGGAAGGAGGATCTGAAATGATTTTTCGAAGAACGTTATAAAAGCCCGAATGAACGGGTCGAATGAACTTTCATTTCGAAAAATCCTTTTGGAATGAAAGAGTTTATTTCTGAAGCAGGTATTAAGCTAACTGCAAACTGCATGAAAACACTCAAGCAGAGAATATTTGTAACAATGATCGACTATTTTTTAATGGAAGAAAAAAGTTAATATGTATTAAAAATAGAAATTAGGAAGTATATTTTTAGTTATTAGAAGAAAAAATTATACCAGGTTTATTAACCAGAATACATTGGAAAAAGAATTTTTAAGTAATTTTTTCAGGAAGAATTTCTTTTAATGTGATGTTAACTATAGACATGCATACATCTTATGAGATATTTATAACATTACAAAATAAAGAGAGTTCAATTTTAACCCGATGTTGTCGTGCTAGTCGAGTGGAACAACATAAAGAAATTTTAGGACCAAAATGAACAGAATCTGTTGTGGCAACTTCTCATATGGACTTCTTCCCACAAAACACGTACATCTCAGTTATATAGTTGCATGAGCCAACCAATCATAAGTTTTAATTGCCAGTCACGGCGGGGCACAGATGACGTAGTTTAATCGTCACGACTTGTTTTAAAGCAGTTATGCAACAGGAAGCTTGGCAGTCGAAATCTCAAAATTAATAGGAAAAACAAAGATATTTACCAAATATGCTATAAAATGCTGGAATCGCCAAAAAGTTATTTTCAGACCGACATAATTTCTTTGGTTATTTTTTTTAATGGAAGAAAGGAGTTAATATGTATTATAAAATAGAAATTAGGAAGCATGTCTTTAGTTATTATAAAATTTTTTTTATTCCATTTTTAGTCACCAGAATATAATGGAAGAGGAATTGAAGTTATTTTTTCCGCAAGAATTTCTTTAGTGAGACGTTAACATTCATACAACTAATGAGATATTCATCTCATTACAAGTGAAAAGAGTTCATTTTGAACACTTTACAGTGGCGCTAGTAGAGTTAAAAAAATCAAAGAAATTTTAGGACCAAAATAAACAGAATCTGTTGAGGTAACTCCACTCACGGACTGCTCTTCACAAAACATGTACATCTCAGTTATATAGTTGCATGAGTCAATCAATCAGAAGTTTAAATTGCCATTCACGGCGGGACAACGATGACATAGTTTAATCGTCACGAGTTATTTTAAAGCAGTTATGCAACGGGAAGCTTGGGGGTCAAAAGTCGTGAAATTAATAGGAAAAACAAAGATAGTCACCAAAATTGCCAAAAAGAGATAGATTCACCAGAATAGATTATTTTAAGATAAACATAAATACAATATTTAGAACAATACTTAGGAAGTTCTTAAAGCATCATTCTTCCTTAAAATACTCAAGTTTGTGTTACAAATTCAGTTTCTCGCACAATTTCTAAAATATACCTCTTCTCTTTCCATGATACTGATAAAGAGTTTTATAAAAATTACCATAAAACGAAATAGGTTTAATTCCCTGAAAATTTATTTGAATATTAATTTTTATTAACCCATTTCAATCTCTGAAGAACTTCGAATTAAAACAAAATGACTCTTTTAGAATAAGGTAAGGTAAAGTAACATTCAATTATGACGATAAATACTAAAAGAAAAAACCTTTTAAAACATTTCCGGTTTTAAAATAAAATATAAAGAGATTTCTGAATGAATACTTCAAGAAACGAGAGGTTTTATGGCAGAAATTAAATGGAAGGAGGATCTGAAATGAGTTTTCGAAGAACGTTATAAATGCCCGAATGAACTTTCATTTGGAAATCTTTTTGGAATGATAGAGTTTATTTCTGAATTCGGTATTAAGCTAACTGCAAACTGCATGAAGAGACTCAAGCAGAGAAAATTTGTAACAATGATCGACAATTTTTTAAATGGAAAAAACGAGTTAATATGTATTAAAAATGGAAATTAGGAAGTATATCTTTACTTATTAGAAAAAAGTTTGTACCAGGTTTAGTTACCAGAATACATTGGAAAAAGAATTTTTAAGTAATTTTTTCAGGAAGAATTTCTTTTAATGTGATGTTAACTATAGACATGCATACATGAAATGAGAGATTTATCCCATTACAAGGTAAACATAATTCATATTTAACCCGATTACGCTGTGCTACTCGAGTGGAACAAAGCAAAGAAATTTTAGGATCAAAACAGAATAGAGTTTGTTGAGGCAACTTCTCTCCATAAAACACGTACATCTCAGTTATATAGTTGGATGAGCCAACCAATCAGAAGTTTAAATTGCCAGCCACTGTGAGACACTGATGACGTAGTTTAATTGTCACGAGTTGTTTTAAAGCAATTATTCAACAGGAAGGGTGGTGGTTTAAAGTCACCAAATTAATAGAACAAAGATATTCACCAAAATTGCCAAAAAAGGATCGATTATCCAGAATAGATAATTTTAAGATAAACATAAATACAATATTTAGAATAATACTTAAAAAGTTTTTAAAGCATCATTCGACCTTAAAATACTTAAATTTGTGTTACAAATTCAGTTTCTCGCACAATTTCTAAAATACATCTGTTCCCTTTCCATGATAAAGAGTTTAATAAAAATTACCATAAAAAGAAATAGGTTTAATTCATCGAAAATTTATTTGAATATTAATTTTTATTAACCCATTCCAATCTCTGAAGAGCTTCGAATTAAAACAAAATGACTCTTTTAGAATAAGGTAAAGTAACATTCATTTATGACGATAAATACTAAAAGGACAAACCTTTAAAACATTTCCGGTTTTAAAATAAAATATAAAGAGTTGTCTGAATGAATACTGCAAGAAAAGAGAGGTTTTATGATAGAAATTAAATGGAAAGAGAATCTGAAATGATTTTTCGAAGAACGTTATAAACGCCCGAATGAACGGGTCGAATGAACTTTCATTTGGAAATCCTTTTGGAATGAAAGAGTTCATTTCTGAGTCGGTATTAAGCTAACTGCAAACTGCATGGAGGGACTCAAGCAGAGAACATTTGCAACAATGATCGACAATTTTTTTAATGGAAGAAACTAGTTAATCTGAATTAAAAATAGAAACTAAGAAGTATATCTTTACTTATTAGAAAAATTTTTGCACTATTTTTAGTAACCAGAATACATTGAAAAAGGGGTTTTGAAGTAATTTTTCCCAGAAGAATTTCTTTTAGTGGGATGTTAACTGTAGTCATTCATACATGTAATGAGAGATTTATCTCATTACAAAGGAAAAAGACTATTTGGAATGCAGTCATGCTAGAATCGTAGTCGAGTACACAAATTTTAGGACCAAAACGAACAGAATCTATTGAGGCAACTTCTCTCATGGACTTCTTCCCACAAAACACGTACATCTCAGTTATATTTGCATGAGCCAACCAATCAAAATTTTAAATTGGCAGTCATGGTGAACACCGATGTCGAAGTTTAATCGTCAGGAGTTGTTTTAAATCAGTTTTGCCACAGGAAGCTTGTTGGTCCGAAGTCGCCAAATTAATAGGAAAAACAAAGACATTCACCAAAGTTGCTATAAAAGGCTAGAATCATCAAAAAGTTATTCTAAAATAGACATAATTAGATTGGTTAATTTTTTTAATGGAACAAACGACTCAATATGTATTAAAAATAGAAATTAGGAGATATATCTTTAGTTATTAGACAATATTTTATACCAGATTTAATTACTAGAATACACTGGAAAAGGAATCTTTAATTTTTTTTTCAGGAAGACTTTCTTTTAATGTGATGTTAACTGCAGACATTCATATATCTAATGAGAGATTTATCCCATTACAAAGTAAAGAGAGTTCCTTTTGAACCCGATGCTGTCGTGCAAGTCGAGAGGAAGAACACAAAGAAATTTTAGGATCAAAATGAACAGAATTTGTTGGAACAATTCCTCTCTATAAAACACGCACATCTCAGTTATATAGTTGCATAAGCTAACCAATCAGAAATTTAAATTGCTAGTCACGGTGGGACACCGATGACGTAGTTCAATCGTCACAAGTTGTTTTAAAGCAGTTATGCAACAGGTAGATTGGCGGTCCGAAGTCGCCAAATTAATAGGAAAAAGAAAGATATTCATAGTAATGAAATCACGTGATTTCTCGCTATAGGACGTTAAATCAGTGAAAGATACATTTTTCTTACGAATTCAAAGCTGGACTCTTTCTTCCCTTGTAAAAACGTACAAAATTCCACAACATTGGATTTTGTTTTAATGGAGTTACGACTGTATTGCAATGTCCTCTCATTGCAGAATAGGCCCAGTAAATTCTCAAAGATTTTAATCTAAACGAAAAACTACTAATTTGCTTGAAATCAGTTTGGAATTTTTTCTCACTGTTAAACCCAGGGTAAAAAAGGTTTCAATATTAAGGGTTAATAGATTCTTCCTATGTCTGTTAATCCTATTCATTATATATTAACTGAATTGATACCACTTTTACTTATTACCAGTCATTCTTTTTCATAGTTTACCATTCTTTTATAAATTGCTGAAATAACATCCCCATTTCAAAATGAATTTCCAAACGGTAGCACGTTTAAACGTTCCATTAGAAAGTTCATAGCATTTTCGAAAAACCCATTCTAAAACCCGTTTCCTTTAATTTCTACTATAAAGATCTTCCATTTCTATTCTAGTCTTCTAGAAAGATGCATATAATTGTTGAAATTCGAAAATGTAAGAATTTTTTTTCTATGTTATATGCATTTGTATAATTAGAAGTTGTAAACGACTTCACCTAATTTTATTTTAACTCGGAGCTTTTCCCAAATTGTTATGGGTCACTAAAAATTAATACTAGGATACATTTCAGATGAATTAGCTTCAAAATGTATTCATTTAAAATATAACTTCTTATACGATAATTTTTATATAGCTCATTTTAGAAAAGAAAGTAATAACTTTTTGGAGTTATGTTCCGCTGTATAATCATATGTATATATATATATATATATATATATATATATATATATATATATATATATATATATATATATATATATATATATATATATATATATATATAAATATATATATATATATATATATATATATATATATACATATATATACATATATATATATATATATATATATATATATATACATATATATATATACATATATACATATATATATATATATATATATATATATATATATATATATATATATATATATAATATATATATATATATATATATAT
>CM063507.1:81833776-81856276 GCA_032207245.1 Pardosa pseudoannulata | reverse complement strand
AAAAGTCAATTGTTTTCTTTTTAACAAAAAAATAACTTCTAATTTACAAATCTAAAAAGTTATTTTATGTGTATTAATGTTTTATTCGTTTGGTGTAATTATTTTGTGATATGACGTTTTAAAAATGTGTTTTTCTGTATATAACGAAACTTACAATTATTACTAAAAATTAAACCCATATTATTAGAGTAGTATTTTTTTTAAACTTGATATTAAATTATAATGTAGATTTTACAGCTAGAATGTTACTTTGCCCACTTAATTCATTGACTTTAAAAACGTACTTCTCGTAGGAAAATTCCCCTCTTTCGACGTTTAATGAAGCTAACGCTGAAAGAACGGCTAAAAATATTTATGATATGAAAGAGCGTAACAGTTTTTTAACAGTTCTTGTGGTTTTTTATTATTGCGGCCAAATTGCATTTTCGGAATGTAGAATAATGAAAGTTTTTGTTTTCAACTACATAATAAACTTGCAGGTGTGTTCTCATTTGACTTTACATAGATACTTTTACACGACATTCCGAGAATACTGTTGAAAGCTGAGATTTTTTAAGAGGATAATGTAAATTACAATTGTCTGGTACTGTTGAATAATGGGATATGTGAATGCAATAAACAATGTAGACTTCAAGAAAAAATAATTAAAATTTTATTTTATAATCATTTTTATTCTCGTCATATACCGTCCATTAAAACAATTAGTTAGATTTTCCTCCGAGGCATATCGGATATATATGTAACTAGTTTATAGCCCGTCATATGACGGGATAAGAAAAATTTTCAATTTTCCAGAATTGTTAAGTACCCTATGAGGCAGGTAGAAATACGTTTTCTTTTGGTTGAGAATTATCTGTTACACGCTGTGTAGACACCCCTTTGTTCATAGCACACTCCAAATCTGCTGATCGGAAATCCCACCTGTTGACCAGTGTACAGTAGCGAGGGGTCGAATCTGGGATGTTGACAGTTGGATTGAATAGGCGTTACGCCCCTGATCGGTTCCTTTAATGAATCCTCGTTAATTCCGGAATCGGGACAGCTAACGAATGAGAATTCAACTAAAAGAAAACTAAAAACCTTAGTTGGAGTAAAAACCTTAGCTCATGTAACTGTAATCTAACTGACCAAAAAACGGTTGGCAGGACCGTAACTAACTCACAGATATAAAAAGCCTAGAACTTTTCGACTCTCCGCTTTCGACATTTTTTACGTAGGTGCTTTCGCGTCGTTTTACCGGAGTCAGCTTTTTAGTGATTGCGTTCGGTACACTCGTAAAGTCCGCTCGTATAAGAAGCAGCAGGGTCTCGGATGCCGAATGGGGGATAGATTGGGTTGCATTGCATTCTCGAAGAGCCTCCCCATTGGTGAGATTATTTAACCTTTTTTTGCCGACTGTGATCGACGTGGCAGTTCATTGCCAGCCGAAAATCCTCTACATTTCGACTTGTTTTGGGGAGAATTAGAATCCCGTTGTATATACAACAATATTTATTCCCGAAAGAAAAGTAATTTCCAATTTTATTGTGACTGTGATTCTTCTTCTTCACATTGAGGTTGTCATAACGCACAATAATTTCTTTATCTTCAAACTCCTCTAAAGTCTCCCGATACTGTGAATGTAGTTCAACAAATTCAGCATTCAACATAGTTCAGAAAATTCATTTAGTCAAACCGTGTGGTTATGTAAAAAAACAAACACACAAACGGACAAACTTTTTAATTTTTAGAGATATATAACTTAAAAGCTAGATCTTTATTAGGTCCTAGACTTTCATGAAAAAAATTTAGTAATACCGGCGATATAAGTTTTTTTGCAATAAAATATAACCGATGATTCAATTTAAAATTATTCCATATGTACATAATCTATTATTTAAGCCAAATTTTAAAGAAAATTATTTACGTAATATTTAAGTTCAGTGACAAAACGTGTGAAAATAATAAAGGAATTTTTGCAACGTCACGAATTAGTATAATGCTTTTTCCATTTATTTTCATGTTTAGAACAGTCAATAGAAAAACAATAAACTGCCCTTCCGTTTGAAACTAATCGCAGAATTGTCATAAGTTGAGATGTGACCTGCTGCGCGAAATCGCAGTATGTAGACAACATTTAAATAGTTCAAAATAAAAAATGATTAAATTAGATGGTTGAAGAAATGACATCATAACGCTAGAAAAAATGTTATTTTTACCTTTTTATTATGTGATAAATGAATAAATTTAATCGCCTGCTCTTAACCGGGGAAAGCCGAACGATGGCCGAATGGTAGAGCGCTGCTCTTCGGAACCGGAGTTCGCGGGTTCGAATCCCGCTGGTGGCATGGATGTTTGTAGCCGTTCGGAATCGGCTTTAAACTGTAGGTCCCGGTCTCATTAGCCCTCGTGTGCAAAACAGTAGACCGTAGCGCTCCAAACCAAACCAAAAACCTTAACCGGGGAAAATAGCGATTGAAATAATGGCATTAAACGCTCGAAAAAGGGGAAGGGGTGGATTTCGAACGTTGCTAACTCTAACTCATCAGGAATCTAATATAGATGTCTTTCTAGGTAAAAACGCTTCATAAATTAATAGTATTGTATTTGTTTATAGTTAAAAAGACTAGTATATAGCCCGTCATATGACGGGATCAGTAAAATATTTAATTTTCTAGAATTAGTTTGGTTTGGTTTCGAGCACTACGGTCTACCGGTTTGGTTTGGTTTGGTTTGGAGTGCTACGGTCTATTCTTTTGCAATACGAGGGCTAATGAGACCGGGACCTATAGCTTAAAGCCGATTCCGAACGGCTACGAACATCCATGCCACAGTGGGATTCGAACCCACGAACTCCGGTACCGAAGGCCAGCACCCTAATCAATCGGCCATCGTTCGGCCTACGGTCTACCGTTTTGCACACGAGGGCTAATGAGACCGGGACCTATAGCTTAAAGCCGATTCCGAACGGCTATGAGCATCCATGCTACTCCGGTACCGAAGGTCAGCACCGAATCTAATATGGATGCACCTATCCATTCCATATCCAACCGCTTCATTAATTCGAGGACAAACGGACAGAAAACTTAGGATAACATTATACAGGGGATGATATTTTAACAATACCTAACCAGCTTAATTATAATTGTATGTTACATTGAATTTTTTTTCATTATATCCCTTAAATTGAAATTTTTAATATAACTTGTGTTTCTCTTTTGATTCTGATAACTTTAACAAAGGGCTCGTTTATTTTTTTTATTTAATTACGTTTTTTAGTTATGGAGTTTGGGATTAGCGGATCTTTGCAAAATTATTTACAGATATAAGAGTAAAATTTAAAAAATTTACTAATATTAAATCAATAAAAAAAATGAAAATTTAATTTTATCTAAAAATTTAACTTAAACAATTTTTGTCTGTTTTCTAAAATTCCTTCCCTTATAAAAAAAAGCACTACCTTTTTACGAAATTTCACATACGTAATTTTCAGTACTTGAAATGTTTCTTTTTATTTTGAGTACTTTTAAACGAAGGGAAAAAATAAATTTGTCAAAATGATTGAGATATAAAAAAGCTAAGAATATATCTCGTAAATGCTTCGAAAAGCGTTCCACCATCATATTGAAATTTAATTCCGATATTCTGTACCAGTCGAAATTCTTAACTTTAAAAAAGAGGGAAATTGAAAGGAATATTTTTATGTTAATAAGTCAATTACAAAAAAACTCAAATCTCGATTTTAAACTACTGAAGAAATCAATAAATTAAAAAAAAGATTTCTGATATGGAATTATATAAATTCTCATTTTAACTATTAATCTGGTGTTAATTATTTTCACTAATACATTCGTATACGATGTATATATATATATATATATATATATATATATATATATATATATATATATATATATATATATTATATATATATATATATATATATATGTGTGTGTGTGTGTGTATATACACATATATATATATATATATATGTATATAATATATACATACATATATATATATATACACATACATATAAATATATATACATATGAATACATACATATGTATATACATATAACATATACATATAATACATATACATATATATGTACAAATTCATATATACATATACATATACGTAATAGAAGAAAGACACTCCCTGGAGCGGAACAATAGAGAGTAAAGAAGCTGACGCAGAAGTAGACAAGAAAAATCTGCTTAGGTAAACAACACCAAAAAGACAATTTTGATAGGGATCTCTGGCTATATCTATATATATATATATATATATATATATATATATATATATATATATATATATATATATATATATATATATATATATATATATATATATATATATATATGTACAAATTCATATATATATATATATATATATATATAGAAGAAAGACACTATATATATATATATATATAAAGAAGCTGACGCAGAAGTAGACAAGAAAAATCTGCTTATAAACAACACCAAAAAGACAATTTTGATAGGGATCTCTGGCTATATATATATATATATATATATATATATATATATATATATATATATATATATATATATATATATATATATATATATATATATATATATATATATATATAATATATATATATATATATATATATATATATATATATATATATATATATATATATATATATATATATATATATATATATATATATATATATATATATATACATATATATATATATATATACATAATATATATATATATATATCTCCATCAAAATCACTTTCAAAATTTTCCGCGTAGGAGGAAGTGTGTTGGATGATGCAGATGTAGTTGGCTTTTGAGTCTCAAACTGATTGTTTACGTGCTGGTTTTCATAAATATTTTCCTCTTTTTTTTGGCCTTGAACCGGATGCTCGTTTCACTTTAATTTCGGTGATTTTATTTTAGGGAAACGAATATTATATTATTATTCAATAAATACAGGGTGTTTCAAAAATGACCGGTATATTTGAAAATATTACATTTTTAGCAGACAAAATTTCAAAATTAGTTACAATGTACCACAGCAGATGACGCTGCAGTCTGAAAAAATTTAAACTACGATATTTTCCAGATATCTACCATGCGAAGCCATAATACGGCGTATTCTCAGAACAAAATTATCAGAAACCCGTGCAAACGTCTCAGGCGGGATGGCTTGAAATGTAGAACAGATATACTGCTCCAATTATGCAATTGTTTCTGGATAGTGGTGGTACACCTGGTCCTTTAACAGTCCCCACAGACAAATATCGTAGTTTAGATGTGTTCAGACTGCAGCGCCATCTGTTGTGGAATATTGTAACTAATTTTAAAGTTTTTGTGCCTAAAAATTTACTATTAGTCCAAGCATATTGCAATAAACTGTAAATTTCTATGACTGTCCGTTTGGTTTTAATTGAATTTTCAAATATACCGGTCATTTTTTAAACACCCTGTACGAAATATCAACACACAAACAATCTTCCTCTCGCTTTCAAAATCTAAGGGACAGATCACGATATGACATGTATTCTCAAACGTAAAAATATCACATTTATTAGCCTGGGGAGAAAGTTTAGTAGTTTAGAAGCTTCTCCTCTCAGTTCACAGCAAAATTAAAAGCTCTAAAGCCAAGGACAATATAATTTAAAAGTGTAAGAGGATTGAAATGGAATGTAAACAATGACAAGAGCTCATATAATCGTCTCTTTAAATAGGCTTGGCTAATTATATTTAAATTACTTGTCTTATTTAAACTACTATAAATCGGAAAATAATTAGAATTTTTTAATACGGTTTTTAGTATAGAATTCCGAAAGCATTGAAAAATTAGATTTAGGACACATAAGAATATTAAAATCGATATTTAGAATGTTCATATGTACCTTTCCCCTTAAGAATGTGTTATTTTACAGGTTGACTAGTATTATTTTACGAGAGGCTAGATATTTTAATATATTATCACCAGCTTTTCAAACTGATGTAATATTTTCTGTAGTGTAATCTCTTTTATATGTCATAATAATCTTTTGTACTTTTTTTGATTATCACTTTGGAAACTAGTAAGGAACATTATTCACATTTTTTTTTAAAGGAACAAATATTTTTTCCACCTACATCATTTTGACATCCGTTATACTGTAAACGAAAAAAATGCTATTTATTAACCATAATATTTTTATTAACCTCCTCTAATATATTAGGCATCAGATAATTTTTAAACAAGACGTGGGGAATATTTTTAGCATTAGGAGGCATATTTAAATTAAACTTATAGTACAATGACATTTAATGAAATGTACTGCATTCATCATTGAGTAATTCGGAATTTTCCTGCTTTAAAATTCCCCCTTTTTTAAAAATTTCAAAACCCAGGTTTTCTGAGAGCACTAAATTTTCTTCTTCATTTTATAAAGAGATTTTTGGAGATGTGTCACATCTGTTTCCTTCTAATTTTCTGCTATTATTTTAGAAGAGAAAATAAGACGCATTATTCGAGACAGCCAATCGACACCGATCTACGCAGCTAGTGTTGTGTTATTTTAAGAGTCGTCTACTATAGTTTTATTTCAAGTTAATAAGACTATTATCCTATAAACATGGATGGCTTGGTTTGGTTTGGTTTGGTTTGGAGCGCTACGGTCTACTGTTTTGCAAACGATGGCTAATGAAACCGGGACCTACTGCTTAAAGCCGATTCCGAACGGCTACGAACATCCATGCCATAGTGGGATTCGAACCCACGAACTCCGGTACCGAGGATCAGCGCCCTAACCAATCGGTCAGCATTCGGCTGGACACCGATGGAATCAAATCCTTGGGTTGGACTTAGTTTAAGTCGTAGTTCCAAGAAGAAGATAAATATAAAAAAACCATTGAAATTTCTTTCCTTGTAAAAGTGGTGTTGGTCCCGAAAAAGACGGGAATCTCTGTTTAGATTAAAATACGGCCACGAAAATGTTGATAAAATCTCTCTAGATTTCTTGTCAAGATGACGCGAATGACTTTAACCATGCGGTTTGTCCTGTATATAACACTTCGCTTGCGGGCAGCGTATTTTTACTTTTTTTGCAGTCTGTCACTGGAGCGCAGGTCACGTAAAATTACGTATTCAGTAGATTTGTGATGGATACCCGCTAACTACCACAAATCTACTAAATACGTATAATTATATGTATGTGTGACATTATATGAGTGTTGTTTGCATTGCTACGAAACGCTTTTCATTTTTTCTTTAAACAAGTTAGGATTGTAGAGTGACTCGCTCTTTTGTTGCGTTATTTCGTCTTACATCGAATTCCTAGCTCCAAAACGTACATGTCGGGTTTTGTCAATATAAAGCGTGGTATTTTATTGTTGAATACAACATTGATGAAATGAGCAGTTATGACAAAGAGAGTGATGAAGAAATAGGTGCTGACAGATTATCGGACTTACATTTTAAAAATCGTTTATTTTTGTAATTTCTTAAAAATATTGGTTTTTTTGTTAAATATTGATACAGTATAAAGTAAAGTGTAAAATAATAAAAAGCTTCGTTCATAGAAACAAAGTAGTTTTCGATTGACTGGGATTTATCTGAATAACTAAACTTTCACGATATTCAAGTAAAAACGCCCGCTGCACACGTAAATTGGCGGTGAAGTATACCCGCATGCCAAGTGTTAACAAGGGTTATATGTTTATACAAACCAGCAAATAAACTTCATTTGTCAGTCGGACCATGCAATACCAAAGTGAGACAAGGAACACAAAAATCCAGAGAATAATATTGCAATGAATTTCTCCCCGCAATAAGATATGTTCAGAGAATTTCGTTTCCTTTCAAGTAAATTTGAATAAATAAGGCTCTTGGGAAATCAGACAAAAACACTTTAGGAGATAAACGGCTGGAATTGAATCACGGGATTTTGTTGCGAGAGATTCCGGAGGAGTCAAAGGTGTAAATTTATTTTGCAAAAGTTCTTTTAATCAGTTTCAGTGGCTGAATGCAATGTGGAAGATTTATGGGGCTTTGATTAAAGAGCATTTATATGATTTGAGTAGATTGTGTTCCGCTGAAATAACAAATTGAAGGAATTTTCTTCAGAAGAAGGAGATTGATTATGCAAATACACATCTAGTTTGTCTCTTTATATTTATATAGAGAGATAAAACAAATCATGCAAAGGTTAAAAAATATAAAAATGTATTTAGCTTCAAAATATATACATAGAGTGTATATATAGGTAAAAATAAATCATTTATGTCTATATTTTGAAGTTAAATAACTTGTTTATATATATATATATATATATATATATATATATATATATATATATATATATATATATATTATATATATATATATATATATATATATATATATATATATATATATATATATATATATATATATATATATATATATATATATATATATACATATATATAATATATAATATATATATATATATATATATATATACATATACATATACATATACATATATATACATATACATATATATATATATATACATATACATACATACATATATATATATATATATATATATATATATATATATATATATATATCGTGATTCAGTCTTAAGACGAATGAAAAGCAGTCTTTTATGATAATAAGTGTATTAAATGATAGTTTCATTTAAAGGCAACACTTGAGCCATTTTCATTTGTTCGTGGCGGAGCTAAGCGTGGAATGTGTTAACATCTCCATGTCCACGCGCTAACTGATTCTTCTCACTTGATTAGTCTTCATCTCTCGTTGAAATATCTCTGCGCTTGATCGTATTATTCCAAAAGGTTAAGCAAGCGTGGGTCTTTTTCATTTATTTTATTATTATAAGAAAGTTCCATTTTAAAGTAATTTATAAATCACGTAATTTCCAACTACATCCTTTTTAGATCTGACACACACATACACACACAAAGATATATATATATATATATATATATATATATATATATATATATATATATATATATATATATATATATATATATATATATATATATATATATATATATATTTGTGTATGTGTCAATATTGAAATAAATAAAATATCAGAAGGCATTTAGCTTTGTTAAAATAGCCTTACTTATATATGCCCGTACAGCACACAATTTATTGTATATGATGCAAATACCTATCATTTTATACGATACTTTTTGTAATGCATTTGATACATTGTGTGATGTGTGAGTATATATGTTGATATGTGTGACAATATTTAAATACCTAAAATACCAAAAATGAGCATTCCAGCTTCAGTTAAAAAAGGAATCTGCTGGTTCGACTAAAATCTTCTTAAACAGCAGTGCATTATTCAAACAAGCGGAGCGGTTGTGTTTACGTTGACATTCGTACCACCCCAAAAATTTGACCACGCCCCTCACCCCTTCAACCCAATAAGCTCTTTTAAAATTCGTGTTACGTCGGCAAGGAAAACAAGATCCCCCCCCCCTTCCTTACAATTTCGAAAATATCCTAAACCCGCCACATTTGCGTTCCTAATTAAGCAGAAAACGTTTAAGTTCGGCCCACCGGCTTTGAGTTCCAAATTATCTCCGCTAGAAAGAATCAATCTTATGCTACGGAGGAAAGCAGACGGTTTTAAAAGGGGGCCAACACCACCCACTCCCTTTTCACCCCGGCAGCCCCCTTTTAAAGTGCCTCTTGGCGTGGTTTAATTAAATTCTTAAATCTTGAAAGACGCAGTGTTGCAAGTCTAATGGCATGAGGAATGCTTGCCTCCCTTTTCTCTATTCTTGTCGGAGCCCAAAGGGAAAACGGGGCTGAATGAGGGAAAAGTGGGGAAAAATAGAAATGTGGTAAGGCATTTACGGGAAAGTTTCGATATTTTCAGTTTCAAAATTTTGTGAAGAATCGTGAAAGAGTTAAGGGCTTGTGGAACAATTATATACAAAAAATAAAGTTATATTATGGGGGGCTATGGTTACATAACGATACTGGTGCCACATTGTTTTCGACTTTTGGACTGAATTACCGTGTAGTTGTCATTTGAAGCGTTTATAATCCATACCGAGAATTTCCTGCATAAGTCAGTTTTATTTTTATTTATTTGTTTTTACAAAAATTTCTGATTCAAATAATTCAGTTTAGGTTCTTTAGACGTAAATAGCAATACATTCAGCGATGAATATTTAGTGCAATTATGTCGTACCCACTATTTGAGTCACTTTGTCTTCGGCTAAAACCTCATGTTACCTATTAACGTATTAAAGTATCAGCGATTTAAAGTAAAACATACTACGATATAATTAAACAATATATAATATTATACAGGGTATTTAACAATGACCGGTATATTTGAAAAGTCCATAAAAACTAAACGGACAGTGATAGAAATGCACAGCTTATTATAACAGGCTTTGGACAATATTAAATTTTCAGGCAGACAAACTTTCAAAATTAGTTACAATGTTCAGATGACGTTGCAGTCTGGAAAAACCTAAACTAAGATATTTTCCTGATATCCACCATGCGCAGCAATAATAGGGCGTATGTGTCAACGTCTCAGGCGGCATAGCTTCACAGGCAGAACAGATGTACTGTTCCAGTTATTCGATTGTTTCCGGATAGTGGTGGTACACCTGGTCTTTTAAATAGTCCCCACAGACAAATATCGTAGTTTAGATTTTTCCAGAGTGCAGTGCCATCTGTTGTGGAACATTCTAACCAATTTTAAAGTTTTCCTGAAAATTTACTACTGTCCCAAGCATATTGCAATAAACTGAATTTCTATCACTGTTTTTGTTTAGAGATATTCAGGATTTGAAGTAAAACTCACAGTCCAGTATTCGACTTAGAGAGTAAAAGGATGGTAAAACCGTAGATGGTACCGTTTAGTTTTTATTGATTTTTCAAACATACCGGTCATTTTTAATCCCCCTGTATAAACACTAAAGAACCAAAAAAGCTGGTATAATTATGCTTATGCAAATAAAGAGATAAAGAACCAATCAGACTGACGAGTATCGTTTAAAATTTTATCGAGCGGATGAACGTGTTCTGGTATGGTTACAACCTCAGGAATTCATGGACCCTGCACATCAACAACAGACTTTCGCAACTGGTAGAGGCTGTGTGATGGTACCGGACACTTGTGCCATCTGTTGGGGAATATTGTAACTAATTTTAAAGTTTCTCTGCCTGAAAATTTACTACTGTCCGAAGCCTATTGTAATAAACTGTGAATTTCTATCACTGTCCGTTTAGTTTTTATTGATTTTTCAAATATACCGGTCATTTCTGAAACACCCTGTAAAAACCTACAATAAATTTTTTACATAATATTTTAAAGTATCTGTTATGATAGTTTTTTCAATTAAGCTGTTTAATATCAAAATAAACTTGGTATTTCTGTCATTGGGCACAAAATTAAATAGAAAAAAATAGTTGGAACTTTAATAGTGACAACTATTTATTTACATGGAATACAAAAGTGATTCATGTCCTCACGTTTTACAGTCCTTCAGTATAGTCGCCAGCATTGTGTATAACCCGTTTCCATGGATGTAGAAATCGCAGAACACGTGTACCAGTGCCTGTTCTGTTGATAGTTCGAATTCACTGGTCTATTGACACAATCTCTGGAACAGTTCTTAAGGGAATGGCACGAAGTGGTTCCTTCATCTTAAGAATTAAGACAAAGTCACAAGGGATTACCCCTTGACACAAATAAAATGGAATTTGATGTGTCAAAAAAATACTATTTAGTTTTGTTTATCTGAACAGTTTTGTGTAATTTTGAGAAAGTGAACTTTTTATTTTGAACTTTTAATAAGATTGAATTAAAAAAGGGTTGATAGCATTAAAATCAATTGTAAAGGTTATTAACATTATACCAATCTTTATTTTAACAAGTGACATTGTTTTGAATAGTACAAGCATATTTTAACTGTTTTTCTTTAGAGACATTCAGGATTTGAAGTAAAACTCACAGTCCAGTATTCGACTTGGAGAGTAAGGTGGATGGTAAAGCCGTAGATGAATATGACCTGTTGTACGACCTCTGGCACATTGATTTTTTATCCAACTTCGTTGTTGTTGTTTTTAAAACATCACTTTACACCGCAAGCATGGATCAGTTCTTTGCGTCACTCCCCATGCGTATAACGTAGGATGGACGATTCTTTTTGCTGAGAGGTAAGGTAGGTATGTAGCTCACGTGTGGTATACGCGATATTCTTTGGTTTTGTTGCGTAGCAATTTTACGGTATTGTTGCCACTAATAACTGTCAAGTTATTAAAATGAAACTGTCAAAAAAATCAAGTCAAAAAATGAAACTGTCAAGTTTCATTTTTTTTCCAGAATTCGGTCAAAAAATGTCACATTTTTTAGTGCATTTTTTTTTGTTCATTTTAAATTTTTAAACACAGATATGTTATTAAAATTAACATTTCTAATATTTTTAAGCATTTATTAAACTTTTTTTCTTTCTATGAAAGCATCATAGAACTGAAGTTTACCTTTAGTCTCATCGATATTCAATTTTATTATAGTATATTCTATTATAGTTTTATTATAGAAGTTCCAAAAATGAACTTCTATTTAAAGTTCATTTTTGGAATTCCAGTGAAAGCAAATCAAGGAGGCCGATAAGAAGGATAATCACAAGTAATTTAAAAAAATTGTCTTGCTTGACTGATTCCACCTGTACCACTATCAGAGTCACTACTATCCAGGTCATCTAGTAAACTTTCTCTACTATCATTTACAGATAATTCAGTTTCTGATTCCGAGTCACTGTTCGAATCACAAGAAATGAGCTCCACACTCTCTGAATTATCAATTATTTAAAAGTAAAAATATATTATTCAACTCTTACATCAATAAAATTATCAGGCGGTTAGTAAAATATAACCAGAAGCTATACACTAAAAGATAACAATTCGTCTTCTATTACAAAACATGCGAAAAAACCCGCGCTTTTGCACCAATAAGAGTAAAAATACAGTAAACAGCAAACTATCATTTACTGGAATAATTTATTACTAAAATTGGAAAAAATAAAGCCGAAATAGTGCAAGCGAAATAGAAATCAGATAGCACGTACGCTGTACGGGCAAATCAGTAAAAGCCCGAAAGCTATGCCCGTACTACGTACGGGCAAAACAGGGAAGGGGTTAAAGTTCCAACCCTCTTATTTAAAAAAAAAAAAAAAAAAAAAAAAAAAAAAAAAAAAAAAAGGAGAAGAAGAAGAAGAATTACAGGTATGTGGTTAATGACTGCATGTTTTACGTATAGAGTTTTATAACAGAACTTATAGTCTTAGAACAGTTGAAAACAGTCATGGTCTCAGTCTAAAGGCTTTATCACGCATCAACATGTACGTATTGACAGAGCAACATATTTAGGGTAGGATTCATTTTCACATTCCTCGAGTGAGAGCGAAACATTTTCAACCGATTAAAGGTCTTATAACACATCAGCCTGAAATAATATACCTCGGTTGACATTTTTGTTTTTGCACACAACATATCCGCACATTCTTATGCAGATTTCTTAAGTTGTACCAAAAAAAAATTCAATCAACTTACTTTGGTTCAAGTGGACTTTAAATAAGATTTGTTATTGGTTGGAAATTTATTAGCTCTCACACGATAATTCCTCATTGAACAAGAAAAGTAATACTAAGGGCCTTATCACACGTCGTAAGACGGCAACGTGGAATACGATACGTTTAAGAGCACAAAATTATCAATAGATTAAGATCCTTTCACAAATCAACCTGCACTACCTTGGTTGAAAATTTTTTCTTGTAACACAACAAATCTGCTTATTCTTCACTAGTTAAATGATTCAAACACAAATTTTGACGTTTTATAAGGCTTTAATCTAAATCTGTTGCTTTTTTCCGTACGTATTTGTTGTGATATGCTTTTAATCTGAATCTGTTTCTTTTTCAATACGAATTTTTTGTCTTGTGATAAAACCTTAACCTGAATCTGTTGCTTTATCAGCATATATTTCTAAACGTGTGATATGGTCTTAACTTGAATCTGTTGCTTTTGGAGAAGTAATTTTTGTCGTGTGGCAAGACCTTAATTTGAATACGTTCGTTTTCGGATGCTAATTCTTGATGTATGATAAGACCTTAACCTAAATATGTCGCTTTGTGAAGACATATTTGTTGCAGCGAGATAAGGCTTTAACCTGAATATGTTGCTTTTTCTAGATGTATTTTCTGTTGTGGGATAAGACTTAATCTGTATATGTTAATATTTCAACACTTAATTTTTGACGGGTGATAAACCCTTACTCTGTTTTCAAAACTTATTCCTTGATATGTGATAAGACCTTAATCTGAATATGTTGCTTTGTCAAGACATATGTTGACGTGAGATAAAATGTTAACTTGAATCTCTTGCTTTTTTGAGATGTATTTGATAAGACCTTACTCTCAATATGTTAATTTTTCAAAACTTATTTGTTGACGGGTGATAAGACCTTAACCTGATTTTGCTGCTTTTTCAAGACATATTTCTTGATATGTGATAAGAACTTAACCTGATTCTGTTGCTTTTTCACCACGTAATTGTTAACGGGTGATAAGACGTTAACCTGACTCTGTTGCTTTATCGAAACGTATTTCTTTATGTGTGATAAGAACTTAACATGATTTTGTTGCTTTTTCAAAATGTATATTTTGACGGGTTATAAAGCCATACATTGAATCTGCTTTTAAGACTTATTTCTTCTCGTACAAGACCTTAACTTGAATCTGTTGCTTTTTCAAGACTTATAACTTGTGATGTCATAGATTTTAGTCTTATATACTAAAATCCAATTACTTATCTAACAGCCGTCTTTAATATCTATCATTAACCACATATACCATATATATATATATGTCTGTTATTAGTAGACGTCCGTGATATTCATCGATCAATTCAGCTATTAATCGCCAGATATTAATTCCAGATTTGAGATTTACTCAGTTTAAAATTCCATCGGAAAAATCCATCCTTAAAATTTTGTAATTGCAAAATAAATAACAAACAGCTCATTTTTACAAGCGGAGTAATCCATCACGCATTTCTGAAATTAATTTATGCCGCTCTGATACACTTATAACGGCGCAGGGGTGGACGGAAAGGCGGGGGGACTACTACATCTTTCCCTTCTTTAACTTTTCCAACTTTTGGGAGTTGACTGAATTATGCCGAGATCATTAACTTGGGGCGACAGATGTTCGACATTCTGATGAAGGGTTGACGCTTGTTAAAGGGAAAAAAAGGGGGGAAAGAAAGGGAAGAAAAAGAAAGTTACAATATTTGGATTAACGCCAGAATGTCCAATCGGTTAAATGGGGAGTTCGTGTTTTAAGACCCACGAATAACTGGGGGGGGGAGGAAAAAAAAGTGTTCACTGTGACCGAACATAAACCGCTGTTTCTGAGAAGGTCCAAAGGAATGTGTGCTGCTAAAGCGTTTTCGCATTAATTATTTGTCGAAAAATTCTGGATTGTTTTAAATAATTACTGAGTTTTCTAAAAATATAAAGGTTGGCTGAAATTAGATGTAATAGTATTTCTTTCTAAAAATTAAGAATGCTTTTTATTCTTTCATTTCTCTTTGATACATCGCAACGGGATACCTACCTACTTTAAAGGTTTGGTTTGGTTTGCCGTGCTACGGTCTACTATTTTGCAACACGAGCGCTAATGAGACCGGGACCTACAGCTTAAAGCCGATTCCGAACGGCTACGAACATCTATGCCACAGTGGGATTCGAACCCATGAACTCCGGTACCGAAGGCCAGCACCCTAACCAATCGGCCATCGTTCGGCCTATTCTAAAAGTGCGATGAATTAAAAAATTCCTTAAATTTTGATAATCATCAGCATAATTAATAATTGCTTCTATTTCGTACCTCTCTACCACAATCCCACCTCCCAGAAAGAGGACACTGAATCCCACATATTCATTATATACTATCCCTTATCTCCTATATAATAATAACCTAAGTTATGTGTCCGTCTGTCCTCGAATTTAGGAAGAGGTTGGACCTCGACTGGAGAGAGGCATCCATATTGGTTTCTTGATGAGCTAGGGTTATCAATTTTCGAAATCCACCCCTTTCTCTCTTTTCTAGCATTTAAAGCCCTTATTTCAAGCCCTATTTTCTCTGGTTAAGAACAGGCGATTACATTTATCAATATGTCACATAATAAATGGGTAAAAATTGCATTTTTTTCTAGAATTATGACGTTATTCCTTTAACCATCTCCTTTAATCATTTCTTATTTGAAATTATTTAAATATCGTCTGCATTATTTTCATACATTTTATCACTGAACTTAGATATGACGTCAATACTTTCCTTTTATACTTGGCTTAAATAATAGATTAGGTACATATGTGATAATTTTAAATTGAATAATCGATTATTTCTGTTGCAATGAAACTTTTATCCAATATTAAAAACAACTTACACCTACCTTCAGGGTGTAGTGCGAACGATAGTTTCATTCCTTTACTTAAATTAATGACTCCCCCCCTCCCCCCAAAAAAAAATTTGGAAAGAACTTAACCATCATTTTGACGTAGCTAAGAAAACTTTGAATTATGTTTCTAAATGAATTCAACGTGATTCTAAACTGCATTCACAGTATCGGAGACTTTAGAGGTGTATGAAGATAAACAAGCGTGTATCAAGATAAACAGCGTGTATCAGACAATTTTCATCTGCCTCAAAGGGTATATAATTCTAGAAGATTAAAAACTTTACTGACCCCGTCAAAAGATGGGATATATGCTAGTATAATAATAGCCTAAGTTATCTGTCCATCTGTCCTGGAATTTATGAAGCGGTTGGACCTGGAATGGATAGAAACATCTATATTGGATTCTTGATCAGTTAGGGTTAGCAAATTTCAAAGTGAGTTCGAAAACGTTCGAAATCCATCCTTTTCCTCTTTTCGTTTAATGTCGTTATTTCAAGCCCTGTTTTCTCCAGTTAAGAGCAGGTGATTAGATTCATCTATTTATCACATAAGTAGATGAAAATAACATTTTTTCTAGTATTATGACGTCATTCCTTTAACCATCTCATTTAAAAATTTGTTACTTTAAATATTTAAATATCGTCTGCATTGTTTTCATACGTTTTATCACTGAACTTAGATATTACGTCAATTATTTTCTTTTATATTTTGCTTAAATAATAGATTAGGTACATATGTAATATTTTTAAATTGAATCCTCGATTATTTTTTGTTGCAATGAAAATTTTATCATCGGTATTAATAAATTCTTTCCATGAAAGTCTAGGAATCTATTTTACGGAATAATAAATATCTAGCGTTTAAGTTAGGTATCTTAGAAAATTAAGAAGTTTGTTCGTTTGTGTGTTTGCTTTTTATACATAACAATACGGTTTGAAAGCAGTATGCTCCATTTCGGATATCATTCTTATATACCGCCTAATAATCGCTGTCAATATTAATACCTCTGATGTCCAACCTATCACGTAATATGACAAAATAAATTAAGGTTGCAACTAATATGCTATCAGTAATGATAAACAAATTATTGAGCATGTACCAGATCATTCTCAGCCAAAAAACAAACCATTTTTTTACCTGTCTGACAGGGTCCTTTACAATTCTGGAAAATTAAAACTTTTACTGATTCTACATGAGGGGCTACATGCTAGTCTATGAGTGAACAAGGATGTTTTAAGGGGTTATATGACTATTAATCTGACAAAATATTGGATGTTTTAGAAAGTATGTAAAAAAGAATTCAGTTCAGAACATATCAAAACAATCCAAGTAAAAAAATTCTAATTTTGAAATGCGTTATGATTAAAAACGTGTCACCTGTTTACCGTAGATACATTTAAGCTTGCAAAACACGATTTTTCAATTTCTTTAAAGTAACTCGCATGTTACCTCAAAAAGTTTTTTCTATTTTTTCCTAAAACTTCTACAGTTTGTATACAGTATAAATTTCATCAGACTAAACTTAAGTGTTCTTTAAAATTCTTCCAACATATTTCCCAAAGCTTTCTCTGCCATACATGTAAATTTTTCGTGCACTCGCTGGATTTTCAAGTTGTCTCTGGCAAATGACTCAGTTTTTACCCATCTGATAGTTCCCCTTTTTTATTAGTAACGGCAACTAAGCTACTTTCTCTGGAAAACATTTCGTTTCCGTCTCGCTCTGGGGCCCATCCCTGTTCCATCATGTGTTTCGATGTATATTCTCGTCTATCGTAGACTGTTGAAAATGTCTTTTTAGCAGCTCCTCAATAGATATAAGTTCTTCTCTGAATTGTGTGTTCTATTTCAATGAGGCTACGAATGCTTTATTCATTATCAGCTAATCACTTAGTCTTCTCCTTGTCCAGTAGCCCGAGCAAGTAAAAAGAGTAGAAAATATATTCAAATCTCCGTGTCTACTCTTACATACCGTGTGTGTGTGTAAGTGTGAGTAAGAGTGATAATGTGAGTGAAATAAAAAGAAAGAGAGTAAAAAGAGAAAGGGAAAGAACGGAGAAAGAGAGAAAAGAGAAAGAGTGGGATAAAGAGAGAGAGGGAGAAAAGAAAGGGAGAGAGAGGGAGGGAGAGAGAAAGATTGAGAAGGAAATAATGGAGAAAGGGAGGAATAAATAGTAGAGAAAGAGCGGGAGAGAAAGAGGTAAAGAGTGGGAGAAAGAGTTAAAGAGAGGGAGAAAGAGGTAAAAAGAGCGAGAAAGTGGTAAAGAGAGGGAGAAAGGATTAAAGAGAGGGAGAAAGGGGTAAAGAGAGGGAGAAAGGAAGAAATAGAGGAAGAAAGAGCGACAGATAGAGAGTGAGAGAGAAAGAGAGTGGGAAATAAAGAAAGCGGAAGAGAAAGAGAAGGAGGAAGAGAGAGAGAAAGAGAAGGAATGGAGAAAGGGAGGAAGAAATAGCAGAGAAATAGAAAGAGAGAGGGAGAAATAAAGTAGGAGATATTAAAAAAGGAAGAAAGAGAGAAAGATAGTGAAAAGAGAAAGAGAGAGAGGGAAAGAGAGAAAAAAAAGAAAAAAAAGAGAGGAAAGAGAGTGAGAGAGATATATAGAGGGAAAGAAAGAGTGGAAGAAAAATAGAGGGAGAAAGATAGAAAAAGAGGGAGAAAGAGAAGGAGAGAGTGCAAGATGTGAAAGAAAGAGGGAGGGAGAAAAAAGAGATTATCATTAAAGTCTCACTTTCAAAATACTGTAAAAATAGAATCACTGGTCATAATGACTTCCAATTTAAACTGAATATGCTGGAAGAAAGTAGAAACGGTATGGAGTAAAAGAAAATTCAACATTGAGTAATAGATGGCACAGCATATTAATAGATGGCTACAAGTCACATTTTGAATCCAAATATGACAGTTTTTACCTAAGTTACGCAGTAACCCAATAGTTGTAATGACTTATAAATATTATAATTACTTTATTCATTATAAGCTATTATCTTAGGCTTCTCCTTGCGCAGTAGCACGAGCAAGTAAAAAGAATAGAGGATATATTCAAATCTGATTGATTACTCTCACACTTCGTGTGTGTGTGAGAGAGATATATAAAGAGAAAGATAAGAGAGAAAGAGGAGAGGGAGAGTGAAGGGGAGAAAGAGGGGAGATAGGAGGGGAGAAAGGGATACAGAAAGAGAGCGAGAGGGAGAAAGACATTTTTCACCTAAGTTGCACAGAAAACCAATAGTTTTTTTTTTACCGTGCATGAATGTTTTAGAAAAAATATGACCTAGCTCACGTTAATATCAAACATGCAAATTGTCTTACATATAATTGTCTGTTAATTTGCATAGCATGCCGCTAACAGCGCCATCTATTATCCCTTATCCATCCTATCCACTTTTAAACTTTTTTTCTTATATTGTTTTCCTCTTCTAGTGTATTCAGTTCAAATTCAAAATCATTCTTGACCAGTGGTTCTTTTCATACAGTATTTTGAAATTTTGATTTTTTTATAATCCTTGTGTATGTGTGTGTAAGAGAGAGAGACAGAGAGAGAGATAAATAGATAGATAGATAGAGATATATAGAGATAGATAGAAATAGATAGAGATAGATGAGATAGATGAGATAGATAGATAGAGATAGATAATAGAGATATAGAGATAGAGAGAGAGAGGGAATATATATACATAAAAGCACTCTTATAATAAATATAAAAAATAATTACTGATATTATGACTAAAACTAGATATATTGGTTTTCAATATTCACATTCATTTTTCTATTAATATACTTAAAACTAAGTATAATAATATATATTCTTAGTTAAATGTATTATGACTTGTATAACTTAAATTTCACTAATCATAATTACGTAATTTCGTAAAATTACGCAATTCCACCCCACCTCAACTTCTAGCTCGAATTATGAATTTTTTCTGATGTTATTCCTTAATTTCCTGAAATGGGTTATTAAATTTACAATTTTAACTTAAAAAAAGATGGGCTTAATATCCATTTTCCAACATTTAATTCGCAAGCATCAAGACAGTTAAAAAAAATAACTAGCCCAAGAATGCATTTTTTTTTCTGGTTCTGTTTACAGAAAAACATTATTGAGCCATAAAGAAACGGAAACAATAAAAAGGGTTTCCATATCAAGTCATTATGAGCACCTGCTGTCTAAAAGAGGTACCCATTTTGTAGTCTAATTATACTCGGAATTATTCATTAAACCTCCCTCATTTGTTGGAAAACCTCGTTTATCACGGAAGTAGAACTGTATTATTTTAGTAATAGAAATAGATGAATATTAAAACGGTGTTTGAAATAGTAGCTGTACATGCTTTTTTGGCAAGAATAAAATGGTTACTTAAATTAGGTGATGTTTGTAAAATCTGAAGGTTGGTGTTTTAATTTTTCTGACATAAATTTCTATATGTGTACAGTTGAGTAAATATATGTGTGTTTGTATCTACATTTAATATAAATATTTGCAAGGTATTTTATTGCTGTCACATATCTTAACAAATATTGTATGTAAAACATGTATAACACACCATATTTTGTACCTCTTAAACAATTATAATTGTAAAAAACGCCCCATTACTATAAAACATAGTATTCCTACATACATTTACACAGTATTCTTTAACAATATATATAATATATTGTAACAAATATCATGTATAACACGCGTGTGTATACACATTATGACATATTTTTCACCTGATCGTTTGTTAGTAAAAAAAAGTCATTTAAAATAATTCCGAATATTCCCATAAAAGTTTCCACTACATTCTACTATACCGAAGAATCTTAACATATGATTTGTGTAATACATATCATGCCATATTTTGTGCCTCTTAAACAATTACATTGTAAAAAAAAACGCCCCATTACTATAAAACTTAATATTCCTACATACATTTACACAGTATTCTATAACACTGTAATATATTGTAACAAATATCGTAAATAACACGCGTGTGTTCACATTATGTCATATTTTGCACCTCTTAAACAATTAAACTGTGAAAACGTCTTATTACAATAAAACATAGTACTCCCACAAACATTTACACAGTATTCTATAACACTGTAAATACATTGCAACAAATATCATGTATAACACACGTGTGTACATATATTATGTCATATTTTGCAACTGATAATAAATTAATATGTTAGCAAAAAAATGTCATTTAAAATAAATCCCAATATTTTCGGTACCGGAGTTCGTGGGTTCCAAACCCATTTAGGTATGGATGTTCGTAGCCGTTCGAAATCGGCTTTAAACTGTAGGTCCCGGTCTCATTAGCTCTCGTGTTGAAAGAAGTAGACAGTAGTACTCCAAACCAAACCAAACCAAACCCAATATTCCCATAAAAGTTTCCACAACATTCTATAATACCAACGAACCGTAACATATGTTCTGTGTAACATCTGACATATACCATATTTTTCACCTGTTATATTAAAATTTTAGTTAAAAATAATGCACAGTATTTTCACAAACAAAAAGGTTGAAACTTTAATAGTGGCAACTATTTATTTACATGGAATACGAAAGTAATTTATGTCGCCATGTTTTACAGTCCTTCAATATAGTCCCAGCATTGTGTATACCACGTTTCATTCAGAACATCTGAAGCTTGAAAAATGGCATTAAATGCTTGAAAAGGGGAGAAGGGGGATTTCAAACGTTGCTAATCCTAACTCATCAAGAATCCAATATGAATGCCTCTATCCATTCCAGGTCCAACCGCTTCATAAATTCGAGGACAGACATAAGTTAGGCTATTATTATATAGCTGATTATAAAAACCTACAATCAATAATTTGTCATATTATTTTAAAGTTCGGTTATAGTAGCTTTTCAATTAAACTGTTTAATATCAAAAGAAACTTGGTATTTCTGCCATTGTGCACAAAATTAAATAGAAAAATGTATCCATTTTTGAACTACGAGGATTGGATCTTTTATAGTGGCAACTAATTATTTACATGGACTACGAAAGTGATTCCACCATTTTTTACAGT
>CM063507.1:81813776-81826276 GCA_032207245.1 Pardosa pseudoannulata | reverse complement strand
AATAGATGAGGCTAACATGTGATAATATTAAATTGAATCATGGATTATTTTTGTTGCAATGACAACTTTATCACCGGTATTAATAACAAATTCTTTTCATAAAGGTCTATGAATCTATTTCATAGACTAATAAATATCTAGCGTTTAAGTGATATATCTCAGAAAATTAAGAATTTGGTTCGTTTGTGTGTTTGTTCTTTATACATAACCACACGGTTTAACTACATGAATTCAATGGGATTCTAAACTTTATCTTCCCCTAAACTATACTTTCGATTCTAAAATAAACTGGTATAAAATTTCATATCACAGCGAAAAATACTGTCGTCATTGAAAGTTCGAAATCCACCCATCTACCTTTTCGAGCGTTTAGTGCCATTATTTCAAGCCTTATTTTTACAGGTATCTAAATTGATGGATAAGTGACATAAATAGTTTTATTGTTTAACATGGTAATATGGTTTTAAAAATTTATATATATATATATATATATATATATATATATATATATATATATATATATATATATATATAATATATATATATATAATATATATATAATATATATATATTATATATATATTATATATATATATATAATATATATATATATAATATATATATATATATATATAAATATATATATATATATAATATATATATTATATAATATATATATAATATATAATATAATATATAATATAATATATATATAATATAATATATATATATATATAATATAATATAATATATATATATTATAATAATTTATAATATAATATATATATATATAATATAATAATATATTTTATATATATATATATATATAATTAAAATATATATAATATAATATATATGATATTTAATATATAATAAATATATATATATAAATTATATATATATATATATTAATATAAATTTATATTTATATTAATATATATATAATATATATATAATATATATTATATAAAAATAATATATATATAATATATAAAATATATATATATATATATATATTATATATATTATATATATATAATATATATTATATATATAATATATATATAATATATAATATATATATATATTTATATATATTTATATTTTATATATATTATACATATTATATATATCCCCTATATAATAATAGTCTAAGTTATCTGTCCGTCTGTCCTGGAATTAATGATGCGGTTGGACCTGGAATGGATAGAGGTATCCATATTGGATTCAAGCGATTTCGAAGTCAAGCGATTTCAAAACCACTCGAAATCCACCCCTTCCCCCTTTCGAGCGTTTAATGCCATTATTTCAAGCCCTATTGTCCCCGGTTAAGCGCAGGCGATTCAATTTATCAATTTATCACATAATATAGGTAAAAAGACACTTTTTTCTAGCATTATGACGTCATGCCTTTAACCATCTCATTGAATCATTTCGTATTTTAAATTATTTAAATATCGTCTGCATTATTTTCATTCATTTTATCTCTGAACTTAGCTATGGCGTAAATAATTTTCTTTATATTTAGCTTAAATAATAGATTAGATACATTTGTGATAATTTTAAATTAATCATCGATTACTTTTTGATGAAATGAAACTTTTATCACAGGTATTAGCAACAAATTCTATCAACCTTCAGGGTGTAGTAGAAATGATAGTTTCATTCCTTTACTCCTTTTAATTACTGTGACAAAACATCGGAATAATCTAATGTATTTGTATTTATATAGATATTTTTACTCTAAATTTTATTTATTTTAAAGAAACCTTTTTTAAAATATAAAATACAAGGTATTTGAATAAATTTTATAAATATGACAAATAATAAAATTTTTAGCACAGTTATACTTTATTATAATTTGTAATATAGAAATTATTGGGATATAAGTTGGAAGTTTGTTATAATAAAAAGGTCCGTTGTGAATGAAACTTTATATAATTATAACTAAAATTGCTGAAAATTTATTACAATTCCGTTGCATAGAAATAGGAATTTTTTGTACACTTTGTTAATTGTATACAAAATCATTTAAAGTTTTTTTAAAACTTTAGTAAAGTTTCTTTTTAAAATTCTTAAGCATTAAAAGTTTCTTTATGAAACTTAACATACATTAAAAATTATTTTTATGATACAGATAATTTCTTAAAATTAAACTGTATCGAAATTTATAAGGAAGTTTCTGAGATATTAATTTATGCATTATTTACGTTTGTAATAAACATAATTTTTCTAACATACCTTAATAAATTAAAAATTCGAGACATTTCGAACTACAATGTGAGCTAAAATTTAATCTCTTCCTATTTATTTGGTTATTAAAATTTATTTTACTTAGTTATTTAAAGCGAAACTTCTGTTTTTGTAATAAAAAAATTAAACTATTTGAATAATTTTCATTAATACTGTGAATTCCTGACTTCGGAGTTATATAGCAATATCATGCATTATATTCAAATTATAGTAATATACGGGTTATAATTTTACTATAAAAGATTTTTGTAAATGAAGTTCCTATATATATGGTATTTAAATTGCTAAAGAATTATTACAATTTTATAGAAATAAGAATTTTTAAAGTTTTCATACACTTTATTAATTGCATACAAGTTCATTTATTTTAATGCTACAAGTATTAAAAGTTCGTTTTTAAAAATTACAATTATTAAAAGTTTATTTTAAAAGTTTATTTTTAAAAATTACAATTATTAATAGTTTATTTAAAAAATACAAGTATTAAAAGTTTCTTTTTTAAAATTACAAGCAATAAAAGTTTCTTTTTAAAAGAAAAATACATTAGAAAAATATTTTCTGATAATTTTTTTAAAGAACCTAAATAAAGTTATAGTGTAAATGAAAGACCTTTCACTATGTTTTCAGCATCTATCTGAATTTGAAATACCTGTTACTGCTAAGTAACAAACAATCGTATATAGTAGAAATATATACATTACGATGTCGAAATAAGCAGTTCGACAGAAGCTATTTCTTGATATAGATTTCGAGCGATTTCATCATATAGAAGTAATAACCATGCACTTTGATGGTGACTAATCACAGATGCGGTTTCACTCGAGAAAGCTGATCAGCGCCATAAAACTAATTTTGAAGCTTCGAGTTACACGAGTAACAAATTAGTAACTTAATGAAGTCTGAGAAAAATAGTCAGTAAAAATTGAAGAAGTAGTTTCGTGTTGCATAATCCGGTTACAAATGACTTTAAAATGTATAAGTTTTAGGTTTAGTACTGTAAAGTCAAACAATTTTAAGTTATTTTATTTATATTTCTTATACGATGTTGCATAATGTTTTATAATTGCGTAAAATTTCGACCTATCTATTAGATGAAACGAATGAGTTTCGCAAACTATTTCAAACCCTAAGAAATCACACAGTAAACTTTACAACAAGAATTACAGTAATGTAAATATTAGGCTTACACAAAGCTATATGTATCATTCTCAAGTAAATTTTCGCTTCAAACTATACAATTAAATCTTAGTATGTTATTAAGAATAGGTATACCTTCAAATCATTCTAATGTGTACAACAAAAATAGTAAAGCTAAAGAAAAAATCGGAAATTTTTAGTAAGTTTAACGACTTAGAAAAACAATATCCTCTTTAAACCACTGTCTGTGAATCCCTAACTCAGTTAAAATAAAATTTAATATTAATATGAGAAACACGATTTTGGCAAGACATTTTATAATAGAAGTCCTCACATTATATATATATATATATATATATATATATATATATATATATATACATGCATGCATAAACAAATATATACATTACATATATATATATATATATCTACACACATATTGACATAGATATACACATAATATACATTCATATATACATACATATACACACCTAATATACATACACATAAATATATATACATACATATATATATATATATATATATATATATATATATACCTACACACATATTGACATACATATAAACATTGTTATATGCATATATGTATATATACATATATAAACACATATATACATACACATACATACATAAACACATATATACACATACCTACATAAACACATATACATATACACACATAATACATAATATATGTATATATGTATATACACATACATATACACACGTAATATACATACACACATATATATATATATACACAAATGTATATACATATACACACATAATATATACACACATACATATTTATTCATATAGGTCTATATATTTTTTGTGTGTACGCATAAAATAAATTGAGAGAAGCAGTAATGAAGTAGTAATAGGCACTTTACTACAATGCAAATATTTTTTCTCATTTCAGGAAACAATCCGTATATAAAATAGAAAATAAAGAAGAATTGATTTTGAAGCAACTTATTAACTCATCTCGAAGGCGGCTGGTTATCTCATTAAAATCGGATGTCATTTTAAAGATTCCAATAAAGTTCACGTTCGACGAGAAATGAAAAGCGATATTTAAATGCAAGAGAGGAAAATGATTCTACTATCGTGATATTAAAATCATCTTAAGAAGGATTAACCTAAGAAAGAAGTCACTTTAGCTTCTAGATTTCGTTGACGCACTGAAGGCAAAATTTAATAGGGTTGACAAATTGTCTCTTGTACGAAGACACTATTATTTTTAGTGTCATGGAGTAATCTAAATTCTGTCGGAACATTATCGCCAAATTTTAAAATGAATATATTTCATTTTTACTATCTAATAGGAAATCGAATATTCGGAAACCTTCATAGAAGTTTTTTGATAGGAATATTTTTTCATTAACACTAGAACCGCGGTCGTGTCATTTTGACTTAAAAATATCTTATGACAATTTCTGAAGTTACTAACAAAATTAGAATAAATTTCTCCGAATATTTTTCATAAACACTAGAATCGCAGGTCGTATCATTTTGACCTAAAAATATTTTATGACATAATTTCTCAAGTTACTAACGAAATTGGAATAAATTTCTCCGAATATTTTTCATAAACACTAGAACCACAGGTTGTGTCATTTTGACCTAAAAATATTTTATGACATAATTTCTCAAGGTACTAACGAAATTGGAATAAATTGCTCCGAATATTTTTCATTAACACTAGAACCGCGGGTAGTGTCATTTTGACCTAAAAATATTTTATGACATAATTTCTCAAGGTACTAACGAAATTGGAATAAATTGCTCGGAATATTTTTCATTAACACTAGAACTGCGGGTCGTGTCATTTTGACCTAAAAATATTTTATGACATAATTTCTCAAGCAACTAACGGAATTTGAATAAATTTCTCGACTGTTCCTAATACATACCCATAAAAATCTATGAAATATAACATTGAAGAGTGTTTGCGTATGCAAAAAAATGGTTGATTATTAATCTTCCTAATAGGGAAACAGAACAATAGATATTTGTTCTAACTGTACATTACCAATATATACAAAATGTACAGAATGTATGTTTAAAAAGGTTGTTTTAACGGCACCTGAACGGTGTAAGATACCTTGAATTGTAAGAAACTCAATAATTACATTACAGTTTGGTATGGTTTGGTTTGGAGTGCTACGGTCTACTTTTTGCAACATGAGAGCTAATGAGACCGGGTGCTACAGCTTAAAGCCGATTCCGAATGGCTACGAACAACCATGCCACAGTGGGATTCGAACCCACGAACTCCCTAACGAAGGCCAGTACCATAACCATTACATTAAAGACATTTATATATTTGTCATAAAACCGCGGCAGCTCAGGGACAAAGGCAAAGTTTTCGTAACTGGAGGGTTGCGAGTTTGGATCCCGAGTAGGCCTAAGATCCGGCGTGTTTATTAAAGGTGACTGGGGAGCGTAAAATATGTGCCCACAATGTTCTCCAAGTAATTAATCAATACTTCTGGATGTGGCAGGCCAAGTCTATAGATCTTCTGCTTTGTTCTTCCTTCTAAATTACCAGAACCCACTTGAGCATAAGTCATATTTTCACTTAACAGTGCTCGTTTAAAAACATAAGTCACACCCCTTTCCCTTAATACGAGTAGCGTATGGTTCAATCATGCTCGGTTAGACCAAGTGGCATCAGAAACAACACATATTTTTCGATATTGCAATATTTTATAACTTTTCATAATTTAATGTGTGAAAATGAATAAATAATATTTTGTATAAATACAGTGAATTTTTTGAATGACAACATACATTCATATTAAACAGGGTAAGTATAAACCAGCTCAAGGTTATTTAGACCTAAACATTCGCGGTTTAAAGAACTGTTCTTATTCTGTATAAAATAAAAAGCACAGTTCTATCAAACATTAAAAATTTTCTATATTGTTAACACTAGAACTCCGGGGGTTTTGATCTACCCAAAACTGGGTCGAACTAACGCCGGTTAATGTTAATCCATGTTGTTATTCAAGAAGTACACTGTATTTATACACAGTTACATTGATTCATTTTTAGGCATCGAATTACTATAATAATTCTTAAAAAATAACAATATAGTACATTATCAAAAAGTATATATAGTTAGAAAAATATATAGACAAATTTAAAGGAATTATTGAGTTTCTTAACAATCATAATTCTTACACAGTTCAGAGGCTGTTTGGGTAACATCCTCTCAACATATATATATATATATATATATATATATATATATATATATATATATATATATATATATATATATATATATATATATATATATATATATATATATATATATATATATATATATATATATATATATATATATATATATATATATAATATATATAATATATATATATATATATATATATATATATATATATATATATATATATATATATATATATATATATATATATATATATATATATATATATATATATATATATATATATATATATATATATATATATATATATATATATATATATATATATATATATATATATATATATATATATATATATATATATACTCAATTTCTGTGTGATTCTGAATTATCCTTAATTTATGGACATGAGTGTAGTTTTGCAGCAAAAGAGCGTTGCAACGGAGTTTTTGTTTTATGTTCCGTCTATTTTGCAGGAGTGTTGCTGCAAGTTTGTCACGTCAAGTTTGTTATGACGAGATATTATCCAGAAAAATTCACACTTGCTGCAAGTATGCATGCTATCTGGGTACGGACTAATTTTTAAAAACTAATAAGTTAATTAAAAGTTGCTAAAACAAATATTACACTCTTGAATAAACACATAATAAAGTTGATAGTTTTAAATAAAATAAGAAAATTTATTGTTATACTATTTAAGTGTCTATGTACAGAAAGTTGATTCAAACATAAAAAAATTGCCTTTTCAAATTTTCTGTTATGTGCCAACTTATCCAAAATTCAACATTAATCAGATACTAAACATTTAAGTAAAAATTAATAGAGAGGACCTAATTCCAGATTCAAATTTTTATAGCAAGTACTTTTGTGGATCTACAGAGGGATGTGCATCTGCAGGGCTGTGCAAGGACGGTATGCTGATCGGGAGCTCTTCAGACTTGGCTCTTCAGAGTTGGTGAACGGATGTAGACACTTTTGCATGCAATCTCGATTGGTAGGATGAAAATGCTGACTTCAGTCCCACCACTGGTCTGGGTGATTCTGAGAAGCTGCTGCTCCGTAACACTTCTGGTCACTGTGAGATAGTCCTCCTCCTTATTTTTTGGAGTCTCTCTTGGACCCAACTCTTCCTTTAGTCCCCGAACTCTTTTTCTCTTATTTTTTATATTATATTCATCTCCTGCCTTTCTCCCCAATCTTAACCAATCAGCAGAGCTGTACATATTCATTGGTAGTCCTTTCCCCGCCTTTTAACCTTAATCCTGGGTAAAACTTTATCCATTCAAATTGGGCACTACCGACCATTTCACAAACTTTTAACATTTTGGACTCATAAATAATTCCACAAAGGTACATTCTTATTTAGTGTCATGAACGGAGACAAGATTCTAATCTGGTATTGGGATCAGAACCTCGTCCGAGAATTCCGCACATGACGAATCAATTCAATTAAGTTTTCATATATCCTCTTTCCTTTACAAATGATGTGATGAAGTCAGATTTAGATCCCAAGCATTTCAGTACCCATTTTTATTTACATTAATTATATTAATTAGAATGATCTGAATCACCTCACCCCATTCTCAATGTGTTGTAAACCCCTTAGGGATAAACACCTGTTAACATCGGATGTATATAATCGAGGACTCACTTACAGTGAGTCCTCGATTCAGCATGACTTGTGGCAATGTGTTGTCACACCTCTAGGATTGCAGGAAATTTTCTCACATACTTTCGGCTATTCTGGGAGCCAGAGGTCTCAGCAATTGAATGATATTGTGTAAACGTAATGGTTAAAAAAATTTCAAATGTTTAAGCATGCAATAATGGCAACATATCACCAATATCATCATAATTTAAACTCACGTCAGAGTGCCAAACTACTTGTTAATCACACTTTCTTGGAGGTCATAAATGTACTTAAAAGCATTTAGCAAAATACTGACAAAAATTAATTCAACTGTGACATTCTCCAAGACGAAAACAATTAATGATATAAAAATAAACTTACCTTTATCTAAGTAGTTGTTAAGAGTTCATAATATGTTCAAAGGTTCACATTGGATCTGGAAAATTAAAATAATAAAGTGTAAGATCAAAGTGTTGTACCTAAGTATTTTAAATGTATTTATATATGTTATACATGAATATGTACAACTGAGTTTGCCATAAGAATAGGGTGCCCCCGCCAACTTGGCGATACATTTTCTTGTGATGTCTCTACGCCCACACAATTTTTATCTGAATTTTGATTTATATTATTATTCAACTGTCCTTGATCAAGCCGTTTCTTATATATTAAAAGCACATAATGCTTAGAAAATTAGATATAGAAAACCATTAATGATTCACTGTGGTTAATTTTTAATAGTTTGGAGCCACTGGCTTTGTAAACTGGTGAAGGATTAATTGTCCATATATATAAATGCCCTGTTTCAAGTGGTTTAGATTAATTAAGTAAGAGTATATAATTATATTTCAATAGCTCACTCTGCCTCAATTAAAGTCGCCAAAAAAGGACAGAATACAATGTTCAAAGGAACAGGCTTTGTGTTTTAGTAAACATCGCCAATAATTTTGCCAAATTTGTACCCTATTCTTAAGTATTACCAACAACTGTATCATTAATGTTGTATAAATAGCATAAAAATTATTTTAAATACTATAATTTTTAAAGCAATTTATACTGTAAAAAATAGCGTAAACTTTGTATATCCAGGAAATTTTATTACAGAAATAATTTTCACTCTGCTGAATTTACATTTAATATAATATTTAGAAATAAGCATAAAAGTGCATCAAATTTAAAAATCAATAGTGAGGTCTTATAAATTAAGTCAATATTCATATACACAGACTATATACGTACATATTGTTCCGTTTGGGTTTCGAAATCAGAAGTAAGATACTGAAGTAGTTCAGATCTATGTTCTCAATGGCGTTAATTGCTCAAAAACTACGCACTTTTAATATAAAACACCTTTTATTATATTTACATATGCGAGATCTTTAAAACACAGATAATGTCACATAGAAGAATTTATGGTGTAAATAATATTTATATATCAAAACACAAAAGCAACTCAAGAGCTTATTTTTTCTCGCATACGAAAGAACAACTATATTTTTACTAAAAAATATCGTTCGTTGCCACTTTCAACTTACAAAGAAAAAATAAAATAAAAAAAAGATAATATACGGATAGAACATCAATTTTAACAGACGATGTGACACATATAAATATATACATTCAATACTCATCCTTTTTAATAGTGATTAATTGTTGAGCTTTCTAATAATAAACATAAATTCTTATATACTTACAAAACTTTGAAGATTTGTGTTTTCTTTATCTTTTAAAGATGTTAATATTAGCAATTATTTGTTCTAAAGTTTATTTAAATAGTTTTCATCAATATTCAAGTCAAGATATATGACAGAAATAAAATTAAATTATTCCAAGTAGTTGAAAGTTTACTGTCCAAAAGTTGAGTAGCATTTTATTTCATGCGCTTCATGGAGCCTATCGTTTGCTTGTGACTCAAATTTATTAAATTAATTTTATTTGTATTTTGGGTGCTACTCTACTACAATTGAGATATTTCACAGGTGACATTCACGTCAGAATGACGTCAGAAGTCGTTTCATAATTTCTTGAAATAAATGTAAAGGTACATCAGATTTAAAAATCACTAGTGGACCTGTAAATCACTTAGTTGTTGTATTTAAGGTATCCGTCAACGTTCGGAGAACTTTTCATGTTTTTCATGAAAATAATCATGAAATCATGAACATCATGTTTTCATGTTGTAGAAACTAGTTCATATTTTTACATTCTTAGATTTATTTTTTATACTAACTTAGAGAATTGCATTTAAAAAATTTATTTCTGGAGAAGTTTTTATAAAAATGCTAATAAATGAAGAAAATTTAATAAAAAAAATCGGGTTTTATCAAAGGGTCTAATTTTTTAATAAATTAAATTATTTCAATATTTTTTGATGCAACACATTTCTTATACACTGGATTAGTGAATCACCTAAAATCTTTGCTTAATTTACATTTGGTGAAAAAGTTTGGTTCTTTAAAATCATACACATTGAACCTTTAACGAATTTTCATTATCTTTATATCTAACTATGAGTGTAACATCATTAAAAATTATCCATATTTAAAGATTTTAGATCATTCACTACTAAATACTATCAAAAGCATTCATAATAATTTTCAACAAAATATTTTAAGAACTTTTTTGAGAAATCACATTTCAAGTTTTAACATTTTATTAAAAATACCGTTCTAAGAAAAACGCATTTGAAGTTTATTAAAGCAATTTTAACTATAAAAAATTAAAATACATGTTTAAAATTTCCCACACTTTCTTGCTTCAAAACTTTCTAATTGCCAAGTCGCCAATTATTAAAAATATCAGAAAATATTTAAACTAATCTTGATGAAAATTAAAGTTTTGTCCAAAAAATGCGCTTTAAATTCACAACTTCCGGTTCCAGAAATCGCTAGTTCCGGTTTGTTTTGCAGCTATCATTGATGTTTAAACAATTGTAACTTTTCTTTAAAATGCCATAGAGACAAAAGAAAAACAGATTTAGAAGCCAAAAAGTTGAAATTTTACAATAGAGAAATAAAAAAAATTGATTTTTAGCAAAAAATGATGTTTTTAACGTAGACGTATACATTAAGAATGAATGATTTAATTAATATTTAAATAATAAAACCCATAGCAACGCGTTAGTTTTTGTTGGATGTATTAAAATATTCATGGAACATGGCGAGTTTTAATTTATTTAAAATAAAATTTCGTCGAGATAAAATATAAAAATTATATTTACCATATAATGAAAATGTAGTTTAAAATACTGACAAGCTTTTAGAACCTGATATTCCACTCGGATTGTGATTGGATGGTAAGTACATTGGCAGGGATTTCAAAACTTGGCGAAATATCTTGGCGACGCTTTTCGTGAATTTGTATATTGGCTGGTAAGTACATTGGGAGGGATTTCAAAACTTGGCGAAATATCTTGGCGACGCTTTTCGTGAATTTGTATATTATTTTGTGAATTTGTATATTGGCTAGTAAGTACATTCTCAAGGATTTCAAAACTTGGCGAAATATCTTGGCGACGCTTTTCGTGAATTTGTATATTATTTCAACAATCAGAAAGAGACAGAATTGTACATAGAATTTTTTTTCAAAGAGAGAGAGGGGCGAGTATACATTTCATTAAATGCTTACTGGTAGTTAATTAAAGTTAAGTTGCAAATGAAATTAATTATAGTTTACTGAAATGAGAAACTTTTACATGCTTTGTTAAATAATTTAATAACTTTTGTTAAAACACAGATCTGCAATATTTACAATTAGAACTTTTAATTTCCATTGTGTGTGTGTGTGAGAAATAAGAAGTAACTTCTCATCCTTGTATTCTTATTCATGTTCTCTCACTAGGTGTACCGTACCAGTAAGTTATGTCTCTAACTTAATAATTATAATGGCGAAATATCAGTGATTTAAATTATATCAGCGTATATACTGTTAAATGCTAATAAAAGCATAATTGTCATATTACAGCAAAAGGCGTCTGTCTGATAATAACTAATTTTACGAAATCGCGGAGATTCAGTCATTACTCCCAGCATTAAAATCTCAGCCGCGATCTCTTTCAAAACGAGAGCGAAGCATCGGAGCTAAACTGCCACAACAAAATAAATTTCTCCTTTTAATTAATACTCTGTTGCCACTCTTAGAGATTTAAAGAAACGGATTCCGGAATCGAAAGAAATCTGGAGGCCTGCCAAGGGACGTTTAATCACTCTCCGAAATAAATGAAGGATCCGAAACTTCACATTTATATAACATCGCCGCGCA
>CM063507.1:81763776-81803776 GCA_032207245.1 Pardosa pseudoannulata | reverse complement strand
TTTATAAAATATTTGCCTTCACTTAGAGTAAATTTTATGTTAGTCACAATGGAATGGCTTTATGTAATCTATAAAAGTAGCAAAATTTGTCATGCTGGTCACTGACTTCAAAAGCAGTTATTTTACGGGAGATAGATTGCTTGTCTTTTGTTACATTCCTTCTTTGTTGAACCGCTTAAAAAGATGAATACATTCTTCATTTAATTAATGTGAAACAATTTTTTTCTATCTCTTTTATACTTTGAAAATGATGAACAATTTTTTAGTGTATTAAATTTCATGAATAATTTTTTTTTTCAAAGTCGATAGTTTGAATAAAAGAATATTTTATTCTTTTTTACAATTACACAATTTTTCAAAAGTATCCATGAATTGAATTGACGATTTTTCAAATATTTTGCCTGTTGTGAACGTTTATCCATTATCTTTATTCAGTACTTTGAAGTTTTTACTTTTTTTTTCATAGTTCGCAAAGATTTATAAAAATGAAATCATCAAATTCTAGACACGTGTAAGTTTTTAGTACCAAGGAAACATATATAAGTCTGATCTCATAAAATTACAAATATTAGTTTTAAAAAAGAATTTAAATATATTAACGAAAATGAAAAATTATTCAAGAAAATTAAAAATAAAATTTAGCATTTGGGTATTGTGGATTGTGGACATTACAAGGTTTTTTTTTTTCAAATTCTTAACTCAAATTTCTAAAATTTGTATGCATGCAAGTATTAGCTTATTAATCACATTAAATTTTTGTTAAAATGTCTTAATATATAACTTATTTCTTCAAATTTTTTTAATAATTTCTTATAATACTCCTCACAATATTATTTTGAATAGATTCTTACAAAATGGGTAATACTTCAGAATAGGATACCATTTGGCGAATTTGGCAAATTTATTGGCGATGTTTACTAAAACACACATATATTGCATCCGATCATTGTATTCCTTGCTTTTTTTGGCGAATTTAATGGATTTAGAAATCCTCATTGTCATAGAATTATATAATCTTATTTAATTAAACCAAAACCTTAAAAGCCGATCATTTATATTTAAGGGCATGTAATAACTCAACAGTTTACACAAAGCGAATAGCGCCAAATCATTAAAAAATAGCCATAGTGAACCATTATTGATTCACTATATTTTTTAAGCATTACGCGAATTTAACATATAAGAAAGGGTTACACAAGGAAAGTTAGACATCAGTACAATATAAATCAAAACATAGGTACAGATTGTTTAGATTTCGCGAGATCAGAAGAAAATTTTAGGCTACCATGCTTAGAGTTTTATCGCTAAGTTGGCGAGAGCACCTTGTTCTGATATCTATGGGGGGAGGTGTTGGTCTGATACTCCGACGAAACTGTGCAGCAGGTAATAAAAATTCAGAGCTTAAAAACGAACAAGCATTTTATTACGGAAAAAACAGACAACCGATCAAACTTTAACACATCTCGTTATATACACAACGCATTAGACTGCAAGAGAATAAAATGAATCTTCTTCTGTCGCCGTTGCCACAACATTTATTCTACAAAAGATAAATGAATAATTAACGAGAAAAGTTTGCATAAAAAACTTGAAATTAGGATTAAAGTTAAATTAGGATTAAAGTTAATCTGTGGGCATCTTTGTCGGCACCACATATCAAACCAAGAAGTAGTTCTAAAAAAGTATTTAATATTAGTGAGAATTATAAATTATTCAGTGAACTTTAGCATTTATGTATTGTGGTATTAGTGGATGACACCCGTCGCAAAAAAATTTGTATGCATATAAATAGAATTTGTAAAATAATTAATAAATGTTTTTAATTGTTATATTTCAACCCATTATAATAATTCAAGTTCTAAAGTTATTTGTATTACTATGCTAATTATAAAGTAAAACATTATGTAATTATTAATAATTTATAAAATTATTGCCTTTACTTAGAATGAATGTTACGTTAGTCACAATGGAATAGCTTTATGTAATCTATGAAAGTAGCAAAATTTGTCATCCTGGTCACTGACTTCAAAAGCAGTTATTTCACGGGAGATAGATTGCTTGTCTTTTGTTACATTCCCTCTTTGTTGAACCGCTTAAAAAGATGAATACATTCTTCATTTAATTAATGTGAAACAATTTTTTTTTCTATCTCTTTTATGCTTAGAAAATGATGGGCAATTTTTTAGTGCATTAAGTTTCCTGAATAAGTTTTTTTCAAAGTCTATGGATTGAATTAAAAGAGTATTTTATTCTATTTACAATTACACAATTTTTCAAAAGTATCCATGAAATATTTTGCCTGTTGTGAACATTTTTCAATTATCGTTATGCAGTACTTTCAAATTTTACATTTTTTTCATAGTTCGCAAAGTTTTATAAAAAAGAAATCATCAAATTCAAAACACGTGGATGTTTTTAGTACCAAGGAACCATATATAAATCTGATCTCATAAATTTACAAATATTAATTTTAAAAAAGAATTTAAATATATTAACTAAAATGACAAATTATTCCGTAAAATTAAAAATAAAATTCAGCATTAGGATATTGTGGATGGTGAACATTACAAAGAACTTTTTTCTCAAATTCTTAACTCCGAATTTCTACAATTTATATGAATATAAATTAAAGTAGTAGTAAATTAATCACATTAAATGTTTGTTAAAATATCTTACCATATAACTTATTTCTTCAAATTTTTTGTTAATTTCTTATAATAATCCTTGCAATATTTTTTTGAATAGATTCTTACAAAATGTTTAATACTTCAGAGAAGGATACCTTTTGATGAATTTGGCGAAATTATTGGCGAAGTTTATTAAAACACACAGATATTTCATCCGAACATTATATTCCTTGCTATTTCTTTCGACTTTAATGGATTTAGAATGCATCATTGTCATAGAATTATATAATCTTATTTAATTAAACCAAACCCTTAAAAACCGATAATTTATATTTATGGGCAATTAATCCCTCAACAATTTACAAAAAGCGAACAGCTCCAAATCATTAAAAAATAGTCATAGTGAATCAGTATTGATTTATTATATTTTTAAAGCATTACGCGAATTTAATATATAAGAAAAGGGTTACACAAGGAAATTTAGACACCAATACAATATAGATCAAAACATAGGTACGGATTGTGTAGATTTGGCGAGATTAGAAGAAAATTTTAGGCTACCATACATAGAGCTTTATCGCTAGGTTGTCGAGGGCACCGTGTTCTGATATCAAACTAAGAAGTAGTTTTAAAAAAGTATTTAATATTAGTGAAAATTACAAATTATTCAGTGAACTCTAGCATTAGTGGATGAAACCCGTTACAAAGAAATTTGTATGCATATAAATTGAATTATTAGTAAAATAATTAATAAATGTTTTTATTGTTATATTAAACCATTATAATAATACAAGTTCTAAAGGAATTTGTATTACTATGCTGATTTTAAAGTAATAATTTATGTAATTATTAATAATTTATAAAATTATTGCCTTCACTTAGAGTGAATGTTACGTTAGTCACGATGGAATGGCTTTATGTAATCTATGAAAGTAGCAAAATTTGTCATGCCGGTCACTGACTTCAAAAGCAGTTATTTTACGGGAGATAGATTGCTTGTCTTTTGTTACATTCCCTCTTTGTTGAACCGCTTAAAAAGATGAATACATTCTTCATTTAATTAATGTGAAACAATTTTTTTCTATCTCTTTTATGCTTTGAAACTAATGAACAATTTTTTAGTGTATTAAGTTTCATGAATAAGCTTTTTTACTTTTCTTTCATAGTCTGCAAAGATTTATATAAACAAATCATCAAATTCGTGATATGTGCAAGTTGTTTTTAGTACCAAGAAACCAAATATAAGTCTAATTTCATAAAATTACAAAAATTAGCTTTTAAAAAGCATTTCAATATAGTAATGAGAATTACAAATTATTCAGTAAATCTTTAGCTTCAGTTAATCTTTAGCTTAACATTGCAAAGTCTTTTGTTTTTTCAAATTATTATTCCAAATTTCTAAAATTTTGTGAATATAAATTAAAGTATTAGTAAATTAATCACATTGAATTTTTTTTTGAGATATCTTATCATATAACTTATTTCTTAAAAAATTTTGTTAATTTCTTACAATACTCCTTGCAATATTATTTTTAATAGATTCTTACAAAATGGGTAATACTTCATAGCAGGATGCCTTTTGGCGAATTTGGCGAAATTATTGGCGATGTTTACTAAAACACACAGATACTGCATCCGAACATTGTATGCCTTGCTATTTTTGGCGACTTTAACGGATTTAATATGCATCATTGTCATAGAATTATATATTCTTATTTAATTAAACCAAACCCTTAAAAATCGATCATTGATATTTATGGGCAATTAATCCCTCAACAGTTTACAAAGCGAATAACGCCAAAACATTAAAAAACAGAAATAGTGAATCATTATATTTACTATATTTTTTAAAGCATTATGCGAATTTTATATATAAGAAAAGTGTTACACAAGGAAAGTTAAACATATGTACAATATAAATCAAAACATAGGTAAAGGTTGTTTAGATTTGGCATGATCAGAAGAAAATTTTAGGCTGCCATGCTTAGAGATTTATTGCTAAGTTGGTGAGGGCACCCTGTTCTGATATCAAATCGAGATGTAGTTTTAAAATAGTACTTAATATTAGTGAGAATTACAAATTATTCATCGAAATTTAGCATTTGTGTATTGTGGTATTAGTGGATGGCACCCGTTGCAAAGAAGTTTGTATGCATATAAATTAAATTATTAGTAAAATTATTAATAAATATTTTTTATTGTTATATTTTAACCCATTATAATAAGATAAGTTTTAAATTAATTTGTATTATTATGCTGATTTCAAAGTAATAACTTATGTAATTATTAATAATTTATAAAATAATTGCCTTCACTTAGAGTACATGTTACGTTAGTCACGATGGAATAGCTTTATGTAATCTATGAAAGTAGCAAAATTTGTCATGCCGGTCACTGACTTCAAAAGCAGTTATATTACGGGAGATAGATTGCTTGTCTTTTGTTACATTCCCTCTTTGTTGAACCGCTTAAAAAGATGAATACATTCTTCATTTAATTAATGTGAAACAATTTTTTTCTATCTCTTTTATGCTTTGAAACTGATGAACAATTTTTTAGTGTATTAAGTTTCATGAATAATTTTTTTTTATCTCAAAGTCTATTGATTGAATAAAAAGAGTATTTTATTCTTTTTAACAATTACACAATTTTTAAGAAATGATGTAGCGATTTTTCAAATATTTTGCCTGTTGTGAACATTTATCAATTACTAAAATGCAGTAGTTTCAAGTTTTCCTTTTTAGTCTTCAAAGTTTTATAAAAAATAAATAATCAAATTCGAGTTATGTGGAAGTTTTTAGTACCAAGGAACCATCTATAAGTCTGATTTCATAAGATTTCAAAAATTAACTTTAAAAAAAGCATTTCAATATATTAATGAGAATTACAAATTATTCAATAAAATTAAAATTAAACTTTAGTTTTAGGGTATTGCGATATAAGTGAACTGTGGACAAAGTCTTCTGTTTTTTCAAATTATTAATTCTGAAATTTCTAAGATTTGTATGCATATAAATTAAAATATTAGTAAAATAAACAGATTAAATTTTTTGTTAAAAGAGCCGTAATATATAACTTATTTCTTCAAAATTTTTGTTAATTTCTTATACTGCTTGCAATATTATTTTTAATAGAGTCTTACAAAATAAATAATACTTCAGAATAGGGTGCACTTTGGCGAATTTGGCTAAATTAAGGGCGATGTTTACTAAAAAGATATTCCATCTGAACGCTGCCTTCCTTACTATTTTGGCGACTTCAGTGGATGTAGAATGGTTTATTGTTATAGAATTATATTTTCACTTATTTAATTAACCAAAGCCCTTAGAAGCTTAGCATTTATATTTTTGGCAATTAATCCCTCAACAGTTTACAAAGCCAACAGCACCAAATTATTAAAAAATAGCCATAGTGAACCACTATTGATTTACTATATTTTAAGCATTATGCATGTCCCGCGCTCAAGTATGAATCGTCAGAAAACGTACTAGTACGTGTCTTTCATACAATGTGTTAATTACAATCTAATTATTTGTATTTATTATTTGAAAAGTAATTGATAGTGAAATTATTAATATATGCTGAAAATAAATTATTTTCGAAACTACAAATAAAAATAAAAAAGAGGCGTATTCCGGTTTAATGACACACAATCTACACACAGTTTATGGGAATATTATCTTTGAAGAAAAATATATTTCAATCATAATAATATTGCCACTTTGCGTGAATGCATTTGAATTTTCTGAAGTCAGATATTAAATTTCTTTCAAATATTCAACAAAATATATTACACTGCAGCGAAATATATCTATCGATATACCATTGAAGGTGCAAATTAAATTTGAATTCTTTGTTATCAATGTAAAATAAATTTCACGAACGAATGAAAATTTTCTTTTGTGAAAAAAATAAATCAATAATCGTATCATTAAGCTATGTTTTTGCCGACTATGCATCTAGAAAATGGAACCATAAAAAAAATCCCAACACAGCAAAAAACTTTACTTTCGCTAAAAAAATAGTTTTGAAAAATTCAATTTATATCAAATGAAAAATTAATGAAAATGTTAAAAAAAGATGAGATTTTTTTTATAAAAAAAAGCTTTTTTTTCAAATAAAAAAACAACTTTGCTGTCTCATTTAGAAACTGTTAAAAACTGAAGATATTTTCACTAAATAAATAACTTAATGCAAATTATTTCAATGTATATTAGAAATTGACTAAAATTGCTTGTGGATACATTACTATAATTCTTCAAACATTAATATAGTGGGTAAGAGATTTTTTAACGTGTTTGTGTAAATATGAAACGAACTTTTATTCAAGTAAAGAACATATTAAATATAATTGATGTTTTGAATAAAATATTTCTTTACCAAAAATATTTGCAATTTGAAATTTTTTTCGTTTTACAGCCTCATTTGTTGAAATTGTTTTATTGAATATTTTTAGAAGGAATGTAAATAACGTTTATAATAATTTACTATACACAGGGCATTTCAAAAATGACCGGTATATTTGAAAAATCAATAAAAACTAAAGGGACAGTGGTAGAAATACACAGTTTATTGCAATATGCTTGGAACAATATTCAATTTTAAGGAAGACAGACTTTCAAAATTAGTTACAATGTCCCACAACAGATGGCGCTGTAGTCCGGAAAAATCTAAACTACGATATTTTCCAGATATCCACCATGTGCAGCAATAATATGGCGTATTCTCAGAACGAAATTATCAGAAACCCGTGTAAACGTCTCAGGCGGGATGGCTTCAAACACAGAACAGATGTACTGTTCCAGTTATTCAATTGTTTCTGGATAGTGGTGGTACACCTGGTCATTTAACACTCCCCACAGACAAATATTGTAGTTTACATCCATGCTGCAGCGCCATCTGTAGCGGAATATTGTCAATAATTTCAAAGTTTGTCTGCATGAAAATTTAGTATTGTCCTAAGCATATTGCTGTAGACTGTTATATTGATTGTGCATATTGAATAACTGGAACAGTACATCTGTTCTACCTGTGAAGCCATCTGTTGTGGAACATTGTAACTAATTTTGAAAGTTTATCTGCCTGAAAATTTAATATTGTACCAAGCCTATTGCAATAAACTGTGTATTTCTATCACTGTCCATTTAGTTTTTATTGATTTTTCAAATATAACTTTTGAAACACCCTGTATAATATTATATATTGTATTATTATATCACAGTGTATTTTACTTTACTGGCAGCGCACCTGATCTTTTAAGAGTCCCCACAGACAAATATCGTAGTTTAGATTTATCCAGACTGCAGCGCCATCTGTTGTGGAACATTCTACCCAATTTTAAAGTTTTCCTGATAATTTATTATTATCCCAAGCATATTGCAATAAACTGTGTATTTGTCCGTTTAGTTTTTATTGATTTTTCAAATATACCGGTCATTTTTGAATCCCCCTGTATAAACACTAAAAAACCAAAAAAGCTGGTATAATCATGCGTATGCAAATAAAGAGATAAATAACCAATCAGACTGAAGAGTATCGTTTAAAATTTTATCCAGCTGATGAACGAGTTCGGGTATGGTCTTCAGAAATTCATGGCCCTGCATACCAACAGCTGGTAGAGGCTCTGTGATGGTACGGGACACATGCAGTTCGAATGTTACGGAGACCCTGTTACGTCTAGATATGAATTTGACAGGTGACATATACTTAAGCATCCTGTCTGATTTCCTGCATCCATTCTTGTCCATTGTGCATTCCAATGGATTTCGGGAGTTCCAGCAGGACAATGCGACACCCCATACGTCCAGTATTGCTATAGAGTGGCTCTAGAACATGTCTTCTGACTTTAAACACTTCCGTTGGCCACCAAAATCCTCAGACATGAACATTATTGAGCATATCTGGGACGCCTCGCAACGTGCTGTTCAGAAGACATCTCCATCACCTCGTACTGTTAGAACTTTATGGACAGCCCTGCAGGATTCATGGTGTCCGTTAGATACAGCCCTACTCCAGACAGTCGAGTCCATGCCGTGTCGTGTTGTGGCACCTCTGCGTGTTAGCGGGGTCCTATGTGATATCAGGCAGATGTACGTTTTTCTTGGCTCTTCAGTATGACATAGGAAGTCGCAGTCGCACAGTCAGTAAAGGTAGTGACATTATAACTGAAGGGTTGAGTACAGGGCTTCAGCACGACAAAGATCGACCACCATAACGCAATTAAAACAGTTTTGTGGTACACATGTATTTCAAGTTCTAGAACAATACCTCTAAAGGTGGTAAGCTAAGAGTGGTGATCTTCTGACTGATCTCTTTTTTTAAATTACGAGGAATCGCTTAAGCTAAGACATTATTTTACCTCAGCGGTGCTCTTTAAACGAAATGTGCACCTTTTCTCTTTAATTGGTGTGGCCTCCAGCCCACTTGCTTGATTTGTCTAAGTGGCATTAATAACAACGGAATTTTAATACAGTGGACTCCTCTTAATGTGATCAGTGTCAAAAGTGTCTTACTCTTGCCTGCTTAATTTTTTTCGCGACATAACTTTGCAGTTGTCTTGTGTTCTCTGTACTCTTTCGCTGACACACGCGCGTCTCCTTATTGACGTAATATTAATTAGTTCTATGTGTTTTTGGTAATAATTATCTTCATTTTCATCCTCCAATTTCCAAACCTGACATTATATACACATATATATATACACAAATACACACATATATACACACATATATACACATATACATACACATACACATATACATACACATATACACATATACACATATATATACACATACGTATATACATATATATGTATACATGTACATGCATTAAGAATGAAAAAGCCTGTGTATATATAAGCGTCAATGCATAGCAAGAGCTCTGCATCAAATGGTAAAAGAACAATATATCTATTAACTATGTCAAACCCATGAGCAAGCGAGTGGCGTAATTTTGTTCCCATGAGATTGGAGATTTTTCAGCGATTTTTGGAAATTAAGAGTGAACCTTTATCATTTAAGCTAGCTTGAAAACCATTCAGGAAGAAATTTAGTTACGGTAGCGAAATAATTTTTTGGGACAAGTACAACATTTGTCCAGTGGGTAGAATATTAGCAGTTATTCTATTGTTAGTTCTGAACAACGCGTAAAAAGAATTTAGGTTGAAGAACACCCTTTTATCTTATATTTTATGTCTGAAAAATTAGGTAATAAAAATAAGAAAAAGGAGAATTTTAGATAGATATTTTAAGGAAGGTGGTAATAATAATAATTGTGTGTGTGTGTGTGTGTGAGAGAGAGAGAGAGAGAGAGAAAGATAAAGAGAGAGAGAAAGATAAAGAGAGAGAGAAAGATAAAGAGAGAGAAAGATAGAGAAAGATAGATATATATATATATATAGATAGATAGAGATATAGATAGATAGATAGATAGATAGATAGAGATGGTTTGGTTTGGTTTGGTTTGGTTTGGTTTGGAGCGCTACGATCTACTTTTTGCAACACGAGGGCTAAGTAGATATAAATAGATAAATATAGATAGATAGAGATAGGTAGATAGGTACAGATACATATAGAGAGATAGAGAGATAGATAGAGATAGATAGAGATAGAGATAGACATAAATAGAGATAGATAGATGGAGATAGATAGAGATAGAGATAAATAGATAGAGATAGAGAGAGATATAGAGAGAGATCTACATTTGTCTATGTAGCATCTATCTGTATATATATATCAATCACTTGCTTTATTTATATATATATCCGTCTATATTCCTATCTATGTATAGATCGATATATATATTTATCTAAATTAATCGCTATGAGTATAATGTTACTCTAAACAATGAATTATATTAAAGCGCATGCGCTGAATAGATCTCCTTACATTAAATAACTTAGCTAGTTCTCTTCTTTTTCTAGCATATTCCACACTGGGGTGTTTGAAATTTAGAATCCGGAATCCTTCCAATATCTTTTTGCGTGTTGCATGTAAACATTCTAGAAAAATACAACTCATATCAAAATCTCCTGTTTAGTAAAGTTCTTAAAAGAATAAACATTTATTTTTTTCTTATTACGCTAATTTAATTTCTAATACACTGTCTTTCGCATTCGTTTACCATTTGATGTCATTTCTAAAGATTGAAAATGCATTAGTTGAGGGAAAAATTCAAAATTTTTTAAAGGAAATTCTACCTTAAAGTCTTTTCTCAAACAAAATATTTTTAATTGATATTTTTTTTTCAAAGAAAGTCATCTCTAATTTTTCCCTCCAAAAAAGTAAAAAAAAATTACATACCTGGCAATAAAAGCAAAGCGCCAAGTTTCTTGATGATAAAATTTAAGAAAAGCGGAGACAAAAAATGTCAGCCGTTCTAGACAGGTTTCGCCTTAATTTTTTTCATACGTGATAACTTCGCTAGCAGCCGGATTTCAGGATATTTATTAAAATTAAAAGCTAAAAATTAATTTTCCCACCCTTTAAGATTAAGGTTTAAGAATTTAGTTTTTTTTTATTTTAATGTTTTGCTTCTGTATACTGATATATAAATATTTTTTACATATTTGAAGAAAACTTTTTTTTCGTTTTCGATTAAATGTCTCTAACTGATGTCTGTTTCGAAGAGTTTAAAAATTTAAAAATATCTGTGTTAAAGAATGAATTTGAGTAGTAAATGGTTTTTACGTTGTTAATATTTTTCATGGTTTTTTAATAATTATTTTATGCTACACCTTTGCTACAAGTGGTTAAAACCTAACATCATTATAAATTTCTTGGTTAAAAGATAAATATAATTTAAACTTCTAATAACAAGATCTGACAAAATCAATCTCACTCTCTCACACTCTCTCCCACACTCTCTCTCCCTCTCTCCCTCTCTCTTTCACTCTCCTTCTCTCTCTCCCACTCTCTCCCTCTCTCCTTCTCTCTCTCCCTCCCTCTCTCTGAATTTTTCTCAAGCAGTTTATAAATAAATATGTTGATCTCACTCTATAAATAAAAACAAATTAATATCAAACATTTTTTCGATATTGCTACATTAAGAGTAAAATAGACATTTCACGTTTCTTCTTATGCAATTCCGGTACAGATTTTCACCGCTGTAGCAGTTAATTCCTTTTTAAAAAATTAACTCAATTCACAAAAAAATTTGCAAATAAATATGTTGATCTCAATTTATAAATAAAAACAAATCAATAGCAAAAATGTTTTTCGATATTGCTACATTAAATGTAAAATAGGCATTTCACGGTTCTTCTGGTAAAATTCTGGTACAGTTTTGCACCGCTGTAGCAGTTAATTTCTGTCATATATTTGTCTCAATGCACAAAACATTTATAAATAAATATGTTGATCTCACTTTATAATTAAACACAAATCAATAGAAAACATTTTTTCAGATATTGCTACATTAAATGTAAAATAGGCATTTCACGTTTTTTCTGGTAAAATTATTGATCTCACTTTATAAATAAAAATATCCATAACAAACATTATTTCAAATATTGCTACATTAAATGTAAAATATTCATTTCACGGTTCTTCTGGTAAAGTTCTGGTACAGTTTTGCACCGCTGTAGCAGTTAATTACTGTCACATATTTTTCTCAATACACAAAACATTTATAAATAAATATGTTGAACTCACTTTATAAATAAAAACAAATTAATATAAAACATTTTTTCGATATCGCTACTTTAAATGTAAAACAGGTATTTCACGTTTTTTCTTGTGAAATTCCGGAACAAAATTTTCACCTCTGTACCAGTTAATTTCTTAGAAAAACTTTCCTCAAATTACAAACAGTTTATAAATAATATCTCACTTTATAAATAAAAACAAATCAATAGCAAACATTTTTCCGATATTGCTGCCTTAAATGTAAAACAGGCATTTCACATTTCTTCTAGTTAATTTCTGTAAGACGTTTTTCTCAATTCAGAAGAAAATAACTAAATTTGTTAACCATTTTAGTGAGATGAAACGATATCGCACTTCGCTTGTTATGTGCTCGCTATCGCGCTTCTCTTGGGCGAAACTTGCGACAATGTGATGTATGCAGCAGTAAAAAAAATGGTAATGGAATGGTAACATAATTTGAGCTATATGTAAAAAAGGAATTCATGGAATTTGTGCAGCTAAACATTGTTGTTATAAGTGAGAATAAAGAATATTTTTGTTGTTAAAAATGACTTGTTACATAGTAATTAGTGTTAATTATATCCATTTCTATTGTTCTCCAAAAATGACTATGCATTTCATTCCGCACTATTAGCATATATATATTAGAAAACACTTCAGCACTCAAACGGTTAACCTTTTACAGTCCATTGTTCCCAAAATGGAACATAATATTAATAAAATTATTTAAAATTAAATTTCATCAATATTGATACAAAAAAATTAGCAAATGTAGTAAAAGGACTACTCGATTTTCAGAAATGGAAGCTATATTTCTATGATTAATACAAAAATGCATAAAAATCATAAAAATGACTCTTTTCATCATTTTCTATTGAGCACATATTAAAAATTCACATAAATGTAAAAAAAACATCTAATGCTTCTAAAATCCAGTTGGTATCCTTAAAACAACTTTAATTTATTTAAAAAATATGAAATTCGACATTAATAATCAGAAACGTAACTGGAATAATTTATTAATTATTGATGTTCCCATTTGGGAACAATGGACTGTTGCCGCTATACTCGACGAAATAATTTCCTCTAAGGAGAGCATTTCTTGAAAAGAGTAGGAAATGAAGAGGAATTCCCTAATTTTATGAGAGGGCATTTCAATTATATAAGCAGTCTAGTGCATTCGCTTTTCAGATATTATTTTGAATTGTTAAATATATTTTGTCTGTGAACTACAAGTTACAACCGCTCTTCTAAGAACTGCACCAAGGAAAATTAGGCCTCAACCTGGACCCAAAGTTCACCGCCCTATATCACAGAGAAAAATTGATGGCCATTTTCTTGTACAAACAACACAAGGTAGATGTGCACAGTGCACAGTAAATGCAAGATTATCTTGCAATGAGTGCAAGAAAAAATTGCATCTCTATTGATTTCCAATATATCATGACATAAAGGTATAAACTCATGTTTTTGATATTTGTTTAAGAAAATGTTGTTTTCATTTAAATTTATAATTTTTAAACTTTATTGATATTTGTCATTAAATTTAAAAATAAATTTTAAATTTATTCTAATTATTTTTCTTATTATTTAATACTTAATATATATATCATTCTACTCAATTTGAGGATCCAGTGTATAGTCAGAAGTGGCCACTGTTTCCAATTGGGAAAATCATGGAAATCGTAAAAGAAATTTTTTTTCCACAATTAAATGACTAACATATCTTAACTGAAGCATTAGAAGGCAAGATATGGAAAAATATAATTTAAAATATATCTGGATCTGAATCCAGCCGGTAAAAGGTTAATATCTATTTATAGATAAAGAAAAATTTCAATAGACACGATATTTCTTATCCGATACTTACTTTTACAATAAGTTTAAAATTGGCATTTCCCCAATTCCCCGCTTGTGATTCCCAACCACACAAAGAAATGTTGGAAAACTTCTATAAAAACTCTTCTCCAGAAAGAAATAAGAAAACTTGTTGAAGATATTCTCTAGAAACGGGAAGCATACTTGTATTTTTATATAACTCTGCAGAATATCTGGCCAGACTGTCATACAATCAGAACATATCACGTGTCAAATACCATTTTTCAAGTTCTAGCTTGCAGAAGAATGTTTTTGAGGTAAAACATTTTTTCTTTACTCCTGAACAGTCTCTACAGAATATTTCTTTTTTACAAGAATGTTTGTGGAAGCAAAGTTTTCAATATTTGACAAATAATTGCAGTTTTCTGATGAGCAAAAATAATTACTTTTTCTAAAATTCAAAATATGGAAACTGAATGCTGATTATGAAAGATAATTCTTTAAGTACCGATTGCTTTTTAAATTAGTTCTTGTCTTATGATTGCTAAAATACCAATTCTTTATGCTAGGAATGCTAAACATTTTGATAAAAAATCAATAGTTCTTAAAATTATCCAAAATTTGTAGCTAATAAATGTGATTTTCGGCAGTTTTAATTAAACATTAGGGTTAAAATATGCAACAAGATTCCAAACAGTTTATTTTCTTTTTGCATTCTTAAAACTATTTCCGTTTTTTTAGTATTAGCACATTGTGTACAGGTACATTTAGCAGCCGGACTGTACCAGGAGGGGGCGTTTTGGGCGTCAATTTAGTTATTCGTTTAAATCTCAAAAGATCGTAAATTATTTAATTTTTAACCAACATTTCGTATTTCATATTGAGATATATAAGCAAATATGTAAAATGAAATATATAAATAACAGCCATAAGATTTTTGTAAAAAAATGTATATTTTTTAGTGGATAAATTTATAACAGTGTCATAAATATGAAAAGTCAAATAGATATAGTTTTAACTTTTTCGAATTATGTTATATATAAACAGTTTTACATTATAAAAAAATGAAAAGAGCAATCATTAACAAATAATGTAAACAGTAGTATTTATTTGTCTAAATTTTTCCAGAATCTATGTAGTAGACAAGAACATTCGGCTTCGTTTTCCTGTCTATACCGTTATTTTTGTACCCACAAACAAACCATGTTGTTACACTCACCCGTACTAGTACGTGACCCTCGCTGAAGTATCAATCGTCAGAAAACTTACCAGTACGTGTCCTCTATACAATGTGTTAAAATAACTTTAGGAGCCTAGAGTTTTTATAAATCATTTTTGTAAGTTACACTTTACGTTCATATAGTTTGTAATACAACTAAATTAAAAGCATGCAAAATTTATAAATTCTAGTTTTAATTTAAAAAAAAAATTACTTCTTACATAATACATTACCAAGTCCAGCAAAATTTATACTTCACTATTATTATACATCAAAATAGATATTTATTTTATATTTTCATTTCATTAAAACTGATTTTAAGTTATAAATAATACTTCAAAATTCAGTGTACAGAAACAAAAATATTTCTTTTGAATTACCTTTCAGATAAATCAATTAAAAAATGCCACAAAAAGTCTAAATATACTTTGTAGAAATATTAAAGAAAATTTTAAAAACTAAAAGCGATTTTATAGGCACAATAGCTTTAAATATATATATATATATATATATATATATATATATATATATATATATATATATATATATAGAGAGAGAGAGAGAGAGAGAGAGAGAGAGAGAAAGGAAGATGGAGATTATAATCAGACAAATTTTCTATTTTGATTCTATGAAGCACCATCTGAATTATCAGAATTGCAAATTCTAATCAAGAATCAAGAATGGCACTTTGCATGCGCTTCGTCGACTGATTCCGTTTTTATTGTTTTGTAATTCTTTTTCACAACATAGAATAATAGTGAAATTAGAAACTCAAAAATCTATAAAAATACACCTTTTGATAAATTATTAAATAAAATTATATCCTATTAATTCTCGTTTTTACTATTGAAAGTAAAGAACCGAAATCTATTTTTAAAAATATTTCCGAAAATGTTTTTTACTGAATTATTGATTTTTCCTCGGTTATATTAACTTCTCTGAATATTCTATATTTTCTTTCTCAAGATGGAGAAGGAATGTTTTCTTTCTCTGCCTTAAGATAATTAGCAAGAATTATTCGTGCATTAATCCCTGGAAGACAGTTAAGGGAAATGCATATTAATGAATTTTTAATCGCATTAGAATTCTGCGCTGTATTTTCATATTTTCACTGATAGAATTAAAGAGAAATGGAAGTATTTATTTGGATAAAATAGGAAGTGAGAAAAAACTTTGTATATGTCTTACAAAAAATGGGCTAGCTCTCTCTCTCTCTCTCTCATATATATATATATATATATATATATATATATATATATATATATATATATATATATATATATATATATACTTCTACATCTATCTCTCTATCTCTATCTCTATCTCTCCCTCTATCTCCATCTATCCCTCCCTCTATCTCTCTCTATCCCTCTCCCTCTCTCTCTCTCTCTATCCCTCTCCCTCTATCTCTCTCCATCTATCTATCTATCTATCTATCTATCTCTCTCTATCTATCTATCTATCTATCTATCTATCTATCTATCTATCTCTCTCTCTCTCTCTCTATCTATCTATCTATCTATCTATCTATCTATCTATCTCTCTCTCTCTCTCTATCTATCTATCTATCTATCTATCTATCTCTATCTATCTATCTATCTCTATGTCTCTATCTCTGTATCTCTGTATCTATCTATCTATCTATCTATGTATCTATCTATCTATCTATCTATCTATCTATCTCCATCTCCATCTCTCTCTATATCTATCTATATCTCTCTATATTTATCTATATATCTCTATATCTATCTATATCTCGCTATATTTATCTCTATATCTCTATATCTCTATATCTCTATCATTTTATCTCTATATCTCTATCTATATCTATCATCTGTTTATCGATCTATATATCTATATCTCTTTATCTACCGATTGATCAATCTATATATCTCTATCTATATATCTCTCTATATCAAAATTATTACACTTAAACTACGTCTCTAAAATATTTCTTTATCCCTATCTTATTTTTTCATATCTATTTTCCCAACCGTCTAATATCTTATTTAAAGGAATGTACGCTGACTTAAAATTCTCACCACCAATCAAAGCGAACTCCGAAACAAATGCTAATTGCCTGTCCAATCGCCAGATATTCCAACTGGCTCAATGAAATGATTCACTTTTCCCAGTGATCTAAGTTACCGTCTGATTGCTAATAATGCTGACTAAATTTTATTTGGAGCGCTACGGTCTACTGTTTTACAAACGAGGGCTAATGAGACCGTGACCTACTGCTTAAAGCCGATTCCTAACGTCTAAAAATATCCATGCCTTAGTGGGATTCAAACCCACGAACAACGATAAGCTACTCTCTCTTTGGAGAAGAAATCGTCTCATCTCTCTCTGTGGGGCTGACTTTGTAAATACAAAAGTATTTCAGTGTGTTATTTCAGGTCACACTAATGTGTCATTTCATACATTTGACCTTCCGTTTGATTATCTAAAGAACTATTGGTGTTACTATAAAGTAGTGATTCCAGTTCAGAATTTGGTGAAATTTCTGCCGCAAATACATAAATATAATATACTTTTAGTTTGGGTTGCAAAGCGAGGTACCAAAATAAGTAAAAAGAATAAATTTTATCAAAAAACAATCAATTTCATCTTATAAACCGAAATTTCAGCAACTAAAACAACGAACCGCATAGCATTTTATAAATTGGAAAGTTTCATACTGTGTTACTATTATCCTGTAATTCGTATTACCCTCTATACACTATAATATATATATATATATATATATATATATATATATATATATATATATATATATATATAGAATATATATATATAATATACAGATACATATACATATATATACATATAGAATATATATATAATATACATATACATATATATGCATATAGAATACATATATAATATACACGTACATATATATACAAATAGAATATATATATAATATACACGTACATATATATATATATACAAATAGAATATATATATAATATACACATACATATATATACATATAGTATATATATATATAATATACACATACATATATATACATATAGAATATATATATAATATACACATACATACATATACAAATAGAAATATATATATATATATATATATATAATATACATATATATATATACATATAGAATATATATATAATATACATATATATATACATAATATACACACATATATATATATACATATAGAATATATATATATATATATATATATATATATATATATATATATATATATATATATATATATATACACACATATATAGAATATATATATATATATATACACACATATATAGAATATATATATATATATATATACACACATATATAGAATATATATATATATATACATATATATAGAATATACACACATATATATATATACATATAGAATATATATATATATATAATATATATATATAATATACACATACATATATATATATATATATATATATATATAGAATATATATATAATATACATATACATATATATACATATAGAATATATATATAATATACATATATATATACATATAGAATATATATATATAATATACACATACATATATATATATAATATATATATATATATATATATAGAATATATATATAATATACACATATATATACATATATACATATATACATACATACACATATGCATATACACTTATACATATATACATACATACACATATACATATACACTTATACATATGTATACATATATCCTCTAAACACTATATACATCAAACTTTCTACTCTTATGGACCAATCCCTACTAATCATTTTACCTTCGAATTTCTCCTCGAATTCCTTATTCTGCAAACGGAATTTACCTTTCCCATTATGGAAACAGTAGGGACTAGGCATTGAATACAGCCCAAACACACGTAGTAAAATATTTTAGAGGTGTCCACTAATGGCCAGCATGACAGCCTTTGTCGTAATTGTTTAATACTTAATCGAACAGACGAGCGTAGTGTGAAGTTAAGTTGAATGAAAGGGACATCAGCTGAGCTTCGTTGTTTTGTACCGCATGCTCTCTCGAATCTGCTTTCAGAGAGAAGAGTGAAGTATTTGGTAAATGAAACAGATATATTAACAGAGTCACTATCAATGAAATAATGATATGTCGATATTTCATTTCTATGTACACGTATGTCAAACTTCATTTGCATAGAATTTCCATTGAACCAACGATTTCCACGCATCATTATTCATCATCCCCAATATAATAATAGCCTAAGTTATCTATCCCTCTGTCCTCAAATTTTTGAAGCGGTTAAACCTGGAATGGATAGAGACATCCATATTGGATTCTTGAGGAGTTAGGGTTAGGAAAATTCAAAACAAGTAAAACGTTCAAAATTCATTCCTTCCCCCTTGTTTTCGAGAGATTTATGCCATTATTTCAAGCCTTATTTTCCCCTGTTTAGATAAGACGTGCTGTGGTGTAGTATAATATACATATAAATATATATACATATAAATATATACACATATACATTTATTCATATACACATATATACATATATCCTCTAAACACTATATATATCAAACTTTCTACTCTTATGGACCAATCCCTACTAATCATTTTACCTTCGAATTTCTCCTCGAATTCCTTATTCTGCAAACCGAATTTACCTTTCCCATTATGAAAACAGCATAGACTAGGTATTGAATACAGCCCAAACACACGTAGTAAAATATTTTAGAGGTGTCCACTAATGGCCAGCATGACAGCCTTTGTCGTAATTGTTTAATACTTAATCGAACAGACGAGCGTAGTGTGGATTTAAGTTGAATGAAAGGGACATCAGCTGAGCTTCGTTGTTTTGTACCGCATGCTCTCTCGAATCTGCTTTCAGAGAGAAGAGTGAAGTATTTGGTAAATGAAACAGATATATTAACAGAGTCACTATCAATGAAATAATGATATGTCGATATTTCATTTCTATGTACACGTATGTCAAACTTCATTTGCATAGAATTTCCATTGAACCAACGATTTCCACGCATCATTATTCATCATCCCCTATAAAATAATAGCCTAAGTTATCTATCCCGCTGTCCTCAAATTTTTGAAGCGGTTAAACCTGGAATGGATAGAGACATCCATATTGGATTCTTGATGAGTTAGGGTTATGAAAATTCAAAACGAGTAAAACGTTCGAAATCCATTCCTTCCCCCTTGTTTTCGAGCGATTTGTGCCATTATTTCAAGCCTTATTTCCCCCTGTTTAGATAAGACGTGCTGTGGTGTAGTACATTGATGTTGTTACTTCAAAGTATTTTATAGCCCAAGTTTACTTTATATCATCTTTAATTATAGTAAAATGCCACTGATCTATATTACGACATTCAAACACTGAACAAAAGACAAGGAAATATGCTAAAAAAAATATTTTTAAAAAACTAAAAATTAAAAGAAGCACTCCACATGCTACGCCTGAAAAAAACAATTGCCAATGTCCAAGAGAACGCTGCCTTCTTTTCCTTCCTTCTTTCTACTCAGGCAACCCTATACTTTTTCCATTATCCTGAGCTGATGTGTTCGTTGTTCCATTGTCCTTTCCACAATGCGTCCTTTCCCGGCTCTGGCCAGAAGGACCGGGACTCCAAGGATGGTCCTGTATCGCCTCCTGGAGACCAATCACAACTCTCCAAATCTTGGTGAAGTTTAAGTGCAATCGTTTTCACTGGCCACACCACACGCTTCCTTGAGTAGCGAAAAAAACTTTCAACCCACAACGTGTGAATGCTGCGAGCAAATCAGTTTCGCAAACCTTATGTCAAACATAGCTGAACTCTCCCAAGACGGTTAAATTTGTCACATAATAGATAGGTAAAAGTAACATGTTTTCTAGCATTATGACATCCTTCCTTTAACCATCTCATTTAATCATTTTTTTTTATTTTAAATTATTTAAATATCGTCTGCATTATTTTCATACGTTTTACAACTGAGCTTAGTAATTACGTAAATAATTTTTTGTATTTGGCTTCAATAATCGATTAGGTACATATGTGTCACATAATAAATAGGTTAAAATAGCATATTTTCAAGCATCATGACGTCATTCCTTTAACCATCTCATTTAATCATTTTTTATTTTAAATGATCTAAATATCGTCTACATTATTTTCATACGTTTTACAATTGAACTTAGTAATTACGTAAATAATTTTTTGTATTTGGCTTCAATAATCGATTAGGTACATATGTGTCACATAATAAATAGGTTAAAATAGCATATTTTCAAGCATTATGACGTCATTCCTTTAACCATCTCATTTAATCATTTTTTATTTAAAATTATTTAAATCTCGTCTGCATTATTTTCATACGTTTTACAACTGAACTTAGTAATTACGTAAATAATTTTTTGTATTTGGCTTCAATAATAGATTAGGTACATATGTGTCACAAAATAAATAGGTAAAAATAACATGTTTTCTAGCATTATGAAGTCATTCCTTTAACCATCTCGTGTAACCATTTCTTATTTTAAATTATTTAAACATCGTCTGCATTATTTTCATCCGTTTTACCACTGAACTTAGATATGACGTGAATAATTTCCTTTTATATATGGCTTAAATAATAGATTAGGTACGTATGTGATAATTTTAAATTGAATCATCGATTATTTTTTGCAGCAATGAAAATTTTATCACAGGCATTAACAACAAATTCTATCTACCATTAGCATTCCATGTAGTATTATGACGTCATTCCTGTAACCGTCTCCTTTAGTCATTTATTTTAAATTATTTAAATATCGTGTGCATTATTTTCATACGGTTTTATCACTAAACTTAGATATTAGGTCAGTAATTTTCTTTTATATTTGGCATAAATAATAGATTAGGTACATACGTGATAATTTTAAATTGAATCGTCGATTATTTTTGATTTCCATGAAAATTTTATCACCGGTTTTAACAACAAATTCTTTTCATAAAAGTCTAGGAGTCTATTTCACGGACATAAATATCTAGCGTTTAAGTTATGTATCTTTGAAAATTAAGAAGTCCGTTTGTGTGTTTGTTTTTTATACATAGCCACACGGTTTGACTAAATGAATTAAATTCAACGTGATTCTAAACTAAAACTTTAGAGGAGTAGGAAGATAACCAAATTATTGAGCGTGTACCAGATAATTCTCAGACAAAAAAACAAATCCTTTTTTTACCTGCCTCATAGGGTACTTTACAATTCTGGAAAATTAAAAATTATACGGATCCCGTCATATGACGGGCTATTTGCTCATCATGATAATTAGGAATAAGAATTAATATTTCGATACATAATTTAAACAAGAAGTACCAAAAGTATGTGTTCACTCAATTTAAACAGTCGTAGCAAAGTAAAAACTGTATTTTCAGTTTCAGAAGTGATATGATGTGTCTTACTTAATCTCCGAAAATTCGTAATCTACTGACTTTAGACTCTGCCAGCTTTATAGAGGTTGGCTACTGCAATAGAAAACCTGTTGAACGGAGTTCTTATAATGCTTTCGGGAGAGTATTCTTTTATAGGAAAAACTATGTTTTTATAGTGACTATCTCATGTTTTTTCTTTAGCAAGTACAAAAACAAAAAAAATTAATTCCTGCTAACATCATCCCTTTTTATATAACTAACATATAGACCATCATATAACGGCATCCGTTAAATTTTTAATTTTCCAGAATTGTGAAGTACCATATGAGGCAAGAAAAAATGGTTTGATTTTTTTGGCTGAGAATTATCTGGTACACTCTCAATAATTCTTTTATCTTTACTGACCGCATGTTAGTTGCCAACTTTAATTTATATTTCCATATTACGTGATAGGATGGACAGCAGAGGTTTTAATATTGACAGTGATTATTTGGCGGTATATATGATTGACGTCCAAAATGGAGCGAATCGATTGCAAACCGTGTTGCTATGTATAAAATAGAAACACACAAACGAACAAACTTCTTAATTTTCAAAGATATATAACTTAAACGCTAGATATTTCTTAGTCCGTGAAATAGACTCCTAGATTTTTATGGAAAAAATTTGTTGTTCGCACCGGTAATTAAATTTTCATTGCAAACAAAAATAATCATTAAATTAAAAATTATCACATATGTCCCTAATCTATTATTTAAGCCAAATATCAAGGAAAAGTATTTACGTCATATCTAAGTTCAGCGATAAAACGTATGAAAATAATGCAGACGATATTTAAATAATTTAAAATAACAAATTATTCAATGAGATGATTAAAGGAATGACTTCATAATACTACAAAATTTTATTTTCATCTACTGATAATGTGATAAATAGATAAATTTAATCCCCTGTTCTTAACCGGTCTCCCGAACGTAATCACTAAAAGGCTCGCTCCGGAAGCCTTCACTAGGTCAAAGCACCTCCGTAAAAAATGTCGAAAAGCCCCGAGTCACAAAACTCTAGGCTTTTTTTACCTGGGGGTCTGTTACGGTCCTATCAACCGTTTTTTGATCAGTTACGATTCCAGTTACCAGATAACTCCACCTAAGGTTACAGCTAGTTTTTTAATTGAATTCTCGTTCGCTAGCTGTTCCGATTCCGGAATTCTCGAGGCAATCTTCAGGAATCATGACCGCGACCGATCAGGGGCGTGACGCCTATTCAACCGAACGGTCAACATCTCAGACACTGCGTCAGTTCTCTATTGTAGTCGGGTCGAAACGGGAGGGTTTCAGGTCAGCTGATTTCCGTCGTTAGTGTTCTGAACAAAGGGGGATCTTCAAGAGATTTCTTCTACTGTACAAAATTTGCTATTTACCCGCATTAGATATCATCTTGTCATTTTCGTTAAATTTATCCTGCTTCGAGCCTACTCGAAGTTTCAACTACAGTAAGACACTGCTTAACGCGGGGGATACGTTCCATCAAAGTAGAGTGTAATGCGAAACAGCGCTAAACGAGGCTATCTTAACATGTAAATAATGGGGTTAGGGGAAAATGGAGAGAAAATTGGTTAGGTATTAAATTTAATAGTATTTTTAAATGAAAATAAAACTAAACATTTATTTCTTACAAAAATAAAAATAATATAAACGAATATACTTATAAAAACAAATAAAATTCTAAATCAGTCAGATCATTCAGTCTATTCTGTGTTTCCATTTTTCTGCCTTTTTGTCAAGACGCATATAATGTAGTTTGCGCTTTCCTTTTGCATTCTGTTAGAAGTTGTTGATAAGTGGATAAAGCATCTATAACACCCCGTCTTGTTTTTGAACTCCTCTCAAAATTTGGATCATTTTCAACAAATTGGTCCATAATTTCAGTTATAGTGGTCAAACGTCTTCTTACAAACGCCATCGAAGTCTTACCATCGAAATCACTACTATCAATATTTTTGTTTTCTTCTTGCTCAGTTAATTCCTTGAGCTCATCATTAGAAAGACTAGTTGGTGTTTCTTGAACTATTTCTTCGATGTCTTCCACATTTACTTAATCTTTTCTTGTTTTTTATTATCACCCATGATAAAAACTAAAGATCATAATATTTGTCACTGTATTAATCGTTATAGTATTGTATAAATTTATACTTACAATAATGTCAACAAATGTTTCAAATGATAAAAATGCGTCCGTACAGCACCGCACCTAACAAGAAACACAACTACACTGTTTGGAATGTAGCTTTTGGACATGTAGCTCTGCGAGGAATTTCGGGGAATCCCCGGGTTGAAATAAAAGAGCGCCAAGCCGAAACGGCGCTAAACGAAACAGGCCGAACGCTGGCCGATTGGTTAGGGCGCTGATCGTCGGTACCGGAGTTCGTGGGTTTGAATCCCACTATGGCATGGATGTTCATAGCCGTTCGGAATCGGCTTTAAGCAGTAGGTCCCGGTCTTATTAGCCCTCGTGTGCAAAACAGTAGACCAAAGCGCTCCAAACCAAACCAAACCTAAACGAAACAGCGTTAAGCGGGATCTTACTGTATCTTAAATATTACACTCAACTTCCTATCTTTCAAACCTCAGTGAGAAACACAAATTCTAAAATTTATACTTTCAAAGACGAACCGAGGGCATTCGTTTTACTTCCACCAACTCATCTGATTCCTTACTCTATTAACCCTTTATCGAACAGTGGTTTCGCAGTGAAGCCACTGGCAAATCACTTTTTTTCTATTTAAAAAAAATGTGAAAGTGTTTTCGGTTTTTTATGTTTTTGACACTTAAAACTTACAATAATTGATAGTACTACATTTAATTTACTTTTTCTTTTATATATGCATTTAAGCTTGATGAACCTGGAAAGTTAGTAATTCTATTTTTTCACTTGTGGCTCCAAACAAAAATATCTATTCAAATAATACTTATAAATTTATGTACTATTTATTTAATATACTTTTTAAAAACACTTATTTATTGTTCTTCCAATAGAATCAAAATTTTAAAAAGTATTATGTTCATGCTGTACAAGGGTTTGTCACTTGGTTTGTCAGTTAACCCCCCCCCCCTCAATCCCTCTTACGGTATGCAAACCCCCTCTAAGGATTGTAAATAAAAAATTTAATACATTTTGTATTTATAAGGTTCATAGGTAATATTTATAAACTAATTTTAATAAATCTCAAAGAGTTTATGTAAATGAAATTTAAAGGGTTAACTGAATGCAAACGTCCCTTTATGAAAACCTTATATAAAAGGCGGAGTATGTATGAGAGGTACTTCGCAAATCATTTTGCAGACCCATTTTACGTCCGCTAATGGCTAGTGTAATGGCATTTGCCGTAATTGTATAGCTCTTAATAGCACAGAAGACGTACATTCCCAGAGAGGTGAAAGCATGACCAGGAGGGGAAGGTATCCACCCCTGCCGAGAGGTTAAGGAAGATGAAATGAAAATCAGTACAGTTTACATAGTGTTGTACATGCTCACTCAAAAACGTTATCATACAGAAAGGAATATTATGGTTTTGGTGGCTCGCTTAATGACTATTAATGGTGGGTTTTAATGGGCAGTTGAATTTGAAAGTTTTGTAGACCATTCTCGCCTTGAAAACGTTTGATAAACAACGGGAAAAGAAAGAGCTATTTTGTAAGAAGGATACATTATCCTAGGCAGTTTCAATGAAATCGTGTAAACTTCCAGTATCTAATTTCTACACGTGTGTATAACATGTTTCATTATTCAGTAAATTTCAATGTAGTATTTTTCAGGCCTATTTTACTTTCATTAACAGCTAGTGTAATGGCATTCTTGTAATTGCTTAGTACTTAATAGCCGAAGGGTATCCGGCCATCCATTAATTGTCAGCTGTCATGGTCAGTTGAATTTGAAGCCTTTCTAGAAAATTATGATCTTGAAAAAGTTTGAAAGACACCATGAAGAGAAAAAAATATATGATAAGTTGGAAAGATATATTATATAATATAGATTTAATAAAGTCGTGTAAGCTGACAATTTTTACGTATATGTATATATCTCAGTTACATTGAGCAGTAAATTTTAGTTCATTACAGAATTCCCTCTCACCGCTATTATATGAGCTTTATTTTTATTACATAATTTAAGCTGGGAGAGCCAACAGATATATCTCCAAATTACATGTTATGTTCTCTTAACATCTTTAAAGTATAAGTTATAAATACAAACTTAAAATTCATGAGATTTTTCTTACACAACTTTTGAGAAATTATGCTTCTCATTTTTGATTTTTTTTTGTCTGACATAGGGGTTGCTCACAATCCTGTAGAACATCTGTCTTCGGTTGTCCAAAATTATGTAGTGCCAAGTACATTAATGGAAATAAATTATAAACTAATCTTGAAAAATCGCGTATATTGTTTAATGCATGATAATATCGAAGAGATTATTTCAAATATAATTTAAGGTCTATTAGTTAACATTATGGTCAATAATATCTTCTTTAGACAAATGTAACTGCCTAGTCTCAAAAAGTCTTAAATTTCTACTTTCAGTTACTAATTATTTATACTTATGCATCTCATGTCGAATTCAATTATATGTAAACCCCCTGTATTGTTTAATGAAACATAATATCTCAGATTAAGTTCACTGTAGCGAAATACGGATACACTTGCTAGTTATTTATATTTCATCTACCTCTACCTCCTCAAACTGCATTTTATACTACGGAAAAAAATTAAAATATATCATGGAGAATATACTCCACTGCATTTCGGTTGCAGAGCACAGTTTTAAATAAAGACAGATCTTCACTGGACACTAAAGGAAGCTCGGATACCCAATGGAATGCGAGATTGCCGCGCATAATTGCTGAAGATGCTGTCAGACAGATTTAGAAATAAGGAGATGGGAGTGCATCAGATTATGAATACGGCCGTTATTTAGGACGGAATTTTAATGTGCGCCAAATCTGGATGTCGTCCTTCAACACAAATTAAACCGGAGCTGTGTGATATCCACGTGCATTGTCATATTTCAACCGGCGATAAAATTTTCTTGAACTCTGGAGTTTTAAAAATTTTCTTCTCACATTCAATGTGCCTCATGAAAAATACGTACATTACTCATTGTTAATTTAAACATATATTTCAATAAATTAGAAAATTATTGATGTATATACTGTATAATCAATATAATATTTTACTAATTAAATTATTTATATAATTTTAGCAAAAGATATTTGTAAAAATATACAAACATTTAAACAGCACATATTAATTTATTTTTACACGTTTTTAATCGGGTATTTTAAAACCATTTAAATGAATTAATGTTTAGTAAATATAAACCGTCAATAACTGCTAGGTGTGAGAGTTCAGCTACGTTTGACATAAGGTTTGCGAAACTGATTTGCTCGGCGCACTCACACATTGTGGGTTGAATGCCCAAATTTTTTCGTGACTCCAGGAAACGTGTGTTGTGGCCAGTGAAAACGATTGCACTTAAACTTCACCAAGATTTGGAGAGTTGTGATTGGTCTCCAGAAGGCAATACAGGACCATCCTTGGAGTCTCGGTCTTTCTGGGCAGAGCCGGCAAAGGACAATGGAACAACGAACGCATCAGCACAGGATAATGGAAAAAGTATAGGATTGCCTGAGTAGAAAGAAGGACGGAAAAGAAGGCAGCGTTCTCTTGGACATTTGGCAATTTTTTTTTCAGATATAGCACGTGGAGTGCTTCTTTTAATTTTTAATTTTTAAAATATTTTTAGCATATTTCCTTGTCTTTTGTTCTATATTTGAATGTTGTAATATAGATCAGTGTTATTTTACTATAATTAAAGACGATATAAATTAAACTTGGGTTTATTAATGGCTTTGAAATAACAACATTAATTGTTTTGTTTAATAATGGAGAGAAAAATTAATTTTACTACTGAAACCCATTTCACTTAAATCAAGTAAAAATATTATCTTTCAAAACTTTGTAATTGTTTATGTGATTTTAAAATATTATTTGCCTATAGTATTTTGTCTTATATAACATTATTCCTTGAAAAATATTTTAATCAATTTTTTTTTAACTGGGGATATGAAACTCTTCTCCCACCATGGTTTCGGTGGTTGTTTTTGGTTGGACATGGGAGTGAGTGTTATCTGTTAATTTAAATATACGTCATTCAAATTGTATTTTAATTTTTTACAGTAGCTTCTTCCAAATAAAAATTAGTTTTAATTGTTACACTGTCCTGTACCATACCTTAAAATATGTACCATGATTTTGGGATTAGCCTATATATAGGTAGGCGGTACTATCTTTTAAACCGGAAATACTCCCTCAGTGGTCGATTCTCCATCCTTTTTTTCTTACATGACAACAATTTATTACCTCTTAAAATTACCACAAGTAAACTCCATTTAATTCACATTAGTGATTCCTGCATTTTACTACACATAACTTAACCAACATTTTCAAGTGTTGTGCGAGTATTTGTTATTTTCTTCATTTATTTTCAGTTACCAAGGAAGCCATTGCAAAAATATCAGTTTTTTCTACTTTTATTTTTCGATAAAATTTCTTAGGATATTAAAGATTTTTTTTCCTTCCTAAAGAAAAAGAAAATGTATTATGCATGTATATTATATATGTATTATATACATGTAAATATATGTTTGTGTATATATATGTGTAAATATGTGTGTGTAATATATGTGCATATATATGTATGTAAACATATATATGCAAATTTATGTGTATGTATGGTAATTAACACCGACACATGTGTGTAAGTATGTATGTATAGTGATATAGTAATTAACACACAAGTGTATGTGTATGTATATACGTGTGTATGTATATGTGTGTTTGCACGTGTATATATATCTGTATATGTATACATGTGCATATGTATTATGTATGTATATGTATGTTTAGTATATATGTATTATATATATGTAAATATATGTGTGTATATATATGTAAATATATATAAATATGCAAATTTATGTGTATGTGTATGTTCGATTGTTGTTCTATTTTTTACAATACGTCGAATAGGGGGCCGTATAGGCCATCTTCCTGGAAGCAGCCCGATACAAATTAGCCTTTGCAGAAAAGTTGTCAGTGGATAAAAAGTGAAAATTGATTCTGACCAAGGAAGCACAAATTGTGAAATGGTTAAAATTCATAACCCCTCCTTTAAGCCATAAAGGGCAGTCAGGAGTGTTGCACACCAATTCGGTGCAAGTGTCTTTTTGGAGATAGTCATATCCCGTCAGAATTCTAAAATTTGCAGAGAAGGTCTATCTGAGAGGATTCATTGGGCCTGGGTTATAGAGAAGGCCTTTAGCATCATTCTCTTGATTTCGGAGAATGAAATTTTTGCAGACCTGGAGATAACTGAAAATGACTGACTCAGCGGCGAGTCAATAGAAGACTGATGAAGTGTATGTTCGAAAGAAAAAAAATGTTAGATTTATACGTATATATATGTTACAAATTATCCCAGATATGATAGCACATATACTTACCTACAATTTTTATTTTTGAAAACTAAGTTTAGAAAATTAAGTGAAAATATTTTTTGAGGGGGCTATAATTATCTGTTCCAAATAATCGAATAAAACATGACATTTTGTTATTATTACTATTATTAAGTTCAGATGTGAATTGGAATTCGAAAAGAATAATTATTGCATGTAATTCCAGATAGATTTTTAAATGACGAGATAGGAATGGTTTGGTTTGATTTGGAGTGCTACTGTGTACTTTTTGCAACACGAGGGCTAAAGAGACCGGGACCTACAGGTTAAAGCCGATTCCGAATGGTACGAACATCCATGCCACTGTGGGATTCGAACCCAAGAAACCTGGTACCGAAGGCCAGCACTCTAACTAATCAGCCATCGCTCGGCATGACGAGATAGGATGTACACGATTATTAATAAATTCACAGAACACAACTATTTCCTTTTTCCAGGAACGAAATTACGTTGGTATGATCATGTTAGCTACCTCCTCTTTCCACACCATCTGACATATCCTAGGAACCAAAAAGGCTCAGCAAACATGTTGTTTAGCTAGGAAATAGATCATGAAAATCTTGCATTTGTATTACAAAATTACGACACTTGATTTGCAAATCTATCGGGCAATGCATTACATATAACGATGCAATGTGAACGATGCAGTCTGAAATTAATAAATAATGAAATAAAATAATTTTTAATGATTTTCTCTACGTCTGATTTTCACTTTTGTTTCGGAGTTCAAGAAAGAAGTGAAAATCTAAATTACCGCGTCTAGCACCAGAAAATACTTTTTTCTGTTTCAAAACATGTCTTATACATTTTTCGAAAATTATTGTATAAATAACTTCCAATGAAATACTACGATATTTAAACTAAAACAGAATTTTTCACATCCCCTATATAATAATAGCCTAAGTTGTTTGACCATCTGTCCGTCTGTCAGCGAATTTATGAAGCGGTTGTACCTGGAATGGATGCAGTAATCCATATTTGATTTTTTATGAGTTAGGGTTAGCAAAATTCAAAACGCATTCGAAAACGTTCGAAATCCACCCTTTCCCCACTTTTCGAGTGTTTAATGCCATTATTTCCAGCTCTGTTGTCAAGCAGAACATTAAATTTGTCAATTTATCACATAATAAATAGGTAAAAGTGACATTTCTTTCTAACATTATACCGCCTGTCCTTTAAACATCTCCTTTAATCATTTCTTATTTTAAATATCGTCGGCATTATTTTCATTCGTTTTATCACTAAATTTAGATATTACGTAAATAATTTTCTTTCATATTTGTATTAAATAATAGATTAGGTACATATGTGTTAATTTTAAATTGAATCATCGATTATGTTTTGTTGAAATGAAAATTTTATCACCGGTATTAACAGAAAATTCTTTTCATAAAAGTCTGGGAGTGTATTTAACGGACTCATAAATATCTAGCGTTTAAGTTATATATCTTTGAAAATAAAGAAGTTTGTTCGTTTGTGTGTTTGTTTTTTATACAAAAACACATAGTTTGCAATCGATTTGCTCAATTTTAGACATTATTCAGATATACCGCCAAATAATCACTGTCAATATTGAAAAATCTGCTTTCCATCCTATCTTGTAATAGGACAAGATAAATTAAAGTTGGCCACTAACATGCGGTCAGTAAGGAAAAACAAATTATTGAGCCATGTACCAGATAATTCTCAGTCAAAAAACAAACCATTTTCTTTACCTGTCTTATAAGGTACTTTACAATTCTAAAAAATTAAAAATTTTACTGATCCCGTCATATGACGGGCTATATGATAGTTTTCAAGAATATTTTATAGCAGAACCCAATAAAATCTATAAACAAGAAAATCGCATGAAATCTGTTTCATGGCAAAGCATATATATAAGTTGTTTAATTAAGCAGTAAAAAAGTTTTTACTGATTCCGTCATATGACGGGCTATATGCTAGTTTTTAAGAATATTTTATAGCTGAACCCAATAAAATCTATAAACAAGCAAATGATATGAAATCTATTTCACGGCAAACCATATATATATATATATATATATATATATATATATATATATATATATATATATATATATGTTGTTTAATTAAGCAGTAGAAAAGTTATGGGAATTTAATAGTACAAATGTATATCCATTCAAAAAGTTTTAAAAATATATTCAGAGATAAATAAACATTGTTCATATTACAGTTGATACTCAAAATAACAAAAAAATATGTACCAATAGATTAATAGCAAAAATACTGTATACATCCGTTTAAATGCTACTACTGTACGTAAAATAAATTATTAAAACAGTTATCCCTATGTAACCGCATTTTAGCTTCAATATCTGCCCTCCCCCAAAACCATTAGCTGTTGAGCCCATGCCAGTGCGCCCAGTCTTCAATTCCAGGACCGCTGTTTTGGTCAATTAAACGCACCAATTAAATCCTTCGCTAAATTACTTTCTCCATAATAATTGTAGAAGAGCCATCCGGTGTTTTGACGTTGACGAATGGCTTTTCCGGCGGTGGGGATTACTGGGACCATTAATGGTTTGCTATGTTTGAAACGGGGGAAGGAGTGACCTGAAAGAGCGTGAAGCGTGGAATCCTTTACAGAGGTAACTTCAATGCATGACTACTAAACAAATAATTATTTTACGATTTAATTTTTTGTTTTAAGATCCATTATAATGTTGTCTCAATCATTGGCCATGCGAAGCTTCAGTGTGCGTTTTTCGAGAAGCTGAGTCACGGGGGTTCGGCAAAGTTACGTCTCAATGACTCTTTGAGTGATGGTCCCAAGGCCCTGGTTTTTGATTGTCCCCTCTCAAAATTTCCTGATCTCTTTTTTGGTTCTCTCGGTCTCCCGTATTTTTTAGTGCAACGGGCAAAATTCCTCATGCTTTTTTGTATTTCGACTCTCGTGGTTCACGCTCCCCTCACTAATTCCGGCGTCAAGAGGTCCGCTAAGCATCCAGTAAGTATTCCTAATTCTCTCTTCCGTAGAGCTCGTCTTCTGCATTCGATCGTGGATTACGCGCTCCAGGTTCTTCGAAGGTTTTAGTGCAAGGTCGGGTAGACCAATACTCGCGATCTGCCCAGCTCCGCCGGGATAAGCCTGAAGGGCCTCAAGGTTATATGGGCCGGGTTTTGCGCTTGATCGTCTCAATCATTGGAAAATAACTCGAAATTTAAAGTAGAACACAACTATGCAAAAAGATTAGTCAGGCAAGGAAGGTACTGGTTATCATTTTCCAGGATTGCATGCCAAACTTGTCTTAAAATTTTTCCCTGAGCAAAAACGACAATTTTTCTTCACCAAACGACACGCAGTTTTAGCTCAGGTGTAATTAATTAGTAAATTTATTAATTTAAAATCATTAAGTTATACGTTTTAATAACATATTACATTGATATTTTAAAAAATTAACACAAAATTAACGTAGAAAGCAACTTAGGAGAAATAAATCCAGGTTCTTTTCACCGACATTCAGAATATATCTAGAAAATTCAACGATTTTTTATAAACATTCACCATTTTCATTAACTTTCCAGGTGGCTGTGAAACCTTCTTTAAGATTTTAAACTTCTTTCAAAGAAGCATTTGGTCAAAAATGACCATGTAATTTCACTGTTAATCAATTTTATTTCTATTTGTTTTAACATTATGTGGTTCTTGGTACACAGATAACAATTCGCCAGAGATATGTTCCTTTTCCATTCATTTTTAAATTTCTGTTAGGGTAGCCTTTACATTGAAATCAATATAACCGTGGGTCACGAAAGTGTTGTTATAGCCATTTCACTGTTTGACTAGCAGTTAACACACAATGGATTTACTGGGAGTTTTTTACAAAGCTATAAAGTGGCTTGGTGATGCAGGCGAATAAAAAAAAGTCGGGGACAAAAAAATAAAGGTGGTTTAAAAAAAGTCTGGGAAAATTGTGAAGTAGAAAAAAGAGGTTAAGATTGTTGAAGAGATTTCTAATATCGCGCCATTTTGCAATTGACCAAGGAACATTTCATTCAGTCTTTCGAAATTACAAGTGGCAAAAATAAAAGGAACAAATTTTAAAAAATTCCAGAGTTTTTATTACACACTGAACTACTATCAAAGAACTGCAAACAAATTAAAAAAAAAGAAGTTTGGCAACACTAGATTTACAGATGTGCATGGTGCTATAATTCATAAAGAGAGTTTTTAAAATAGTTCCAAATTATAAAAGTTTATTATAAAAAAATTCACAACAGTTTTTACATATTTTTAGTTTTTTATAACCATTTTCAAACATTTCTTTTGAGTCACAATGGTTTCTTTTTTTTCTTTCGCACGAGTTTACAATCTTTCTCATTCTTCAAGAATGGCACTAAATACACAAAGCTTTTTTCTTATATTTAACAATATAAATACATTTTCATGTACACTTTACATAAAGAGAAAAAACGTGAAAAAAATACCCCATTGGATAAAATGCGTATTGAAGTCTGGAAAAGAAAATACAATTTTCTTCGCATATTTTTACTTACTAAACACCAACGTTGTTTAAATAAAGAAATGTAAATTTACATATATAGTACTTTTTTAAATTTAATATTTTTTAATTACAAAATCAAAAATTATACTTCCTCTTTTCTGTGTCAAAATATTTATCAAAATTTAAACAATTTTTATTTGTTTATTCGTCCTAAAATGAAGCTGACAACGTATAAACAGAATATGCAGTGTTGATTAAAAAGTCCAAATTAAAAATGGCGGAAAATATCGATTAAATAAATTATCAAAAATCAATTGTTTGATAGATGTTGATGAAATGTAGGTTTTGTTTTGGTGCTCTATGGGTCTTTTTGCAAAGTGGCAAGAATAAGGAACTATGTATCGCAGTTACGATTCTTAAAGAATAACAAAACAACCTATATAAAAATGCAAGAAAATACACGGAGCATTATAAATAAAACAACTAGATCTAGACAGAGGCATTAAAAAAGATAGAATAATTAATGATGTAGAGCTCTGGAATCAAAAGAACTTGCTACATATTTAAAATATGAAAGTACTACTTCATAAACAAACTAGATACATGCAACCGAAGTTTACTGTCACATTTCTATGTAGTCAGACAACATAAAATACATTACAGATGTTTTACAAATTTAAAAAGATGCTGTGTTGCCAAAATAATAAAATTAAATATAAAAAAATTTATCAAAATAAATATCAATACATATCCTTTTCTGTTACAATAATATGGGAAAATACATTACAATATTTATAATATATACAAAACACTATTTACAAAGATTGAACATTACGTCAACGGCCTTCAGAAATGATGCATAGGACGTCAATCTTCGGCGAATCAAAACGAGGTAATGACTTACTTGTTATTGCGTAATCACCACATGGTTTCGATATTATACATTGTTCTAATCATGATTTTCTTGAAATGTTTAAGTACTTTATGAAAAAAATATACATCATTTAACATGGTGTAGTTGTAAAATTGTCACAGTATATTAAAGGAAAAGAATGGTCAAAGCTGTCACTTCTCAATTACATATTATACATGAATTTAATAAAACAATCAAGAGTTTTAATACGTATTCATCCTTCACCAATAAAATAACTCATAATAAAAAGAACAACTAGAGTATGATTACATCAAAGCAGCAAAAGTCGACAATGGAGAGGCAAAAATGACTACAGTAACAATAAAAAACAAGTGCTTCAATAATTTAAAATGTTAACAAAAGACTCATGATTCTTTTTGTAAAATTTTTATCAAAATTTTAAATTATATTGAGTCACGTACTAAATTTAGTGTAAGTTTGCTTGTGTCAAAATAACGTTCATAAACAGGAAAACGAAAGAATGTCTTGTATATACAATTATAATGGAAAAATCGAAAAATCGAATTTTTTTTAAACTTTAATAAACACAAATGAAGTTGATTAAAATAAAACTTAAAATTAACTTTTAATTTATCATTGCAAAAATAATATATATATATATATTTATATTTATATATTATATATATATGTTTGTATCTATATACATATTTGTTTATTTATATATTTGTTTATATATTTCAATATAAAATACTAAAATTTGGTAAACAATCATAACGAATGAATTACATCTATTGAATAAATTACTCGAAAAATCATAATTGAATGAAAAAAACGGTCGGTACAATTCATATGAATATTACTCGATAACAATTATAAAATGAATCCATTATTCGGTAAACAATCATAGATTGTTTCTAAAGATATCACAACATGGTGAATTTCAAAATTTAAAATTTACTTTTCATTTACAATGATAAATGGTGTATATGTAAGAAATAAATAAAATTAAAACATTCGCAAGCACTTGTAATTCTGTCCTCACTGTAGGAAATAAGATATGTCTTCGAACTCGTAAGCTGCGAAAATGTACCGGAGGTGCTGGTAGGCAGTGGTACAAAAACGTGCGGAGCGCTAAGAGTTAAATGAAGTGCAGCAAAATATGTTAACAAGAGTACGAGGAAGTTATGTGGTGTTGAAATCAAATTTTATAATCTTTCAACAAGGATGGCAGTTTTAACTAACGTTGGTACAATGAAATTACTCTGACAAATAAAATCATCACAGTCTGAAATTTGTTTCTATTCCCGCTTTCTCTTATTTCAGAGATCCGACTGCTCTATCGCTGTGAATTCCTACGTAGCTTACAGAAAATTCGACGGAGAAATTCCCAACACAATGGGGAGGAGGAAGGAATGTGTGTGAATAGCATTTCGCTAATGTTTCCTATTTCTTCGCCGTGCCCCTTAAAATGCCTTCGGGTGGTTGAGCGCGGACAAAACGTCACCAGAGAATGACACTGCTTCTGTGACAGCTGAATAGCTTACTTCACTCGGAAAATAGTGTATTATAGATCTATAGGTGATAGATATCGTCCCAGAAACTAATTTGCGATACCATATACATACATATTTATGGAATTACACACAGAATTTTATCTATATAATATCGATTGGGCCTCATTATTGACCAAGATAAAATGGACCTGTCTTTAGCAATCATTCTTCGCACGTCATCTCACTTGTCTTTTGGGTATCATAAGTTTGAAGCAATCACTGAATTCATATGTTTAGGATCAATGCTCAACATAAACAATGGTTGTAAAAGCAATAAAAGAGGACGGCGACAACTCAACTTCTGGCTTCCGGAACTGGAGATAATTTAACTTTTCTTTTGCTTACTTTACATATTCGATTGTTTCCTTGTAGGTGTTTTGTCTGTGCTAAATTTAAGGCAATCAACAATCCTCATTATTCTTTTCAAATTGTGGTGTTTCATTAAAGGTAGATTTTTGTGGAACTTCTGTGACAGCTGAATAGCTTATTTCTCGCGGAAAATAGTGTATTATAGATCTATAGGTGATAGATATCATCGTAGACACTAATTTGCAATTTCGTATACATAAGTATTTATGCTATTACACGCAAAATTTTATCTATCTATATAATATCAATAGCGCCTCATTATGGACCAAGATAAAACAATATATGGACCTGTCTTTAGCAATCATTCTTCGCACGCCATCTCATCTGCCATTGGAAGATCATAAGCTTGAAGCAATCACTGAATTCATATGTTTAGGATCAATGCTCAACATAAACAATGGTTGTAAAAGCAATAAAGGAGGACTCGACAACTCATCTTCTGGCTTATGGTACTCGACACAATTTGACTTTTCTTTTGCTTACTTTACATATTCGATTCTATTCGTTGTAGGTGTGTTGTCTGTGCTAAATTTAAGGCAATCAACAATCCTCATTTTTCTATTCAAATTGTGGTGTTTCCTTAAAGGTAAATTTTTGTGGAACTTCTGTAACAGCTGAATAGCTTATTTCACTCGGAAAATAGTGTATTATAGATCTATAGGTAATAGATATCGTCCTAGAAACTAATTTGCGATACCGTATTCATACATATTTATGGTATGACATAGAGAATTTTATCTATATAATATCGATTGAGCCTCATTATGGATCAAGATAAAATGAAGTATGGATGTGTCTTTAACAATCATTCTTCACACGTCATCAAATCTGTCATTGGGAGATCATAAGTTTGAAGCAATCACTGAATTCATATGTTTAAAATCAATGCTCAACATAAACAATGGTTGTAAAAGCAATAAAAGAGGATGCGACAACTCAACTTCTCGCTTCCGGAACTCGAGACAATTTAACTTTTTTTTTGCTTACTTTACATATTCGATTGTACTGGTTGTAGGTGTCTTGTTCTAAATTTAAGGCAATCAACAAACCTCATTATTCTATTCACATTGTAGTGTTTCATTAAAGGTAGATTTTTGTGGAACTTCTGTCACAGCTGAATAACTTATTTCACTCGGAAAACAGTGTATAGTAGATCTACAAGTGATAGATATCGTCCTAGAAACTAATTTGCGATACCGTATACATACATATTTATGCTATTACAAGCAGAATTTTATCTATCTATATAATATCAATAGCACCTCATTATTGACCAAGATAAAACGAGGTATGGACCTGTGTTTAGCAATCATTCTTCACACGTCATCTCATCTGTCATTTGGGTATCATAAGTTTGAAGCAATCACTGAATTCACATGTTTAGGATCAATGCTCAACATAAACAATGGCTGTAAAAGCATTAAAGGAGGACTCCACAACTCAACTTCTGGCTACCGGAACTGGAGACAATTTTATTTTTCTTTTACTTACTTTTTATATTCGATTGTATTCGTTGTAGGGTGTTTTGTCGTTGCTTAATTTAAGGCAATTAACAAACCTCATTATTCTCTTTTAATTGTGGTGTTTCCTTAGAGGTAGATTTTTGTGGAACTTCTGTGACAGCTGAATAGCTTATTTCTCGCGGAAAATAGTGTATTATAGATCTATAGGTGATAGATATCGCCCTAGAAACTCATTTATACCATATATACATATTATGGTATTACACACGGAATATTATCTATCTATATAATATCAATTGCATCTCATATTGACCAAGATAAAATATGTATATACTTTAGCAATAATCTCACGTATCTCAGTCATTTAAGATATAAGTTTCAAGCAATCACTGAATTCATATGTTTAGGATCAATGCTCAACATAAAACAATGGTTGTAAAATCATAAATGCGACAACTACATCTGGCTTAACTCGAGACAATTTAATTTTTCTTTGCTTACTTTACATATTCGATTGTATTCGTTGTAGGTATCTTGTCTGTCTAAATTTTAAGGTAATCAACAATATTCATTATTCTTTTCAAATTGCTGTTTCACTAAAGGTAGATTTTGTGGAACTTCTGTGACAGCTGAATAGCTTATTTTCACTCGGAAAATAGTGTATTATAGATCTATAGGTGATAAATATCGTCCTAGAAACAAATTGTGATATCGTATACATACAATTTATGGTATTACACGCAGAATTATTATCTATTTATATAATATCAATTGCGCCTTATATTGACCAAGATAAAACATATATATTGTCTTTAGCAATATTCTATATACATTAAGAATCATTACTGAACCAATATATATATGTTTAGGATAATATATATATAACATAATATTTGTAAATAATAAATATCACAATAATATATATTAATACAATAAATATATATCTATCTTTTTAATATACATATTCAATATATTAATATATATTTAACAA
>CM063507.1:81753776-81761276 GCA_032207245.1 Pardosa pseudoannulata | reverse complement strand
GAAGAGGGTATTAAATATCCATCACTTCATCTTTAAAATAATTAGTACCATACAAAATATTCAGTTATTAACAAAAACTATTTTAAACTGTTCTTGAAAAATGGACGTTTAACGTTTCAAAATTTGTAGAAGAGTTCAATTTTCTATATTATTTAATTCTAAAATTACAGTTAAGAATAAGCATGGAAGAAGGTTTTAAATATACATCACCTTACCGTCAGTATAATTATTACCAAACAAAATATTCAGTTATTACGAATAACTGCTTTAAACTAATTTTGACACAAAGAAGTTTATCTTTGCGAAGTTTTTTGAAGAGTTCCATATATCTATATCTTTCATTTGTAAAGAGGTTTTTAAATATTAAGTTAATTGTATAACCAATAAAATCATTTTCAAAGATTAGCATTTTTTATATTTTTTTATGGGAGATTAAATTATTTAATAAACGGGGCTGTAATACTAGTTTAATACAGTATATCTCAGTGGATACAATTCAGTATCAGATTATACGGGGATAGTTTCTGATAATTTGTTCAAAACGTATTTGCTTGTAATGTCTACCAAAAAAATTGATGATTTAACATTTTTACTTTGTAGAATGGATTTTTCTAAATCATCGAAAATAAAGGATTGAACAAAAAATGTTCTTTGCTGTTATTTTCAGTAAAATATAAAATGCTTTAATCGATAAAAAAATGCAAATTTTTCTTCAATATTTTTATTTTTTAGAAAAAAACACTTCATTTGACAACCATTTGTCAATGTAATATTAAATTTAGTAATTATATTTAAAGTTTATTTGCTTAAAATACCGTAAATGCGGTATTTGAATTAACCCTTAATTTGACAAGATGTTTTTTCAAATATTTTTTAATTTCTGTTATTTTCCCATGTCTGTATAGACATTAGGATCTCTGTAAAATAAACAAAAAAATATCATTTTCCATTTTTGAGATAATTAATGTTCGCTGTGGCGAACACTGACAATTATGTTATTGAGTAGTTATAAATATACATGTCCGATGTAGCGGACTTAGCCAAATTAAGGGTTAATAAATATTAGAACTATTTCATCTTTCGAAACAGATACATACCAAATATATTAGCATAACCTATAAAAATTCGTTATAAAAAGAAAACATTTGTATTTTTTTCTTTTATTTGAGATTAAATTGTTCGAAAAACGAGGATGTAATAAAAATTTAATAAAGTATGCTTCATTGGATTAAAATTGAGTTTCACAGTATAAGGTAATAATTTCTGATAATTTGTTCAAAACGTATTTACTTGTAATGTCTATCAAATAATAGATGATTTAACATTGTTAATTTGAGGAATAGATTTTTCTAAATTATCACAAATATAAGATTACACATAAAGTGTTTTTTTCCTTATTTTCTATGAAATATAAAATGCTTTAATCGATAAAAAGCCTTTTAAAAGTAATTGTTTTCTTCAATCTTTTAGGAGAAAACAATTCCTTTGACGAGCATTTTTCAATGTAATATTAAATTTAGTAATTATATATAAAGTTTATGTGCTTCAGTATCCTTAAATGCAGTATTGGAATTAATAAATATTAGGTCTATTTCATCTTTCGATACAAAAAAAAATGCAAAATATAACAGCATAAATGACAGAAGTTCGTTATCAAATGAAAAACATTTGTATATTTTTCTTTTGATTGAGAGTAAAATGTTCGATAAACGAGGCTGTAGTACCAAATAATTGCAGCATGTCTCAATGGATTAAAATTTAGTTTCAAATTATCGGGTAATAATTTCTGATAATTTGTTCTAAACGTATTTGCTTGTAATGTCTATCAAATAACAGATAATTACTTTGGGGATTGGATTTTTTCTAAGTCTCCAAAAATAAAAGATTATACAGAAATTGTTCTGCGCACTTATTTTCTGTAAAATATAAAATGCTTTATACTATAAAAAAGCCTTTTAAAAGTAATTTTTTTCTTCAATCTTATAGGAGAAAACACTTCCTTTGACGAGCATTTTTCAATGTAATATTAAATTTTGTAATTATATATAAAGTTTATGTGCTTCAAAAACCTTAAATGCAGTATTGGAATTAATAAATATTAGGACTATTCCATATTTAGATACAAATAAATGCAAAATATAACAGCATAAATGACAGAAGTTCGTTATCAAATGAAAAACATTTGTATATTTTTCTTTTGATTGAGAGTAAAATGTTCGATAAACGAGGCTGTAGTACCAATTTAATCAGTATGTCTCATTCGATTAAAATTGAGTACCCCATTATCAGGTTATAATTTCTGATAATTTGTTCGAAACGTATTTGATTGTAATGTCTATCAAATAATAGATGATTTAACATTTTTACTTTGTAGATTGGATTTTTCTAAATCATCAAAAATAAAGGATTAAACAAAAAATATTCTACGCTCTTATTTTCTGTAAAATATAAAGTGCTTTAATCGATAAAAAAAACCTTTTAAAAGTAAATTTTTCTTCAATCTTTCAGGAGAAAACACTTTATTTGACGAGTATTTGTAAATGTAATATTAAATTTAGTAATTATGTTCAAAGTTTATTTGCTTAAAAAACCTTAAATATAGTATTTGAATTAATAAATATTAGCGCTATTTCATCGTTCGATACAGATAAATATAAAATATAATAGCATAAATTATAGAAGTTCGTTATCAAATGAAAAACATTTGTATATTTTTCTTTTATTCGAAAGTAAATAGTTCGAAAAATGAGGCTGTAATACCAATTTAATCCAGTATGTCTCATTGGATTAAAATTGAGTTTCACATTATCAGGTAATAATTTCTGATAATTTGTTCAAAACCTATTTGGTTGTAGTGTCTATCAAATAATAGATAATTACTTTGGGGAATGGATTTTTCTAAGTCTCCAAAAATAAAAGATTAAACAGAAAATGTTCTGCGCACTTATTTTCTGTAAAATATAAAATGCTTTAATCGATAAAAAAGGTTTTTAAAAGTAATTGTTTTCTTCAATCTTTTAGGAGAAAACACTTCCTTTGACGAGCATTTTTCAATGTAATATTAAATTTTGTAATTATATATAAAGTTTATGTGCTTCAAAAACCTTAAATGCAGTATTGGAATTAATAAATATTAGGACTATTCCATATTTAGATACAAATAAATGCAAAATATAACAGCATAAATGATAGAAGTTCGTTATCAAATGAAAAAAAAATGTATATTTTTCTTTCGTTTGAGAGTAAATTGTTCATTAAAATGAGGCTGTAATACCAATTTAATCCAGTATGTCTCATTGGATTAAAATTGAGTTTCACATTATCAGGTAATAATTTCCGATAATTTGTTCAAAACGTATTTGCTTGTAATGTCTATCAAATAATAGATAATAACTTTGGGGATTGGATTTTTTCTAAGTCTCCAAAAATAAAAGATTAAACAGAAAATGTTCTGCGCACTTATTTTCTGTAAAATATAAAATGCTTTATACTATAAAAAAGCCTTTTAAAAGTAATTTTTTTTTCTTCAACCTTTCAGGAGAAAACCCTTTATTTGATGGGCATTTGTGAATGTAATATTAAATTTAGTAATATGTCATAATAAATTTAGTTTTGTTTATTTGCATAAAAAACCTTAAATGTTGTATTCGAATTAATTATTGGCACTATTTCATCTTTTGATACAGATAAATACAAAATATAATAGCAAATATAAAGCCTTTAAAAAGTTTTTTTTTTCTTTTAGGAGAAAACTATTTGACGAGAATTTTTTAATACAGTATTAAATTTACTAAGTGTAACTAAGTATCTGCTTATAAATTTTAAATGCAGTATTTGAATTAATAAAGAAATGCATCGGAACTTAATACCTCTTCCGATACAGATAAATACAAAATATAATACCATAAACGATAAAAATTCATTATCAAATGAAAAACGTATTTTTTTATCTGAAAGTAAAGTATTCATTAAACGAGGCTGTAATACCGATTTAATCCAGAATATCTCATTGGATTAAAATTGAGCTTCACATTATCAGGTAATAATTTCTGATAATTTGTTCAAAATATATTTACTTGTAATGTCTATCAAATAATAGATGATTTAACATTATTACTTTGTGGATTGGATTTTTCTAAATCATCAAAAATAAAGCATTAAGAAAAAAATGTTCTTTGCTCTTATTTTCTGTAAAATATAAAATGCTTTAATCGATAAAAAAAACCTTTTAAAAGCATTTTTCTTCAATATTTTTTATCTTTTAGGAGAAAACTATTTGGGGAGGATTTGTTATTATAGTAATAAATTTACTAATTATATCTAAGTATCTGATTGTAAATTTTAAATGCAGTCTTTGAATTAATAAAGAAATGTATTGGAACTTAATTCCTCTTTCGATACAGATAAATACAAAATATAATAGCATAACTAATAAAAATTCCTTATCAAAAGAAAACATTTGTATTTTTTTTCTTTTATTCGAAAGTAAATAGTTCGAAAAATGAGGCTGTAATACCAATTTAATCCAGTATGTCTCATTGGATTAAAATTGAGTTTCACATTATCAAGTAATAATTTCTGATAATTTGTTCAAAACGTATTTACTTATAATGTCTATCAAATAATATATGATTTAACATTATTACTTTGTGGATTGGATTTTTCTAAATCATAAAAAATGAAAGATTAACACAAAAAGTGTTCTCCGCTCTTATTTTCTGTAAAATATAAAATGCTTTAATCGATTAAAAAAAACCCTTTTAAAAGCAATTTTTTTCTTCAATATTTTAGAAGAAAACACTTCATTTGACGAGCATTTGTCAATATAATATTGCATTTAGTAATTATATTTAAAGTTTATTTGCTTAAAAAACCTTAAATGCAGTTTTGAATTAATAAATATTAGAACTGTTTCATCCTTCGATACAGATAAATAAAAAGTATAACAGCATAACCGATAAAAATTCGTTAGCGAAAGAAAAAAATATTTCTATTTTTTTTCCTTTATTTGAGAGTAAATTGTTCGAAAAATGAGGCCGTAATACCAATTTAATCCAGTATGTCTCATTGGATTAAAATTGAGATTCACATTATCATTCATGTATTAATTTCTGATAATTTGTTCAAAACCTATTTGCTTGTAATGTCTACCAAAAAATAGACGATTTACATTTTTACTTTGAGGAATGGACCTTTCAAAATCATCAAAAAATAAAAGATTAAACAAAAAATGTTCTTCACCCTTATTTTCCGTAAAATATAAAATGCTTTAATCGATAAAAAAACCTTTTAAAAGTAATTTTTTCTTCAATCTTTTTGGAGAAAACACTTCATCACGAGCATTTGTCAATATAATATTAAATTTAGTAATTATATTTAAAGTTTATTTGATTAAAAAACTATAAATGCAGTTTTGAATTAATAAATATTAGAAATATTTCATCCTTCGATACACATAAATAAAAAGTATAATAGCATAACAGTTAAAAATTCGTTATGAAAAGAAAAAATATTTGTGTTTTTTTTTATTATTTGAGAGTAAATTGTTCGAAAAACAAGGCTGTAATACCGATTTAATCCAGTATGTCTCACTGGATTAAAATTGAGTCTCACATTATCATTTAATAATTTCTGATAATTTGTTCAAAACCTATTTGCTTGTAATGTCTACCAAAAAAATAGACGATTTAACATTTTTACTTTGAGGAATGTATCTTTCTAAAACATCAAAAATAAAGGATTAAACAAAAAAATGTTCTTAGCTTTTATTTTCCGTAAAATATAAAATGCTTTAATTGATAAAAAAAAACCTCTTAAAAATATTTTTTCTTCAACATTTTTTATCTTTTAGGAGAAAACTATTTGACTAGAATTTCTTAATATAGTATTAAATTTACTAAGTATATCTAAGTATCTGCTTGTAAATTTTAAATGCAGTCTTTGAATTAATAAAAAAATGTATTGGAACTTAATTCCTCTTTCGATACAGATAAATACAAAATATAATAACATAACCGATAAAATTTCGATATCAAAAGAAAACATCTCTATTTTTTTTCTTTTTATCTGAAAGTAAACTGTTCATTAAACGAGACTGTAATACCAATTTAAGCCAGTAAATCTCATTGGATTAGAATTTAGTTTCACATTATCGGGTAATAATTTCTGATAATTTGTTCAAAACATATTTACTTGTAATGTCTATCAAATAATAGGTGATTTAACATTGTTACATTGTGGATTGGATTTTTCTAAATCATCAAAAATAAAGGACTAAAAAAATACTCTACGCTCTTATTTTCTATAAAATATAAAATGATTTAGTCGATAAACAAAAATCTTTTAAAAGTATTTTTTCTTAAATATTTTTTATCTTTTAGGAGAAAACTGTTTGACAAGAATTTGTTAATACAGTATTAAATTTACTAAGATATCTAAGTATGTGATTGTAAATTTTAAATGTAGTATTTGAATTAATAAAGAAATGTACCAGAATTTAATTCATCTTTCGATACAGATAAATACAAAATATAATAGCATAACTAATAAAAATTCCTTATCAAAAGAAAACATTTGTATGTTTTTTCTTTTATTCGAAAGTAAATAGTTCGAAAAATGAGGCTGTAATACCTAAAGGATTAAATAAATAATTTTCTTCGCTCTTACTTTGTGTAAAATATAAAATGCTTTAATGAATAAAAAAACCTTTTCAATTTTTTCTTTAATATTTTAGAAGAAAACACTTCATTTCACGAACATCTGTCAATATAATATTAAATTTAATAATTATATTTTAAGTTTATTTGCTTAAAAAACCTTAAATGCAGTATTTGAATTAATAATTATTAGTACGATTTCATCTTTCGATACAGATAAATACAAAATATAATAGCAAATATAAAGCCTTTTAAAAGTATTTTTTCGTCATTTTTTATCTTTTAGTAGAAAATTATTTGACAAGAATTTGTTAATACAGTATTAAATTTACTAAGTGTAACTAAGTATCTGCTTATAAATTTTAAATGCAGTATTTGAATTAATAAAGAAATGTATTGGAACTTAATTCCTCTTTCGATACAGATAAATACAAAATATAATAGAATAACCGATAAAAAATTTCTTATCAAAAGAAAAACATTTCTTTTTATGGTAAAGTAAACTGTTTATTAAACGAGACTGTAATAATACTGTAATCCAGTATGTTTCAGTACATTAAAGTCGACTTTCACATTACAAGGTGATAATTTCTGATAATTTGTTAAATATATATTTGCTTGTAATGTCCATCAAAAAAATAGATTATTTAACATTGTTACTTTGATAAATGGACTTTTCTAAAACATCAAAAATAAAGGATTAAACAAACTCTTCGTTCTTATTTTCTGTAAAATATAAAATGATTTCATCAATAAAAAAACCTTTTAAAAGTATTTTTTCTTCAATTTTTTTATCTTTTACGAGAAAACTATTTAACGAGAATTTGTTAATACAGTATTAAAT
>CM063507.1:81733776-81738776 GCA_032207245.1 Pardosa pseudoannulata | reverse complement strand
TATATGTACATATAACAGACGAGGAGACAGATGTTGTCCTTCTATAACGCTGTAAATCCAGAAGTTAAAAAAAGGTTTTTAAATTATAAATGGGACTTGATTGAAAATGGGATTTGATTGAAAAGTAAGGAAGAAAAATTATTTAAAAAATACTTGACACCACGACGTACCAAAGCCCGTCGCGCCGACCACTGCATCGCAGATAAGTTGGCAACGAAGGGTTTCCAGCGGCAATATAATAATCTCAATAAGTACTCAATTCTGGATTTTTAATTAATAAAAAAAACATTTTCTATCGTATCCAATTGTGAATCTAAACCATTCTTCAATCAACATAATAACATACACAAAATTACATCAAAATCAATCCAACCGTTTAGGAGGAGTCCTATTACAAACTCAAGACAGAAGAATTTTATATATAAAGGTGTATGTGAGTGTAAAAATCTGTTTTTAATTTTATGTAAATATGTTATAAAAATTTATAACTATGTAACTGTCTCTTGAACTGCAAATATTTTATATCTTAAATCCTTCAACAAACTTTAAAAAGGTCCCAACATACACGGGATAAATAATAAATTTTAGATGCTTTTTTACCGCCCCTTTCAAAAGTAGGAGATTTTGTGCCATCCCTCATTTATTAAACGCTGTTAAATTTTGACAGCTCAGTAGCCTTCAGCAGTTCTTCACTCTGTCTGAAGATAAAATAAATGATGCTCGGCCACTCACAGAAGTTCATCTATATTCCATATTTTTTCCTTTAAAAACTGAAAATAATTTTTCCCTGCTGAATCCGGAACTTAGTGGAAATGTTTACATGACTCAATTTAAATTTTATTGAATTCAGTTTTCAATTTTTTCTGGATAGTTTAATTTATTATGTTTTATATTAAACGTTTTTTGTGAAATATTTTAGGGTTTGTCGTCTAAGCTATAGCCGACAGCGTAGGTTAGTTTTGTTAATTTTTTTTTCATTTATAACTGCCATTTTTTTAATATAAAAATTATCCTTAGGAACATATGTTTTAAATAAATATATTTATATGTAAAGGTAAAATTACTGCTACAAGTTAATAAAGTCAAGTTATCAAATGTGTTTATATAACTTCTTCCTATAAATAGTGTGTTTATAACAATTTTTTTCAATTATATTTGTCCAAAAATCTTACAACCATTATGATTTTATAAACACTCATACACACATTTATATGTATAAATATACATACACACATAAAATACAAATAAATATATATGTGATTATATTTATATATAAATATACATAAATATTAAGTTTTTCTTTTTCTTTTCCAGTGTTATACCTAGTTTATTAGAAACTCAATAAAATGTTAATATATAATTTATTAGATAGCCCAGTATCTTTGAGGTAGCGCTTTCCGCTCCCACGACACAGGTCCGAGGTTCGATCTTCAGGCTGGGCAAGATTGACTCAGCCTTTCATCTCTTCAGTGGGTAGATGAACTGAGGACCACGCTTGCTTGGGAACTAAACAATGGTGGTTCCAAGTACCCGGAACATATGCTTCGCACCCCAGGGCCCTTGGTCACGGAGATTGGCACCGTAGGCCCTGCCCCCCTTAGGGGCTATTGCACCTACTGTTTAGTTTTAGTTTATATAATTTATTAGAACATAGCTCTATATTTTTATCACTAATGTGTGTGTGAGAGAGAAAGAGATAGACAGAGAGAAAGAGAATGACAGAGAGAGAGAGAGAGACAGAGGGACAGAGATATGGAGACAGAGAGATAGAGAAAGACAGAGGGACAGAAAGGCAGAGATATGGAGACAGAGAGAGAGAAAGACAGAGGGACAGAGGGACAGAGAGTCAGAAATATGGAGACAGAGAGAGAGAAAGACAGAGAGACAGAGGGACAGAGAGGCAGAGATATGGAGACAGAGAGAGAGAAAGAGAGACAGAGGGACAGAGAGATGGAGACAGAGAGAGAAAGGCAGAGAGATGGAGACAGAGAGAGAGAGAAAGACAGAGAGACAGAGGGACAGAGAGGCAGAGATATGGAGACAGAGAGAGAGAAAGACAGAGGGACAGAGAGGCAGAGATATGGAGACAGAGAGAGAGAAAGACAGAGAGACAGAGGGACAGAGAGGCAGAGATATGGAGACAGAGAGAGAGAAAGACAGAGGGACAGAGAGACAGAGATATGGAGACAGGGAGAGACAGAGGCAGAGATATGGAGACAGAGAGAGAGAGAAAGACAGAGAGGCAGAGATATGGAGACAGAGAGAGAGAAAGACAGAGGGACAGAGAGGCAGAGATATGGAGACAGAGAGAGAGAGAGACAGAGAGACAGAGGGACAGAGAGACAGAGAGAGAGAAAGACAGAGAGACAGAGGGACAGAGAGGCAGAGATATGAAAACAGAGAGAAAGAGAGACAGAGGGGCAGAGAGGCAGAGATATGGAGAAAGAGAGAGAAAAAGAGAGACAGAGGGACAGAGAGGCAGAGATATGGAGACAGAGAGAGAGAAAGACAGAGAGACAGAGGGACAGAGAGGGAGAAAGACAGAGAGACAGAGGGACAAAGAGGCAGAGATATGGAGACAGAGAGGGAGAAAAACAGAGAGACAGAGGGACAGAGAAGCATAGATATGGATACAGAGAGAGAATGCGTGTAATCTTAGAGTAAAACAGATTATGAAGAATTGCCCAAGAAATCCTCTCCAACCTAAGATACTTTATACCACTAAAATCCTTCAACAAACTTTAAAAATGTCCCAACATACACGGGAAAAATAATAAATGATAGATGCTTTTTTACCGCTTCTTTCAAAAGCCGGAGATTTTCTGCCATCCCTCATTTATTAAACACTTAAATTTTGACATTCTAGTAGCCTTCAGCTCTTCACACTATCTGAAGATAAAATAAATGATACTCGGCCACTGACAGAACATCATTTATATTCCATTTTTTTCCTTTAAAAACTGATAATATTTTTTCACTGCTGAATCTGGAATTTAGTGGAAATGTTTACATGACTCAATTTAAATTTTATTGAATTCAATTTTCAATTTTTTCTGGATAGTGTAATTTATTATGTTTTATATTAAACGTTTTTTGTGAAATATTTTAGAGTTTGCAGACTAAGCTACAGTCGACAGCCTAGGTTAGTTTGGTTAATATTTTTTTTTCATTTATAACTGCCATTGTCTTAATATAAAAATCATCTGTAGGAAGATATGTTTTTATATATGTATATGTAAAGGTAAAATTACTGCTATAAGTTATTAAAGTCAAGTTATCAAATATGTTTATATAATTTCTTCCATTTAATAAATTGTTTTTGTTTATATTACAATAGTAACATTTTTTCTATTATATTTGTTCAAAAATCACCCAACCATTATGATTTTATAAACACACGCACATATGTATATATAAATATACATAAAAATTATCCTTTTCTTTTTCTATTTCAGTGTTATACCCAATTTATTAGAAACTCAATGTTAATGCATAATTTATTAGAACATAACTCTATATTTTTGTCACTAGTGTATGTGAGAGTGAGAGGGTGTAATAGAAAGAAATAGAGAGAAAGAAATAGAGAGAGATATAAAGAGGGAGAGAGATAGAGAGAGATAAAGAGGGAGATATAGAGGGAGAAATAAAGAGGTATATATAAAGAGAGAGATATATAAAGAGAGAGACATAAAGAGAGAAAGATATAAAGAGAGATATATAAAGAGAGATAGAGTGAGATAAAGAGAGAGAGTGAGATAAGAATAAAGAGAGATAGAGTGAGATAAAGAGAGAGAGTGAGATAAGAGCGGATAAAGAGAAGGGATATAAAGAGAGGGTAAAAGAGAGAGAGAAAGAGACGGAGAAAGAAAAAAATGAGAAAGAGAGTGAAAAGAAAGTGGAAGAGAAAGAAAAAGAGTGAGAACGAAAGTAGGAAAAGAAAGATCGAGAAAATGAAAGAGAGAGAAACAGAGAGAAAAAGTAAGAGAGAGAAAGAAATACAAAGAGGGAAAGAAGGAGAGAAAGAAAGGGGGGAAAAGAAGATAGAGAAAAGAAAGGGAGGGAGCGAAAATGAAAGAGACAAAGAAAGAGAGAGAGAGCGAAAGAGGAAAAGTGAGATGGAAAGTGAGAGATAAAAGAGGGGAAGTGAGATAGAAAGTGAAAGAAAAAAGAGAGGTGAGAAAGAAAGCGAGAGGAAGAATGAAAAAGGAGGGAAGGAGAAAAATTAGGTAAGGAGAAAGAATGAGATAGGGACAAAGAATGAGAGAAGGAGAATGGGAGAGGGAGAAAGAGACTGACGGAGAATTTGACAGACAGATATAGGAGAGAGATTAAGTATGCGTGTAATCTTAGTGTAAAAAACTTTATGAAAAATTACTCCCAGAAATCCTCTTCAACTTAAGATACTGTATACCACTAAAATCCTTCAACAAACTTTAAAAAGGTCCCAACATACACGGAATGATAAATAATAAATAATAGATGCTTTTTTACCGCTCCTTTTAAAAGCTGGAGATTTTTTGCCATCCCCCATTTATTAAACGCTGTTAAATTTTGACAGCTCAGTAGCCTTCAGCAGCTCTTCACTCTGTCTGAAGATAAAATAAATGATACTCGGCCACTGACAGAACTTCATCTATATTCCAGTTTCTCCTTTAAAAACTGCGGATAACTCCCTTTTTATCTTACCGAATTTTGAACCTAGTAAAAATGTTTACATGACTCTCGGTTTAAATTTTATTGAATTTGTACTTCTATCATTTTTATGGGTAAGATAATTTATTGTGTTTTAAATTAAATTTTTTCCTCTAAAATGTTTTAGAGTTAGATTTATGTTTGCATTTTCAGCTACAAAGGGGATCCTTGGTCTACTTTATTTTATTTTATTTTTTACTTTTTTACATTTATACCTGTCATTGCCTTAAAATATCTATAAAAACATAAATGGTTATATATGCACACACACACACACACACATATATATATATATATATATATATATA
>CM063507.1:81716276-81723776 GCA_032207245.1 Pardosa pseudoannulata | reverse complement strand
ATATTTTATTGCAATGAAAAATTTAATCACCGATATTAACAACAAATTCTTTTCATTAAAGTCTACAAGTTTATTTCACGGACTTATAAATATCTAACGATTAAGTTATATATCTTTGAAAATTAAGAAGTTTGTTCGTTTGTGTTTGTTTTTTATACATAACCACAAGGTTTGACTAAATGAATTCAATTTGATTCTAAACTGTATTCACAATATCGGGAGACTTTAGAGGAATATGAGGATAAACAAATTATTGAGCATGTACCAGATTATTTTCAGCCAAAACACAAATCTGCTGCATAGGATACATTACAATTCTGAGTACAGATGCATTATAGCCGCCGGGTTTTTTTTTCTCGCCAAACTTGGCGATTTTGTGTGGCAAACTTGGCGATGACTAGGTTGCTGTATATGCCCTAACTTTGATAGGGGAATATGGAAGCTATTGGTGCACGTGATTTTTGACGTCATTACCCGGCTATCTATGCAAATTTTCTGTTCTATATTCTTTTCGTTCCAGACTTGGATTAGTAGGGTGTCTCGTAGGTAGGTAAGTTATTTTTGGTATATTTGTAGCATTGTGAAGAAATATCAGGAAATTCTTAGACCTGAGGTTGGATTTGCATTTTATTCAAAACGGCACGTTTGTGGGGATGATGGAATTCCGAATTTGAGTTTTTTTTTATGTATTTGGTTAGTGAGATTTAGTTAATTTAGTTATGACAAATGAAGTTATTTCGGTTTTGAAATTGTTAAAAAATATCAAAATATTCTAAATCAAACAAGAAGTTTTGGTTTGGAAAATTTTTTTTTTTTTTGTTATCATTATCTTTGATTTAGTTAATTTAGTTATCACAAGTGAAGTTGTTTCGGTTTTGAAATTGTTAAAAAATATCAAAATATTCTAAATCATACAAGATGTTTGGGTTTGGAACATTTTGTTTTTGTTCTTATCATTTTCTGGGATTTAGTTACAACGGGTGCAGTTATTTCGGTTTTGAAATAGTTAAAATGTATCAGGATATTCTAAGTTAATTGGTTTGAAACATTTTTATTTTGTTCTTTGCACAAGGGGGAGGGTTGAGGGGGGAACCCCACCCCCTCACATGTTAGATTCTTCATAATATTAGTGCTTATTAAAATCATATATATTGGGTTTACTCTGTTGACACATATCATAAATATTACTAATCTGTTATTTATTTTTTAAAAAACGTAAAAAATGATTATTATGCTAATTTTATTTTAATAATACTTTAAATTGTTAATATGTTGTTTCCTTTTAAAGTTTAGTTTTGTTAATGTTGTGTTTCAAATATGCCACGTGACCGTCGCCATGTTTTTTTTTTGGTGATCTTTCAGAAAACATGCACCGCCGCCATGTTTTTCTACTTGGCGACTTTTCAAATCATGCGTTTTTCTGTTGGTCGCCAAAAAAAACATGGCGGACGGGACCGGCGACTATAATGCATCTGTTCCCAATTCTGGAAAATCAAAAGTTTTACTGATCCCGTCATATGACGGGCTATATGCTAGTGTTCATAAACGTTTTGCAGGAATTTATAAAAAAATGGAATCCTAGAGGGCTCTTTAAAATTTAACAAAACTTTTATAACAATTGGTTATACAGATAAAATAGGATTCAAAAAATGTTCTTCAAACTCTTATTTCAATTAGCCCTAAAAAAATCATGGACTGTAGACTTTTACACTCACATATAAAATTTCTTTTCAGTTCATTGCTGTCTGTTCTGGAATCTTGATTTTGAATAAAGTTAGTTTTTATTTTTTATCACAGGTGTTCAAATACTTATTGGTAGACAGTGTATACCTACAAAAACTTTGAAGCTCCTGCACTTTATATTTTAATACATTTCCTAGAATAAGAAGAAAATTTAAAAGTATTTGTTGTTAAAAATTTAATAGTTTCTTTTTCAACCTTCAAGTCTTAATATATGTGAAAGAACTAAAATTAAATTATTCCACGTAGTTGAAATTTTAATGCCCACGAGTTGAGCAGCATTTTATTTCAGACAATCCATGCAGTCTGTCGTTTGCTTGCGACTCAAATTTATTAATTTAGTTTAGAGGTATTCTGGGTTCTACTCTGTTGTAGTTGAGATACATCCGCCTCATAATGACGTTATTATTGGTATGATTTTTAAATTTACTTTTATAATTTTAAAAAAATTTAATAGTGTGCGGCGACGTAACTCAAAATATTACCTCGTGCAAGAAAATAAGTGCAATTATTTTAATTCTGACTTTTCCCTTTTTCCTGATGGCATCTCGAGACATTATTCTTATTCATTCTGCCATTTTTTGTATTGTAAGTTGTTCACTCTTATTCTCTCCAGATGTTGAGAGATGTAAAGCAAATTCCTACGAATTCTATATTAAATATTTAAGCTTGCAACGATATATTTGTTGTTATCTCCATTAATTTCCTCCTCCTTCAAGTTCTTTTTTTCAACCTTCAAGTCTGAATATATGAGAAAGAACTAAAATTAAATTATTCCACGTAGTTGAAATTTTAATGCCCACGAGTTGAGCAGCATTTTATTTCAGACAATCCATGCAGTCTGTCGTTTGCTTGCGACTCAAATTTATTAATTTAGTTTAGAGGTATTCTGGGTTCTACTCTGTTGTAGTTTAGATACATCCGCCTCATAATGACGTTATTATTGGTATGATTTTTAAATTTATTTTTATAATTTTAAAAAAATTTAATAGTGTGCGGCGACGTAAATCAAAATATTACCTCGTGCAAGAAAATAAATGCAATTATTTTAATTCTGACTTTTCCTTTTTTCCTGATGGCATCTCGAGACATTATTCTTCTTCTGCCATTTTTTGTATTGTAAGCTGTTCACTCTTATTCTCTCCAGATGTTGAGAGATGTAAAGCAAATTCCTACGAATTCTATATTAAATATTTAAGCTTGCAACGATATATTTGTTGTTATCTCCATTAATTTCCTCCTCCTTCAAGTTTCTTTTTCAACCTTCAAGTCTGAAGATATGTGAAAGAACTAAAATTAAATTATTCCACGTAGTTGAAATTTTAATGCCCCGAGTTGAGCAGCATTTTATTTCACCCAATTCATGGAGTCTGTCGTTTGCTTGTGACTCAAATTTGTTAATTTAATTTAGAGGTATTTTGGGTTCTACTCTGTTGTAGTTTAGATACATCCGCCTCATAATGACGTTATTATTGGTATGATTTTTAAATTTATTTTTATAATTTTAAAAAATTTAATAGTTTTTTTTTCAACCTTCAAGTCTGAATATATGTGAAAGAACTAAAATTAAATTATTCCACGTAGTTGAAATTTTAATGTCCACGAGTTGAGCAGCATTTTATTTCACACAATCCATGGAGTCTGTCGTTTGCTTGCGACTCAAATTTATTAATTTAATTTAGAGGTATTTTGGGTTCTACTCTGTTGTAGTTTAGATACATCCGCCTCATAGTGACGTTATTATTGGTATGATTTTTAAATTTATTTTTATAATTTTAAAAAATTTAATAGTTTTTTTTCAACCTTCAAGTCTGAATATATGTGAAAGAGCTAAAATTAAATTATTCCACGTAGTTAAAATTTTAATGCCCGCAAGTTGAGCAGCATTTTATATCACCCTATTCATGGAGTCTGTCGTTTGCTTGTGACTCAAATTCATTAATTTAATTTAGAGGTATTTTGTGTTCTACTCTGTTGTAGTTGAGATATATCGCAGACGATATCCGCGTCATAATGACGTTATTATTGGTATGATTTTTAAAGTTATTTTTATAATTTTAATATTAGAAGCTTGATTAAATATAAATGATTTATATAGAAATAAGGTACATCCGAAATAGAGGTTTAGGAGAGATCTTCAACAATATTATATTAGGTTGGGGGAAAAAGAAATCCTTTATTTTTTTCAGTAGAGGGCTGTAGTGATCGATATCTCGTAAAGAATCATTCAAACAATTTCAAATTTATTCTCGTTGTCAAGGTGACACTTCACACTAATTTTTTTTTTTACTTTTTTTGTTTGGTACATTCAGTTGTAATTTACAGGGTGTTAAATATGGAAGTCAACAAAAAAAATTCGATGCATTTTACAGTTTTTCTTTGATAAAGGCGAAAATGCAAGCCAGGCGGCTGAAATTGTGAATAGTGCTGATACTGGAACAAATAATCACATGCAATTTTAGTTTCGTCTATTTCGTTCAGGCATTTTTGATGTTAAAGATGCACCTCGCCCAGGCAGAACCGTCGTCGAAAATATCGATAAAATCACAGAAATAATCGAAGTTGACCGGCATGTTAGCCGTCATTTTTACCTTTTTAAAAACTAATCAAAAAATGACTACGATTAAGAAAATCATTCCGAATTTTAGTAGTTTGAAAACTTTTTTAAAGATATGTGATATCACACTTCTTGTTACCCCCTCTCCAAGGGCAATAGGTCCCGCGTAGCAAAACAGTAAATTGTAGCGTTCCAAACATTCCTATTGCTTCCTGCTATTTGAAATTTAGTTCATTTTTTTTTTCTAAATATTAATCAGTGGTTTTTTTTCAATCAGTAAAGTTCCGCACCGAATCACTAGACTGGTTTTAAAGCTCTATAGTCTGTCTTGGGCTAATAAGATTTCAATAGTTTCCACACCAGTTACGGGGTTTGAACCCGCGAATCTAGGAATCAAGTACCCGCCCTCCCTTCTAGGTGTACTTACTTTTACAGTTTTTCACAAACCCTCCGGCGGCCACCAGTAAAACGAGGAGACAGCGCCATCTAGCCGTACAACATTGTAAGCTGGAATGGAACTACTGTAAAGCTCGGGAAATTGAGTACCAGGTGTGATCCCGAGAAGAGTCCGTCAAACATTGTAAAAGCCAGAGCACCCGACCCGCCCTCCCTTCTAGGTGTAGGTACTTTTATAGTTTTCTGCAAGCCCTCTAGCGGCCAAAAAAGAACCAGAAACAGTGCCATCTAGCGGTATTGCAAAAATCCTACATATTAGCTAGTAATGAAAAAGTTTTAACCATTTGCGCAAAGTTGGATTCAAAAAGAACCTCGATGTTTGTGTGCTACATCAATTAACACCGAAAAACATGATGGATTAAATTTCCGTCTGCGAAATCTTGGCCAAACGGAATGAAATAGACCCATTTCTTAAACAGATGGTGACTGGGGATGAGAAATAGGTCAAATACGACAATATTGTCCGAAAACGATGGTGGTCAAAGCGTGATGAAGCAGCTTAAACGGTGGCCAAACCAGGACTAACGGCCAGGAAGGTTCTACTGTATATTTGGTGGGACTGGAAGGGAATCATTTATTATGAGTTGCTTCCGTGTGGCCAAACACTAAATTCAGATCTCTAATGTCCACAAATGGACCGTTTAAAGCTAGCGATTGACCAGAAACGGCCAGAATTGGCCAACAGAAGAGATGCTGTATTCCATCAGGACAACGTCAGCCACACACGTCTGTAATGACTTGCCAGATACTCATGGAGCTTTGGTTGGGAAGTTTTAATACCTCCACCATTTAGTCCGAACCTGGCACCAAGCAATTACTACCTTTTTCTCGCATTGCAAAACTTCCTGAGTGATAAGAAATTCGGATCAAGACAAGATTGTGAAAATCGATAACTAGAGTTTTTCTCGAATAAGGACCAAGGCTTCTATGAGAGAGGCATTATAAAGCCACCTTTAAAATGGCAACAAATTATACAACAAAACGGTGCATATTTGATCCAAATCGGACAATACATGTTAAATAAAGTCATTAATTTCACTCAAAAATAATGAATTTAGTTTTCCCGAACCTAATATATTAGTGACAAAAAATTCCGGTTATTAGCGATTGTTGCTCTGTTTTAAAGTCAATCATATTACAAAATATCGGAAGGCAATGATGCCAACAATGAGATCCGACCATGGTTTTTCACGCCAACTCCAATACTCTACAATACGCCAACAATGCGTACTTTATAATCTTAAAAGCATCAAATTTATAAGTATTTCTACAAACGAGTAAAAAGCTGTCGACATAAATATACGCGATGTGGGATTTTAAATAGAAGACAATTCCTCTTTTAAATACTTCCTAATCCATGCGGTATGATGAAAAGAAATTTTGCTAGGTATTTCCTTTGCGGTAACCTTCCCTATACACTTTCCCTCATTTATAATAAATACCTCTAGAAAACGACGGACTAGGTATTGCGAATATTATTTAATGAAATTCCAGTTTGAAAATGTCAGAGCTCAGGTATTCAATAAATTCACGTTTGAGAAACATCCAAGTATGAATGCAATGTAGCGTGTTTTGGGATACATAAATGCTAACTGAAAATTGCACATAATTGTCTTTTGCAAGCTCCAAATAATTTAAGAATTTTACATATGTATACAACGAAGTAAGTCTTTATAAATTAATTATGAGCTAAAAGGTTATTTTATTTGGAATGACCAAGTTTTCAATGTGTTGAATACTGGGAATTTTCTAACAAGTAAAAGCCCCTAATTTATTAAATTAGTACAGGGTTGTATTGGTTTTAATCATGGGGGTTTAAATTAATGTTTTTATGGACCGTCCTGGTCAATATCCATTTTGAAAAGTTTTGACCACTGAAATTCACTTTTCGATATATTTAATACTAATCGAACATAGTTTACTATCGTATGATAAAGGCAAGTTACATTTGTTAAAAATGTCATAATATAAATAACACCAGCAAAAAACAAATATAACATAACACCAAGATACAAAAAAATTGTTTAACTTATTTTTTTATACAAGCTGTTTTATGTGTAATTTATGTTGAATTCAAAAAACTGTCACAAGTAACAAGTTTTGTTAGTGTCTCTATATTTAAACGATTTCGTAATTTATTTTGGATTACAAATTATTACAAATGATTTTAAATTAATAACAATTTTAGTTGTAAAATGTCGTGTTATTTGTTTTAATTTTAAAATTTATGCTTTTAACTACAACTTATGTTTTTAACTTCTACTCATGTTTTATGTTTTTAACTGTAACTCATATTTTATGTTTTTTACTGCAACTGGATTACATTTTTACAATTGCATTTTCATGGTTCATTTTTAAAATTCATACATTCTTATTGTACTATGTAAGCATGTTAAATCTCATGAACTTGTTGGTGTAATATTATATTTTTCCAGACTGCAGCGCCATCTGTTGTGGAATAATGTAACTAATTTTAAAGTTTGATGGCTGAAAATTTACTATTGTCCGAATCATATTGCAATAAACTGAATTTATATACATATACATATATACATATATACATATACATATATACATATATACATACATATATACATATATATATACATATATACATACATATATACATATATATACATACATATACATATACATATATACATACACACATACATATACATACACACACATACATATACATATACATACACGCATACATATACATACACACATACATACATATACAT
>CM063507.1:81703776-81713776 GCA_032207245.1 Pardosa pseudoannulata | reverse complement strand
GGGATGGGTTGGATTTCGAATTCACTTTGAATTTTCCTAACACTAACTCATTAAAAAATAAATAAGGATTCCTGTATACATTCCGGGTACAACCACTTCATAAATTTGCGGACAAACGCACAGTTGGACAAACAACTTAGACAATTCTTTTATAGGGGGCGATGTAAACTATACAGCAATTTAATGTTATATGAATAAAGGAAGACTATATGATATATTCCAAATTCGAGAAGGTTTTAGTTCTTAATGAATTAAAGCTTAATAAAGAAGCTTAACGTATCTCATCTTTCTAAATGAGCTTACGGAAACTGTAATCTTTTTACCAATCTAAAGTGATTTATTCTTAATAAATTCACTAATATGAAGTATTTAAGCTCTTTCTAAAAAATTATAAAACTATCAAAATACTGTCTTCTAAAAAAACATCAAATTATCATAAAAAGAAAATGCAACTGAATTAATAGATGTCCAATCTTTCACTATCAACGGAATATTTTACTATATATAATACTGTTAACAATTTAACTCGATTAGTCAAAGACCGATTTAATAGCCCCTGTATTTCAGCATCGATCGAACCAAATTTAATTTAATTCATTCTCTTGACATGTTCGCCGGACAGGAGTTAAAACAGCGGCCGACAAAAATAAATGCGGTACCTCATAAAAGACTTTTAAATATGAGACACCCACCTCCTTTAAGTGTCTCTTAATGCGTGCGGTATGACGTAATGAAATTTCGCGTTAGATTCCCCTGTAACAACAGCCCCATACACTTTTCGTCATTTATAATAAATACCTCCGGAAGTCGGGTTATTGTGCGGATTATTTAATGAAATTCCGTTTCTAAAATGCCGCAGCCCAGAAATTCAATAAATGCGCGGTTTAGAAACGTTCAGTTACGAATGCAGTGACACTATTCTCGCTTCGAAGTTAAAACGTTAGGAGGTATTTATTCGAGCTGAATATTGAAAATAATGTTATGATGCAAAACAATACATTCGATTTATGTTTGTATCAAACAAAAGAAAATTATGAATGATTTGAACATAAAGCAATTTAAATCTCTATATCCAGAATTAATTTAACATGAACTTTCTTACTGCATTTTTGCATCAATAGGATAAGTTTTAATGGAGAATAATCATAGAAAAAAGAAAATTAATTTTTACTGTATTTTAGTAGTTAATTTTGCTGATTGTACTTTTTAGTACGAATATATGTTTTTGACTCTGATAGAAAATAAAACAATAAATTATGAATAAAACAGATGATATGCTTACCTGCAAAGTATACAAGTCTCTAAAAAATAATTGTACCAAATAACTGGTACCAAATAGCAGGTAATCTCTGTAACAACAACCCCCCCCCCGTCTTCTATACACTTTTCGTCATTGATATTAAATACCTCGAGCATTCGACGGACTTGTTATTGTAATTATTATTTAATGAAATTCCATTTCTAAAATACTGGACTTTAGTAATTTAATAAATGCACGTTTCAGAACCATTCTATTTCGAATGCAGTGACACAATCTCCTTTTCGATGTAAAATGAGTGTTATGGGGGTATTTATTTCAACTTAGAATTGAAAGTAGGTTTATGGTTAGTCCAAAGAGTAGCTTTATGTTTGTATCAAACGAAATAAGTGCATAAATATTTTGATCAAAAGGTAATTTAATTTATATGGCCTCAGGACTCTAGGCAACCTCACTTGTGATTAAGTATACAGGCCAAGAAAAAAAATTTAATTTTCCTTAATCGTTTTATTTTTTATTATTTTTAACCCCTACATAATAACAGCCTAAGTTATAGGTTCGTCTGTCCTCGAATTTAGGAAGTGATTCGACCTGGAATCAATAGAGGCATTCATATTGGATTTTTGTTGCCTCAGGGCTAGCAACAGTAGAAATCCATGCTTTACCCCCCTCCCCACTTTTCTAGCTTTTGATGTCATTATGTCGAGCCCTATATTCCCCTGTTAGGAGCAGAAGACTGAATTTGTCAATTAATGGCATAATAAATAGTTGAAAATAATATTTTTTTTAGTATTATGACGTCTTTCCTTTAACCATCTCATTTAATCACTTCTTATGTTATTTAAATATCGTCTGCAATATTTTCATACTTTTTATCACTAAACTTAGATATTATACAAATAGTTTTCTTTTACATATGGCTTCAATACTAGATGAGATACACATGAAATAATTTAAAATGTAATAGTCGATTATTTTTTGTTGTAATAAAAATTTTTCCACCGATATTAACAACAAATTCTTTCTACCTCCAGGGTGTAGTGGAAACGATATTTTCATTCTTTTATTTCCATTGATTACTGTTTTAAAAGAAATTAGAAAGAAATGAAAGATAATTTGGACTTAACTAAGAAAACCTTCAATTATCTTTCTCAATACCTTCAACATGATTCTCAACTGCATTCACAATATTGGGAGACCTTAAAGGAGTATAAAGATGAACAAGTTATTGAGCGTGTCCCAAATAATTCTCAACCGAAAAAACAAACCATATTTTTACGTGCTTTATAAGGTACTTTACAATATTGGAAAAATAAAAATTTTACTAATCCCGTCATATGGCGGGCTGAATGCTAGTGTAGGGAAGTTTCAAGATTTGAAAACGGACTGTCCGCTAAAAAAATCAATTTATCATAAAAAGAAAATTATTTAATAAACGTCAAACATTTTACTATCAGCAGAATATTTCAATATATATAATACTATTAACAATTTAACTCGATTAAGAAAAGACCGATTTAATAGCCCATGTATTTCAGCATCGATCGAACCAAATTTAATTTAATCCATTCTCTTGACATGTTCGCCGGACAGGGGTTAAAACAGCGGCCGACACGAATAAATGCGGTACCTCATAAAAGACTTTTAAATATAAAACACCCACCACCTTTAAGTGTCTCTTAAGGCGTGCGTTATGACGTAAAGAAATTTCGCGTTGTATTTCCCTGTAACAACCCACCCCCCTCTTCTATACACTTTTCGTCATTTATAATAAATACCTCCGGAAGTCGGGTTATTGTGCGGATTATTTAATGAAATTCCGTTTCTAAAATGCCGCAGCCTAGAAATTCAATAAATGCGCGGTTTAGAAACATTCAGTTACGAATGCAGTGACACAATTCTCTTATCGAATTAAAGTGGGTGTTATGGAGGTATGAATACAAACTTAGAATTGAAAATAAGTTTATGGTTAGTCTTTATAGTTTATGGTTAGTCCTTTATGTTTGTATCAAACAAATAAAGTGCATAAATATTTTAATCAAAAGATAATTTAATTTTTAATGCATCTGGACTCAAGGTAACCTAATTTGTAACTAAGTATACAGGCCGAGAAAGAAACACATTTTTTTTAATTTGCTGTAATTTGTTTTTCTTTTTAATATTTTTGTCCCCTACATAATAACAGCCTAAGTTATCTGTCCGTCTGTCCTCTAATATAGGAAATGGTCCGACCTGGAATCTAGAGAGGCACCCATATTTGGATTTTTGTTGAGATAGGGTTAGAAACGTTCGAAATCCATCCCTTCCCCCCTTTTTTAGTTTTTTGTGCTATTATTTCAAAGCCCTATTTTCTTCGGTTAGGAGCAGGTAATTAACCCCTTTCGGTAAAATGACGAGTCTAGCTCGTCATTAGTTTTTCATTCCATACCGCACAATGACGAGCTACATTCGTCATGCGATTAAAGTTACTGTTAAATATGATCATTAATTTAGTTTAAAATTTCTAGTGTACTGAATTTGGCAACACTTTTATCACTTGTGAAAATCACAAGTCACTGTTGTATATTATTTACTTGGTACAAGTCATTGCCAAATGAATGAGTCAGAATAAAAGAAAACCTACTAAGAAATGCCGTGTGTGTTACAAGAATCAAATTAAAAGTGAGACTACTTGGCGGTGTAAACAATTAAGAATTCCTTTGCACTTTGTTTTGGTTTGGTTTGGTTTGGAGCGCTACGGTCTACTGTTTTGCACACGAGGGCTAATGAGACCGGGACCTACAGTTTAAAGCCGATTCCGAACGGCTACAAACATCCATGCCAGCAGCGGGATTCGAACCCACGAACTCCGGTTCCGAAGAGCAGCACTCTACCATTCGGCCATCGTTCGGCGCACTTTGTTTTGAAAAGTACCACTAGCTTGAAGACTATTATCTGTATACCTTATTAATGTTTTGCTTTGATATTTTCTTAATTTTACTGTTTCTGATATTATTTAACACTATGTAAAAAGTGGATTTTAATTAAGAATATGTAAGATTTGTAAAATGAAACAAGTTTTTTAATTAAAAATCAAATGGTTATTTCATGCACAGTTTTTCATTATTAAATCATACCGGAAAGGGTTAAATTTATTAATTTATGGCAAATTAAACAGGAAAAAATAACATTTTTTTCTAGAATTATGACGTTATTCCTTTAACCATCTCATTTAATCATTTCTTATTTTAACTTATTTCAATATCGTCTGCATTATTTTTGTACGTTTTATCACTGAATTTAGATATAACGTAAAGAATTTTCATTTATATTTGTTTTAAATAATAGAGTAGGTACATATGTGATAATTTTATATTAAATCATCGATTATTTTTTGTAGCAATGAAAATTTTTTCACCGGTATTAACAACAAATTCTATCTACCTTCAGGGTGTAGTGGAAACGACAGTTTCATTCCTTTACTTCCATTAATTACTGTGGCAAAAAAATTTGGATGACTTTCACACTAGTTTTGACGTAGCTAAGAAAACTTTGAATTATCTTTCTAAATGTATTCAACGTGATTCTCAACTGCATTCATCGTATCGGCATACTTTAGAGGAGTATGAAGATAAATGAGTTATTGACTTTGTACCACATAATTCTCAGCCAAAAAACAAACCATTTTTTTACCTGCTTCACAGAGTACTTTACGATTCTGGAAAATTTGACTAATCCCTTGTTAGGATCCCGATATAGTGTAAGGAAGGTTTAAGAATTGAAAATGTACTGTCGTCTAAAAAAACATCGAATTATCATAGAGTAAATATGCAACTGAATTAATAGAGGTCAAACCTTTCGCTATCAGCGGAATATTTCACCATATATAATACTGTTAACAATTTAACACGATTAAGGAAAGACCGATTTAATAGCCAGTGTATTTCAGCATCGATCTAGCGAAATTTAATTTAATCCATTCTCTTGACATGTTCGCCGGACAGGAGTTGAAACAGCAGCCGACACGAATAAATGCGGTACCTCATAAAAGACTTTTAAATATGAAACACCCACCTCCCTTAAGTGTCTCTTAATGCGTGCGGTATGACGTAATGAAATTCCCGTTACATTTTCCTGTAACAACCCCCCCCCTCTTCTATACACTTTTCGTCATTTATAATAAATACCTCCGGAAGTCGGGTTATTGTGCGGATTATTTAATGAAATTCCGTTTCTAAAATGCCGCAGCCCAGAAATTCAATAAATGCGCGGTTTAGAAACGTCCAGTTACGAATGCAGTGATACTATTCTCGTTTCGAAGTTATAGCGTTAGGAAGGTATTTATTCTAACTGAATATTGAAAATAAGGTTATGATGCAAAACAATACATTAGATTTATGTATGTACCAAACAAAAGAAAACTATGAATGATTTGAACATAAGACATTTTAACTCTTTATATCCGGAATTAATTTAACATCAAATTTCTTACTGCATTTTTGCATTATTAGAGAATAATCATAGAATAATCATAGAAAAAATAAAAAAAAATTATTGCATTTTAGTAGTTGATTTTGCTGTTGGTAATTTCTAGTACCAACATATGTTTTTGACTCTGATAGAAAATAAAATATTAAATTATGATTAAAACAAATGAAATGCTTACTTGCAAATTATAGATGTCTCTAAAAAATAATTGTACCAAATAACTGGTAATAAACCACTAAATCTACTCAAATAAACAACGCGTGTATTAACTGTACCACAATTTTCTTCGAATGCGATTATAAAATCCCTGCTATGCTAATAAAAAGGATTCCTGATTGGTGCTTTCATTTTTTTTCTACTATAAGAACTGCATCGTTCATGTCCTTGTAAGTACCGTCAGGAATATACAGGTGTTTGATTGAGGCAGTACTTAGAAGTACCTTCAAGATAAAAAGGGGTAATTTTTGAAGTTTTTCTATTGATAACAAATTGTCGTGATCTAGCAGCCAATGATAGAAATTCTGGACTTTTTCAACAACAGGGAACGGACTTTTTAAAAATAAAAATGTACATTTAACATATTAATGTACATAAAATTTTAAAAATAAAATATTTTCTTCAGATTTGTGTTTTTTTTTCTTTTTTAAATCCATCTTTTATTATTTAACTTATTTGAATATAATTAAAAAATTCAAATTCATTCATTTTTTTTAAATATATACGAGGGTTGGAGCATAAATCATGGCAACATTTTTTTTTGTTTGTTTGTTTGTTTGTTTGGGTTGAGTTGGAGGGCTACGATGAACTATTCTTTTGTTTTGTAGATATATGAACGGATCTGAAACATATATGTATTGTGTGGAAATTCTGCAGTCATAGTGTGTATGCAGGACAACAGATGGCTCTGTGATAGTTGGTATTAGTACAGCGAGCACTGTGAAATCAGTCAGTTTGTGAGTGTCGTGCGAGATGGAATTAGGCCTTGTTGAGCAGCGCACTTACATCAAAATAGCATATCTCTGAGGAAGAAATGCTATGGAATATCACAGTGAATTAGTGGAAGCTCCACATCTTTGGCATCGTGTGTTGACAGTAGCACTTGGATGGTATTTAACCTCAGGTTAGTTATGTCAATTTTATGTGCACTGTGTTATCATTCTTGTGCATCATAAAGGCCATATTGTCCTGTATATTACCGTAGTAAATTAGTGCATTCAATTTCAGTGCTATTCATTATAGACACATGTAGTTAACACCTTGTCTATTTTGCTGTATATGTCATATTTTCCAATTAGACTTGGACTAGTATCTTCAAGAAAAACAAATCTATCTAGCCAAATCAGCATCGATGGAACAAAATTTAATTTAATCCATTCTCTTGACATGTTCGGCGAAGCCCCCGGACAAAAGTTGAAACAGCGGCCGGCACGAATAAATGCGGTAGCTCATAAAAGACTTTTAAATATGAGACACCCACCTCCTTTAAGTGTCTCTTAATGCGTGCGGTATGACGTAATGAAATTTCGCCTTGTACTCTCTGTAACAACAACACCCCCCTCATTTATACACTATTCTCCATTTATAATAAATACCTCGAGCAGTCGACTTACTTGTTATTGTAAGGATTATTTAATGAAATTCCGTTTCTAAAATACTGGACTTTATTAATTTAATAAATGAAAGTTTCAACACAATTCTATTTCGAATGCAGTGACGCAGTCTCCGTTTCGAAGTTAAATGGGTGTTATGGTTGTATTCATTTAAACTTAGAATTGAAAATAAGTTTATGGTTAGTCCAAATAGTAGCTTTACGTTTGTATCAAACGATATAATTGCATAAATATTTTAATCGAAAGGTAATTTAGTTTATAAGGTTCTATGGTTCATAAGAACCCTAACTTGTGAGTAAGTATACAGACCAAGAAAGATAATAAAAATTAAAAGAAAAAAATAACAAATAATAAAAATAATATAATATATATATATATATATATATATATATATATATATATATATATATATAATAAATAATAAATATTAAAAGAAAGATAAAAAATTTTAATTTGCCTTAATTTGTTTTTCTTTTTAATATTCTTATCCCCTACATAAAGCAGCCCAAGCTATCTGTCCGTCTGTCTTCGAATTTATGATGTGGGTCAATCTAGAATCGATAGAGGCACCCATATTGGATTTTTGCTAAGTTAGGGTTAGCAACGTTCGGAATTCAAGCCTTACTACCTTTTTTTAGTTTGTAATGCCATTATTTCATGCCCTATTTTCAAAGGTTAGGAGCAGGCGATTCAATGTATCAATTTATGGCATAATAAATATGAAAAAATAACATTTTTTCTAGTATTATGACGTCTTTCCTTTAACCTTCTTATTGAATCATTACTTATTTTAAATTATTTAAATATCGTCTGCATTACTGTCGTACGTTTTATCACTCAACTTAGATATCAGATAAATAATTTTCTTTTATATGTGGCTTACATAATAGATTAGGTACATATGGGATCCTTTTAAATTAAATCATCGATTAATTTTTGCTGCAATGAAAATGTTATCACCGGTATTAACAACAAATTCTGTCTACCTTCAGGGTGTAGTGGAAACTACAGTTTCATTCCTTTACTTCCATTAATTACTGTTTCAAAAAAAAAAATAATTAAGAACTTAACGATCATTTCGACGTAGCTAAGAAAACTTTAAATTACCTTTCTAACTGGATTCAACGTGATACTAAACTGCGTTCACAGTATCGGGAGACTTTAGAGGAGCATGAAAATAAACGAATAATTGAGTGTGTATGAGATAATTCTCATCCATAAAACAAACTATTTTTTATATCTGCCTTATAGAGTATTATACAATTCTAGAAAATTCAAAATTTTGTTGATTTCGTCGTACGACAAGCTATATGATAGTTTTGTAATATTTTTCAGTGTATATGAACATTTTCATTCTATCATTCGAATAAACGTATTTATCTTGTCTTATTGCATTTTATCACGTTTCGGTTTTTCTTTGTGTTATTTTAGTCTTTTTTCATTCTGTGTTCAGATATTAATTTTGTCATTTTTAAAATCTTGCATCAAATTTTTGTTACATTTTATTATTTTATCCCCAAAATCTCTCGTTTATCTCGTTGCATCCTTTACAGCTTGAAGTGGCTGAAAATCACCATTCGAAATTCTATCAACATAGGTTTAGCCAACTTACAGACATACAGTGAAATACATACATATATATACATATATACACACATATACATATATACATATATAGACACACATATATACATATATACACACATATACACATATGTACACACACATATACTTATATACACACATATATATATATACATATATATATATATATATATATATATATATATATATATATATATATACATATATATATATATACATATATATACATATATATACACATATATATACATATATATACACACATATATATATATACAACACATATATACGTATATTTACACACATACGTATACACACACACACATACGTATATACACACACATATATACACCACACACACGTATATACACACACACATACGTATATACACACACACACACACACACACATATATATATATATATACATATATATATATATATATATATATATATACATACATATATATACACACATATATATACATATATATATATATACATACATATATATATATATGTATATATATGTACATATATATATATATATACATATATAAATAAATATACATATATACATACATACATATATATATATATATGTATATATATATATATACACATATATACATACATACGTACATATACATATATACAAACATACGTACATATACATATATACAAACATACGTACATATACATACATACATACATACATACACACATATACATACATACACACATACACACACATATATATATATATATATATACACGTGTATAGGATTTTTATTCCTACATATTATATTAATGGAGGTAAAAATGGCACGTGTTTGCACTTGAAGCCTTTAAACCGCTGAAACCAAGTTTTAATATATACATATACTAGAGACTTCTTAAAGCTGTTTTTCCTCAGGCAATTTCCGTCTTTACTGTCGCAGAAATACGTGCGTGAGAGGGAATCTTTACTTTATGGATATCCATCTAATACTCCTGAATTAAAATTGGCCAAGGTTAAGGACCCGGATCTTTCCTCCACGACAGTAGCCGCGAATTTTATG
>CM063507.1:81678776-81693776 GCA_032207245.1 Pardosa pseudoannulata | reverse complement strand
TTTTGGATTTGGAACATTATATTCTATGTTTGTTTGACATCGTAACTGAAAGGTTGCGGGTTCTCTACTCGATCCGACCTAAGATCCGCCGTGTTCGCTAAAGGTGACTGGGGAAAGTTAAATAGGTTCTTGGTCACAATGTCCTGCAAGTTTTCAAACGATATATCTAGGAGTGGTAGACCAAGCCTGGGTGTCTTTTGCTTAGCCCCTACTTCTAAATTACGAGGACCCAGCGAGTGTAATGTTACTCACGTGCGTAGCATACCTTAAGCTACACGTGCTTCCTGTGGGGTGCTAAATGGATAACAGATTCGCAGTCTTGTATTGGTTTGGTTTGGTTTGGTTTGGAGCGCTACGGTCTACTGTTTTGCACACGAGGACTAGTGAGACCGGGACCTACTGCTTAAAGCCGATTCCGAACGGCTACGAACATCCATGCCATAGTGAGATTCGAACCCACGAACTCCGGTAACGAAGGCCAGCACCCTCACCAATCGGCCAGCGTTCGGCAGTCTTGTATTGGCATATGGCATATAGTGTCGTTATTTCCAGCTGCATTAGGAAAACAACTTTGACACGAGGGTTAATGAGACTTGAATCTACTGATCAAAGCCCATTCAAAACAATTACAAATATCTTTACCATAGTGGGATTCAATCCCAGAAACTGTCACCAAAGATCAGTGCCCTAACCATTCAGCCAACAACTTTGAGCAGAAGCATTTAATTTTTAAAATGTCAATCTTTTTTTCTTTTACACATTTGATTGTGCAGAACTTCGCACAATTATTGTAATAAATATACCAATTTTGGGTTTAAATTATTTTAATATTATATGTCTAAATAAAAAGCTATAAAGTGAAAAACAATTTTGTGGCAATAAAAACAAACACATTTTTTTTTAATTTTAAAGTACTGTCAGATATATATCATTCAAATTTTAAACAATGAAATACAATAATTATTCCAGATTTTAAAGATATATTGCTTCTGATTTAAACCAAAAAAGTCGTGTATTTGTTATACGTACAGTGCAAAGCTGAAAGCAAGCTGAGTAAAAAGAAAAAAGTGTTTGATATTTTAAGAATCAAAAAATGTGTTCCAACAAGAAACTGTTTTGCCATATATTCAAAAAAATAAAAGTATTTCATCATCACATAAAAAATTCAGTCTTTTAAATAAGTTTTTTTTTATAATTATAGGAGATTGAAAATAGAAATGTGTAGGCAAACTTTTGTAGGAAGTAAAACAAATCTACCAATTCCTCTTACGACCATTTTAACAAAAAAAGTTGTATTAACAGGTTACTTTCCTAGACTACATGAACAGATTTTTAAAATGGGGATAACTATTTTTGTGAAAACAATTATTGCTTTAATGAAATACTAGATTAAAATAACAATAAGACCAGCTACACCTATGGCTTGAACGCATTTTGCTTTGTAATTGATAATAAGCAACAAGTTGAACCACACTAAAGGCCTATTATCATAGAAAAGTAAAATGAGAATAAAGGAAGATTAAACCAAAAAAAACTAACCAAAATTTCTTAGTTGTATTCAGGTAATGTTATTACGCACAAAAGATGTAGCTTACAAAGAGTTTTCAATAATGACATTTTAAATTACATTAATACATTTATGCGGGTCACGTACTAGTACGTTTCCTTGCGATTGATATTTCAGCGCGGGACGCATACTAGTACGTGTTATGATGATTGATACTTGATCACGGGTCACTTAGTAGTACGGTGCAGTGTAAGAACATGGTTTGTTTGTGGGTACAAAAATAGCGATATATACAGGAAAAAGGAAGCCGAATGTTCTTGTCTACTACATAGATTCTGGAAAAATTGAGACCAATAAAAATTAGTTTTTACATTATTAGTTTTATGACTGCTCTTTTCATTTTTTATAGTGTAAAAATGTTTATATATCACATAATTCGAAAAAATTAAAACTATATACTACTATTTCTATTTGATTTTTCATATTTAAGACACTATTATAAATTTATCCACTAAAAATATATTTTTTGTTTACAAATATCTTATAGTTGTTATTTATATATTTATATATTTATTTATATTTTAAGGTAAAATAAGAAAAGTAGGTTCAAAAATGAAATAATTTTCGATCTATTGAGATTTAACTGAATAACTAAATGGACCCGCAAAACGCCTGCTCCCGGTGCAATTACGCTGCGAAATGAACCCGCACACAATGGGTTAAGAATCATTCTAATTATATGCTATTTTAATAAAGTATCAAGCGTTTCCAATTTTGTTGGAAATAGTTAATTTTATAGTTACATTTTATTTTTACTGAATCACTACATATATCGAAATTATCGTTTCTCATTTCACCTCCTCCCCGTGAAAACCAATGAATCGTATAATCCTGTTCACAAATATATATATATATAATCCAGAACAAATAAAACATCAAAATATCAAAGAATATATGGAAAAAAATATAAAAAATGGGGAAAACCCAAAACAATTTTCCCTATTCCATCTAAAAATCACGCTTGCTTATAATATTTTCGTCATAAGTAATGATAAATGACCAGCATTATACTTCTCCAGTCCTTTATTAGTTACATGCTGCATTTATTTAAAAAAGAGGGATTTTCCCCTATTCAGTCATGTTCAATACACTTTGCAACCGCAATAAAACAGCTCCCTGTTGCTTTTTAATACACTTCTCGTCAATCACATTGAAATGCTGTAGCATATGTTTTGACTCAATGTCTTTTAAAAATGTAAACTTATTAAGGAGTAGTATTCGTTTTTTTTCTAGCTTCGATTTAATTCTCATAAAATATTAAATAGGTTATTATATTTCAATGTATATATTGAATTGTATATGAAATTGTCACACTACTATGATACATCAGAGCCAAAATATTATGACCACCCTATATTTTGCAATGAACTCGACTTTTATGACGTAAAGCACATGATCAGGTGGAATGTTATTTAATGCTGCTTAGTAAAGAATCATTCTTTCACTTCTGTGTTTATGGGAAGTGCTGCGGATCTATGTTAGATAGAGGGCAGATTGTATAAACTCGGAACAAGTATTTTCGAAACGGCACGACTCGTGGGTTTGTTCGCGATCTATTTGTTAGTACTTATGCAAAGTATGAATGACGGTGAAACCAGCAGTAGACGACATGGTATTGACGTACACGCTATCAAAGAAAAAATTCGGAGACGTCTCGCATGTGAAGCAAAATCGGAGCCAGACAGTGGCTCAGTTGCCAACCGAATACAATGCAGTTCCAAGTAGAATAGCATCGGATCACACTATTCAGTGGACATTGTTGGATATGGGGCTACGCAGCAAACGTCTCACTCGTGCGCCTTTGCTGACCAAGCGTCATCGCCAACTGCGCCTACGCTTAACATCGCGACTGGTTATGGATCAGTAGAGATTTGCTGGTCAGATGAATCAGTTTGTCATTCATCACACCAAAACCGTGTCAGGATATGTACCAGCCGAACAGTTGCTCCCTCAATGTAGGTAGGTCATACACAGGTGGTTCGTATTATGCTTTGGGCGACGTTCTCTTGGGCGTTCTGGGACCCGTTGTGGTGAGAGCAGACCATGATTTACAGGATTTCTGAACATTATTGCCGTAGTTGCACCTTACATGGCCTCTGTTTTTCCAGCTGGAAATGGAATGTTCCAACAGAAAAACGCCCTGTGTCACAAGGCTAAAATTGTGTTGGAGTGGTTCAAGAACAAGGCTGAATTCCAGTTAATGTTGTGGCTAACTGCAAGATCTCAATCCGATAGAACACAGTAGGGATTTCATGGGACGGCAGCTCAGAGTTCAAAGACAATTCGCAATTCTCGGATTTGTATAATTGCTTAACATCTGGTACAATCTGTCTCCGGCCATCTACCAAGGACTTGTGGCATCCATGCCAAGGCGGATTGACTGTGTTTCGTGCCAAAGGTGGGCCAACTCGTTATTGACATGGGTCATATTTTTTGCTGTTATTGTGTGTGTATATAAATATTTATATATATATATATATATTTATATATATATATATATATATAATATATATATATATAAATATATATATATATTTTTAACATGGAATACAGAAATGACTTTCAGCGATACATCAGAAAATATATATTATGTCTATCTTAAATCAATTATGTTGTTGATTTAATTCTAATAGATTTAAACATCAATTATCACTGAATATTTTCGTCATAAACGATGATAAATGACCTACTATATTCGTTCACAGTCGTTTCTTACTTTATTCGATAAATTTACTTCAAAAGAGGGATTTTCTAACAGCATTTTCCCTCCTCCGTTCAGTCATTTCATTACCACTTTCCTATCATAATAACACAGCTCCCCGCTAAGATTTAATACACTTTCGTCAATCATCACGATATGTTTGTGTAAGAACTCGGCTTTTTTTTTTTTCCTCCATGAGTTTTGTATTATCGGGTGTATTTAATGGGCTGTTCCTAACAATAGGAATAAAAAAATAGGATTTTCTTTGCTTTTTATTTTGTTCCGTATATTTTGTCGCTGCTTTGTTGCATATGCCGAAATGCAGTACCTACATACAAAACAATTAAATCTTTTTGCCAGAAAAAAAGGGATAAAAGTCAATGTACGTTGGTGCATTTCTAACAGATGGAATGTATTGCTGTTTGATAGAATTTTTTCAACCTTTTTAATGCTGGAGCATTTTAATATTAACCTCTACATTTGAAAGATTTTTTTTTGTACAAATTTATTATGGGAGGACCATAGTTGGTTAGTATATTTCTATGGGAGTACAACACAAGTACATCCAAGCCTTAGTCGGGAATCGAACACAAGACATTCAGAGAGAATCAAAATACGCTACCCACTACACGTTCCGGGCGGCATTTAAGAAAACATACATGTCTGCAATGTAGCTCCATGTTATCAATTATCATATTTATGATTGTTTTATTGAGTAATTAATTCATTATGATGGTGTTACCGAGTAATTAATTCATTATGATTGTGTTACCGAATACTTAATTCATTATGATTGTGTTAGAGTAATTAATCCCCTATAATAATAGCTAAGTTATCTGTACGTCTGTCCTCCAATTTATGAAGCGGTTGGACCTGGAATGGATAGAGGCATCCATTCAAAGAGAATAAAGTTTATCTTCTCCTAAACTATCGATCCGATTCTAAAATAAATTTGTATAAATATGCTTCATATCACAGCAAAAAAACTGTCGTCTTTAAAACGTTCGAAATCCAACCCTTCCCTCCTTTTCGAGAGTTTAATGCCATTACTTCAAGCCCCATTTTCCCCGGTTAAGAGCAGGCGATTCAATTTATCCATTTATCACTTAATAAATAGGTAAAAATAACATTTATTTTTTAGCATTATGACGTCATCCATTTAATCATTTCATATTTTAAACTATTTAAATATCGCCTACAATATTATAATATTTTTTATCACTGAACTTAGATATGACGTAATGATTTTCTTTTATATTTGGCTTAAATATAATAGATTACATATGTGAAAATTTTTAAATTTAATCATCGATTATTTTTTGTTGCAATGAAACTTTTACCACGGTATTAAAAAAATTCTTTTCATATAGTCTAGGAGTCTATTTCACGGACTCATAAATATCTAACTTATTTATAGTACCGGGTGACCGAGCTCCGCTCGGAGAAAACAGGTATCGAAGCTAACTCGAAGATTTAAATTTTCAATTGTGATTTATCAAAACAATACATGCCATAAGAAAATTTGTGAAACCATTAGTGAAAAGATAACCGGTTAAAGTGCACCATTGTAAACTATTCTAAACAAAGTTGTTTGGAAAGGGAACTATTCTATACAAAGGTAAAGTTTGAAAAGTCATAGAAAATAAAATGTAATTGATAACAAAAAATTATACAATTAAAGAAATGGTACAAAGTGAGCAGTGTAAAGATTGAAGTGTGTTGAATGGAGAAGCATTCTGACAATGACGGTATCTTCTAGTTGTCCATTTGCGGGTATAATTGAGTTGATCGCTTGTTGTTCCAAAATTCCGGCTCCTTGAAGCATTTCATGTAGAGGTGCGTTCTGCATGTTGAAAATGTAGCTTGAAATCTGATGAATGTTGAAATGTCGAACTTTGTTGACGGTGATTTGAAATCGAAATCAGTTCCTTAACACGTTCGCTGCCACCGACGCACTGGCGCGTCAGAGCGGCACCTCCTGGTATGCCGACGACGCACTAACGCGGCGACGGACTTTGATAAGTTATATGCTCTGTGTTTAGTGTGGCTTTGGAAATTGAACGGCGAGGTTGTTTCGGCACGTTAGTGAAGCATTATTTTTTAATTTTTTGTGGTTGGTTTTCAAAATTTTTGTTTGCATTATTTTTTTTTTTACTATATCGTTTATGTGTTATATATACTTTGCTACATTAATTTAATATTTAGAGTTGATAGAAAATAAAAATGGAAACCGATATCAAGGAATAAAGACAAATCAATAAAGACTTTTATTATTATTATTATTAATTCGTCAGAACTACAGCCAATCGATTCCTCGTGGTCGAAAACCCCCGGGTACCAATTTTCACTTGGTTTGGACGCATGAGAAAAAAGTTTGCCCGCACCGGGGTTCGAACCCGGCCCTATCTGTAGCGCCGAACTACGTGACCTTAGCGCGTCAAAACCGATGCCAATCGATTCCTCGTGACCAAAAACCCCAGATCCCCAAGTTTACTACAGTTTATTAATTCTGGGGCGATTTTCGACTTGACAACCATTCCTCGTATTATAGTATAGGATATATTTGGAAATTAAGAAGTTTGTTCTTTTGTGTGTTTGTTTATTATACATAACGGTTTGACCAAATGAATTCAACGTGATTCTAAACTGCATTCAAATCGAGACTCTAGATATGACGATAAATTATTAAGCGAACCAGATAATTCTCAGCCAAAAAACAAACCATTTTTTTACCAGCCTCATTAGGTACTTAACAGTTTTGGATTATTAAAAATTTTACTAATCCCGTCATATGATGGGCTATATGCTATTCATTATGATTGTGTTACCGAGTAATTAATTCATTATGATTCAAGTAATTAATTCATTATGATTGTGTTATCGAGTAACTAATTCATTATGATTGTATTACAGAGTAACTGATTCATTATGATTGTGTTACCGAGTAATTAATTCACTATGATTTTTATACTGCAAACAATAATGTGCATTACTTGAATAGATAATATGACAGAAGGATTTAATTAACATTTGCGTTTAATAGACTTGCATTAGAATGTTTAAGGGATTACAATATCTTTTAATCCTCAAAAATCCGATTTTTTTATTTCTTACAATTTTAAAATCTCTAAACACTCCTGAAATGTTTAGATGTTTTATAAAATTAAAATTATAATTTTATATTGATGAAAAGCTATGTATTTTTTAAAATTTTTCTTTTAAAGTGATATTTTATGTTCTTTCTATAACTCTCTCGAGTAAATCGGATGGTTTGGTATTTTACATTTTATAACCGGGGGTGGAATTCAGATATTGTTTTCTATAGCTAACATGTCTCAGTTTATTTTGCTTATTAACCCTTTAACGAACAGTGGTTTAGTAGCATAACCACCTATTAAACTTTTTTTAAACTTTACTTTTAGGATTACTTTATCTTTTTATAATTATTTACGACTCCAATCTCATACATCTGTGATATATGGAAGCCAATGATGTAGAATCAAGAGCTTTTGCAATTAAAAAAAAACTTTTTGGAGACATGGATGAGTTTTCGAAATATATATATATATATATATATATATATATATATATATAATTATATATGTGTGTGTGTGTTTATCTATACATATTATATTTTTGATATTTTAAATATATAACAGATGGTAGTTCTATGTTTAACTTATTTATTTCTTTTTCTATTGAAATATATGTATTTAAACTTTCTGTACTGGAGAAGTCAGATTCAATTTATCTTACTTACTACCTCAAATAAAAGTATCTGTACAAACAACACTTTTAAGTTGTTAAGCTATTTATTTATCATACCAGTTTAAGGATTATCATTTATTGTTCTTCCAGTATAGTTAAATTTTAGAAAGGCATAATGTTCAAGCTGTACAAGGGTAGGGGTTAGTCAGTTAAACCATTCTCAAACCCTAATTTGGTACTCTAAGGCAAACCCTTTAAGGAATGTAAAAGAAAAATTATATATTTTACATACACAAGGCTTATAGATAACATTTATAAACAAATTACATTAAATTCCCATGAATTTATTTTGGTGACCTTTAAAGGGTTAAACACAATACAATTCATTATGATTGTGTTACCGAGTAATTAATTCATTATGATTGTTTTACAGAGTAAGTAATTCATTATGATTTACCGAGTAATTCATTATGATTGTGTTGCCGAGTAATTAATTCATTATGATGGTGTTACCGAGTAATTAATTCATTATGATTGTGTTACCGAGTAATTAATTCATTATGATTTTTATACGTAAAACATTAAATGCATTACAAATAGTAATATGACAGAAGGATAAATAAATCTGTGATTAAATAGACTTGCATTAGAATGTTTAAGGGATTACAATATCTTTTAATCCTCAAAAATCCGATTTTTTTATTTCTTACAATTTTAAAATATCTAAACACTCCTGAAATGTTTAGATGTTTTATAAAATTAAAATTATAATTTTATATTGATGAAAAGCTATGTATTTTTTAAAATTTTTCTTTTAAAGTGATATTTTATGTTCTTTCTATAACTCTCTCGAGTAAATCGGATGGTTTGGTATTTTACATTTTATAACCGGGGGTGGAATTCAGATATTGTTTTCTATAGCTAACATGTCTCAGTTTATTTTGCTTATTAATAAAATACAAAATATTATGACATTGAAAGTAAGTTTATACATTATTACATATTATATTTTTCATTTTTTTATAGCTTACTATAAATATAGCTATGTATTTACGTCGAAAATCTTTCATAACAGCCTTTCGTTACTTCATGCGAAATGGTTGGCGCAGTTCGCCGAAAAAATCGAAAAATGGAATGAATTTTAGAGTACCACATTATTCTGCAGTAATTCAAGCGTGATTTATAATCTTTTAATTTTTATATGTTTTTTGTTAGATCATTTAAAAATTATTGTTATTATATATAGTGAACAATTCAAACAGTTTTTGATATTGCAGTATTTACTTAAATGACATTTTTTTAAAATTGAAAAACAAGCATTTTTATAACATGTATACATTGGCAAATACTTTTAAACTCAAAATGATTTTCAAAATGTCTAATTACTTTGTTTGGTAAAAATATTTTGTTATTTATTCAATTTTCTGCTGCACTTTGAAGTTCTTTAAAGAAAGTGATGATATTTTGGATGTTTTGATTTAAAATTCCTGTTTAAATTTATTCTAAAACATCAATTGTTTTTTGGCAAACTAAACAAATTGCTTTTTACAATGTTTGTAAAAAGGTATTTACCGTCCATGTTTCTTGAAATCTCTGCACTCCAAATCAATTTTCTTTTTTTAGATCGACTATTTTACAATGGCCTACAAATAAATAATTTAATTATTACAATAAAATAAAACCAATGTTTTAAAATTTTACATACAAAAAGTTCATTTTTTTTTCAATTTATATAAATAATAGCCTATTGTCTGTCCACGAATTTATGAAGCGGTTGTATGAATGGATAGCCATCCATATGATTTTTATGTTAGGGTTAGCAAAGCGAGTTCGAAATAATTTTTTAAAAATGCTATTTTTTCAAGTCTTATTCTCCTCTTACTTTATACTAAATCTTTCTGATAGGGTGGCAACGAAGCTTAATATTTAACTGGACTGTGTTTACTCAACTATATACTCTAATTAGTTCTAAAAATATATTTGAGGGTGCCACCTTGGCGAAATTGGCAATTTTTGTTTGGCACCAATCTTGTTCTCGCGTAACACCGTGTAAACAGGACATTCACATAAAAATTAAAATATCTATCATATTCAAATGACTCTCTTCAAACCCCGATCGCTTTCTAATGTATCGTTTTATGTGGTGAGCATTTGAACTTTTCATACGACAAACCCATTCAAAGATGTCTGATTGATCTACACGTTCGACCAGAGACATCTTTCGCACAAAAATATATTTATATACCTATTACTAAATAAACCTTCATTCATACACTAGTCAATCACTGCTTTATCTCCATTGTTATTCAAATCGTAAATAAACTTAAGTTTTATCTTACTTACCGAAGTCATTTTCAGGCTCAGAAGCAAAATTAACCTTACTAGCCAACATCCAACGTTGAACTAACTTACATCTGACCTCTGAAATTACATATACCGTTGAACATTCAAAAATAACGCTAAATCTAAACCAATCAGAATCACTATTAGATTAAAAAAAAAAAAAAAAAAAAAAAAACTATAGACGTTTCTATAAGTAAAACAACATCGCCCAGCTTGGCGATAAATCACAACTTGGCGAGAATCAAGGGGCACCCTCAAATATAGGTTAACCCAGCCAAATTTTTCTAAAAGTTTAATTAATTTAATTTTTTCTGCTTTTTCCTTTAAATTCTTATTCCTAAAGTTGTATTATTTTAAAATTGTTTTGATATTTAAATAAATTTTTTACTATTTTTTCAACTTTTTACGACTTAAACTTTCTTCTCGTAATATAATAACAGCCTAAGGTATCTGTCAGTCTGTCATCGAATTTATGAGCAGTTACTTATGGATAGAGATATCCATATTGGATTCTTAATGAGTTCGGGTTAGCAAAATTCAAAGCGAGTAAAGTTTATCTTTTCCTAAACTGTAGATCCGATTCTAAAATAAATGGGTATGAATTAGAGTATGAGAAAGTTTAATGCCATTATATCAAGCCCCATTTTAAGAACACGCTATTAAATTCATCAATTTATCACATAATAAATAGGTAAAAACAACAATTTTTTCTAGCATTATGACGTAATTCCTTTAACTATCACATTTAATCATTTATTTTAGATTATTTAAATATCTTCTGAATGATTTCCATACGTTTTATCACTAAACTTAAGTAAATAATTTTATTTTATATTTGACTTAAATAATAGATTAGGTACATATGTGATAATTTTAATCGATTATTTTTGTTAAAAGATAATTCTCAGCCAAAAACAAACAATTTTTTACTTGCCTCATAGGGTACCTTTACAATTCTGGAAAATTAAAAATTTTACTGATCCCGTCATCTGACGGAGTATATGCTAGTTTATTACTATATTTAAATAACAAACATTAGTCTCAAGAAATGACGAGTATGCGATAGTGCTAAATCAAAACAAACAGTACGCTTGCTGCGGTCTGTCGTTTCGAGAGTGGTTGGATTCACTATGTATAAATACAATTTATGAGAGTATGTATGTTGCAACATTAAAGTAGGGATTTAAGCTGTTCAAATTATAATACTCTCTATTATTTATATATTTTTATTATTTATATGTACACTACGCATACAAAAACTATTCATTTCAACAAAATCGCATATAAGAGATTAAAAAAATTGCATGCAGGATTTTTCAAAGGGCCGGATAAAGTAAGCAATTCGGCTTTTAATCTATTATACTGTTTAGCTACAAAATTCTTTAATCTTTAATAAATATTCTGCTTTACATTTCGGGCCTATCTTAACCTATTATTATGGACTGTTGAACGAATAAATTGAAGACGAACTTTTGAATATAGACATGTCACTTAGTGATCAGTTATCGTTTTAAACATTTCATATAAAAAAAAAGGAAAAATTTGAAAAAAATATTTGATATTGCATATATTTATATATATCACATATATATATATATTTGTTATATAATTTATAAATATATATATAAGATATATATATTATATAAATATTGATATATATTTATATATTAAAAGATATTTTTTATATATATATTATTTGTGTTTAAAATAATATACATATATTTATATTATTTTTTTTATATACATTATATATTATGTATGATATATATATACATAATACATATATATAAAATATTTATATATATTATTTTGTGTGTATATATATATTATTTATATATTTTTTATTTTTAATATATTCTTTATTATTGTATATATATTATATATTTTTTTTTATATATATATAAATATATTTATTGTATTTTGTTGTATATATTTATTATATTTTATTTATAATATATTATATATATTTTTGAATATAGTGTTTTAATATACTATATGTTTATTGTTATAAATTTATTTTTTATATATTTTTTTATGTATTTATAATATGTATATATATATTTTGATATATATATATAAATTTTATATTAATATATGTAATGTATATTATGTATATATATATAAATTTATATAATTTATATGTATATATTATATTATATGTATTTATATATTATGTTTATATATTTTTTAGTTATTAATTATATATTTATTTAAGTTATATAAATTAATTTATATATATGTATATTGTATATATAAAAATTTAAGATATATATATATATTTATTTATAATATATTTAGTATAATATATAAATATAATTGTATATATATATTATATGTATATATGTATATAATATATATAAATGTTATATAAATATGTATAAAAGTAATATATATATTGTATATATGTATATATATATATATTATATATTATATGTATTTATGTAAATATATATATATGTATATATGTTATATTTGTATATATATATATATTTATTTATATTTATATATTTATATGTATAATATATATATATATTAATATATTATGATATATGTATATTGTATAAATATATATGTATAATATATGTATGTTATATACAGATTTATATATGATATATATTTAAATTATAAAAAAATATTATATTTTATTATGTATATTATATGTATATATAATATATATATATATATATATATATATAATATATATATATGTTTATATATATATATATATATATATATATATATATATATATGTATATATATATTATGGATATACATAAAAAATATATATATATGTATGTATGTATATACATATATATTAGTACATATAAGTATATAGTGTATATACATATATGTAAAATCTCATAAAAATATATATAATAACATACATTATATATAATTATTCTATACTTTCGCATAGATCACTGACATAAAATGTTTTATTTCTATCACAGAACATATATTTAGATAATCTCTGCAAAATGCTGTAGTGTAATGGAAAAAGCAATTCATGATCTTATTATGCAAAAAGTAAATTTAGGAGCGCTGATCAAAAAATTAAAATCTAGATCTAAATGAAAAAAAATATAAATAATAGAAATTATTGAAATTTCGTAGATTGTTTATAAGATTGCCCATTACCTACTCTCAAAAGGAAAATTTGTTCTAAGAATATATAAAAACTACAAGCTATTTTAGCCGTATCTAAAATGATACGAAAGTCATTAAGGGTAAGCAGAAAATTTACCACTAGAAGACTTCTTACAAAAAATACGAGTAATTATCTTACTGATTATAGCTTACTAGAGCTGATGTTGCCAGATCACACAGTTTTATTTGTGCTGTGGGGAGTCTTTTCATCAAGATTTTTTAAAAGCAAATGACCACAAGAGAGTCATGTCTTTTTAATCCTTCGAAGGAAAATTCATCAGGAATTCAACATCAGCAGTCATTGTTCTAAGAATCGTTGAAATTTTTAATTCTACTTTCGGTAATTTAAACCATCATGTCTCTTCAATCCGTAGATATGATTTTTATAACATATAATATTTTCTGGCATAATATTCCAGATATCTATCCTGATCAACTTCAGATTCTTTTATGTTTAATAGCTGTTCCCTATCCTAAAGTTGGAAAAACTGTCCATTTATACCCGTTTAACAAACATCTAATCTTTCTAATTTTCTGATGAGTTATATTCTGAAAACTAAAAAAAAACCTCTAAATCATTCACATTTTTTGTTAATTCTGCTTCAATTTTCTTCAAACTGCTAGTTAAAGCAGTTCTTTTCGCCGTGCTTTCAAAGCGTTATAAGTTCATTTTCAAGTATTAAACGTCTATAAATAACGAAATCACATGATCCGCACTAAAACATATGTTAACTCTACAAACTTGAATCTTTCAGTGTCTAAAAAATGCGCAGTGCCTAAGACTTAAAGGTGAGTAACAGAGAACTTTTTTGCACTTAAGATATATTCACATCAGCATAAAAATACGACACACAGCAGCACAGGTGACATTTCTCACAAACATATTATCAAGTACAGTAGAAGTCGTATCTTGGCGTAACATTCAGTGTCGCAAAAGAAACAAAGACTTCACTTCACTTCATGATAGTATTAATGGATTAAATCATATCAATGTTCAAATACTCTATCGATTAACATCTCCGTGATCGAATTAAAAGCTTTTGCCGTTATAAACCATATTAACCATTGAAAGCCATTTAATATTCCGGTGTGTCTTTAACTCAAATATCATTTATAGGATACGATATTTACAAGCGTCCATAAGTGTTTACATCATGTATGGGTGCTTTATCGAACATACTGGGAGATAGATTAAACAAAATTCTACAATATCGATGTCCAAACATCTGATGGGTTAAACGGAAATTTTCCGTAATGAAATGAAAACCCCTAACCATTATTTACCACATTAAAAATGTTATTCATGAAAAGGTACTTAAAAATTGGTAGTATCGCTCATTCAAAAATCTTTTATAAGACGACACATTAAAATCCACTATATAAGTAGATTGTTCAACGTTCTGGAATGATATATTAGAATTGTTTAAGAACCGGTCTTACCAAAGTCTTTTAACGGCTAAACGTGATTAACCCGGTTTAAATCGGTGTGTCTTTACTTCAGATATCATTTATATAATACCACGTTTTTACGCTT
>CM063507.1:81673930-81678676 GCA_032207245.1 Pardosa pseudoannulata | reverse complement strand
TTACTAACCATTGTAGTAATTAAGAAATGTTACTTCACTGTGAGAACAAATTTCTATTGAATTATACATTCTGATATTACGTGATACGATGGATAGCAGAGGTTTTAATATTATCAGTGATTATTTGGAGGTATATATGAATGATGCCCAAATTTTTGAGAATCGGTTCCAAACCAGTTAACAGTCATTATATATGGAGGAATACTCCACTGATAGTATAAGGTACGACGCATATTAATTCAGTTGAAATTTCTGTGCATGATGATTTGTCGGTGTTTAAAGGACAATTCCTTTACTGATATAAAAATATTTTGTGACTGAAAATACTCTGCATAACTTTTTTCTATTCATCATACAATAAATGATTCTGCTCATGAATTGTTATGAATTCTTTAACAACGAACTAAATTATAAAAAATACTTCTGCAGTTTATATTATTACTTTGCTCTGGTATAGCGCTTCATGCTCCTGTGTCTCAGGTCCAGGGTTCTATTTCCGGTCTTTGCAGGGTGATAATTAGCTAATTTTGTATTTATTCATTCTAAATAACAACTCAAATAAACGTCGATAACAATAATTAGACAATGGTGTATTTATTCAACCTAAATAATATCGCAATAACATTTTGATGATATTAATCAGCCAATTGTGGATTTAATCAACTTAAATAACAACGCAATAACATTTTGATGGTAAACAACGCAATAACATTTTGATGATATTAATTAGCCAATTGTAGATTTAATCAAATTAAATAAGAACGCAATAACATTTTGATGATAACCATTAGCCAATTGTGGATTTAATTAACTGAAATAACAACGCAATAACATTTGATGATAACAATTAGCCGATTTTGGATTTATTCAACCTAAATAACAACGCAATAACATTTTGATGATAATTAGCCAATTTTGGATTTAATCAATTTAAATAAGAAAGCAATAACATTTTGATGATAACAATTAGTCGTTTTTTTATTTATTCAACCTAAATAATAACACAATAATATTTTGATGATAATGATTATTCAATTTTGAATCAATTCAACTTAAATAACAACGCAATAACATTTTGATGATATTAATTAACCAATTGGGGATTTAATCAACTTAAATAAGAACGCAATAACATTTTGATGATAATCATTAGTCAAATGTGGATTTAATCGATTTAAATAAGAACGCAATAACATTTTGATGGAAATAATTAGACAATTTTGGATTTATTCAACCTAAATAATAACGCAATAATATTTTGATGATAATTATTAGTCTATTTTGAATTTATTCAACCTAAATAACAACGCCATAACATTTTGGTGATAATAATTAACCAATTATGAATTTATCCATCCTAAATAACAACGCAAGGACATTTTATGGTAATAATTAGCCAACTGTGGATTTATTGAACCTAAATAACAACAAAAAACATTTTGATTTCAATAATTAGCCAATAATTCAACCTAAATAACAACTCAATAACATATTGATGATAATAATTAGCCGATTTTGGATTTATTCCACCTATATAACAACTCAATAACATCTTGATGACTATAATTAGCCGATTTTGGATTTATTCCACCTATATAACAACTCAATAACATCTTGATGACTATAATTAGCCCACTTTGGATTTATTCAACCAATTCATTATAACAACGCACTAACATTTTGATGACAATAATTAGCCAATGGTGGACTTATTCAACCTAAATAACAACAACAAAATTTTGATGATAATAATTAAAAAAAATTACAAAAAAAAATTTTCCATTTTTTGCATGTTTTTCACAAGAATACTCCACGTACAAGGAGTTAACTAGTGTTCTTGAAAGTATATTCATTTGCATAATGTTACCAAGAGAAATACTCCGCTGAAATTTCATTTTTAAAAGGATTTTCTGTTTGGCATCAAGATTTTATTTTCCATTCGCGTATAACACAATGTAACTTTAACCCTAACAACGTTTCAAAAGAATCAGTACTCGATTACAAAGCATTACAACCAAAGAATGCAGAATCATCTGTTATTGTAGCGAAAATTAATTATTTTGTAGTCAGATGGCACTGCGAGAAACCCGAATCCGCGTAATTATTCCTCTAAATTTTCCCCCAGGGAAAAATAAATAGAGTTCTGGTGAAGAGATAGGGAAAAAACACGTTCCGAGGCTCCTTTTCATTAGTCGGACATTCTTTGGTGGTTTAATTAATCATACACGACGCTGGCTGAAGGCGAACCAGTGCATTTTTTGACGGTTTTCACGGGGTGACACATTTTGAAATATTGTCGATGGAAAATGAACTTTTCAGACACAATACTATATAATTCAATAGAAATTTGTTCTCACGGTGTGGGGATATTTCTTAATTACTACAATGGCAATTAATTAATAAATAATAACTAAAACAGTAAGACACAAACAGTATATATGCATACTCACACATATATATGAATATATATATATATATATATATATATATATATATATATATATATATATATATATATATATATATATATATGAATACACTGTCTACCAATAAGTATTTGGACGCCTATGAAAATGACGATATCTGCTGTCCTGAGGTACGTCACGGCCTCCGCCAGTATACATCGTTTAGGAAACAGGATCGGCATGAGTCGCATGCAAGATACCGCGCAGTTCGGAGCTCTCTGATTTCGAGAAAGGTATAATTATCGGGTATCACAAATGCGGCCAATCCTTAAGGGACATATCTAGCGATCTGAAATACACAAAATCGACATTGGTCTATGGGATTAAGAAGTGGAAAGGGAGCGGTGATTGTCGGAATGGGCCCCGAGTCAGCATACAAACGAAACTGGGAGATAGAGACCGACGAGTGCTGTCCAGAGAAATTCGGAAGAACCGCACCCAACCGATGGTTCTTATCTCCTAGGAGTCTCAACAGGTATCCGAGAGTATTGTTTCAATGAATACCATCCGTAAGGAAGCACATCTGCTTGGTTTTCATGGTCGTGCTGCTGCCCATAAGCCTTTGATCACAAAGTCCAACCGCACTGGTCGGTTAATGAGGTGTAAAGCACATCAAAATTGGACCGTAGATCAGTGAAAACGGATTCTTTGGAGCGACGAATCAAGGTTCACCCTTTACCGTTCGGATGGCAGGGTCTGGCGTCTGCCTGGAGAACGTCTCCTGCCAGAATGCATTGTGCCAACAGTCAAGTTCGGCGGAGGTGGAATTATGGTCTGGGGGTGTTTTCCTGGTATGGACTGGGACCCTTGTTCCCCATTCATGGTAAGCTCAACGCCGATGCCTAGTGTACTATTTTGGATGACAATGTGCTTCCTACGTTGTGGCAGTTTTACGGGTTGAACCCCTGTTACTTTCAGGAAGACAATGCTAGTTGTCATGTTTCGAGTTTAACCAAGGCTTTGTATGGTGCCAATGGAGTTCATCGAATAGACTGGCCTGCTGAGAATCCGGACGAGAACCCTATCGAGAACCTCTGGGACGAGTTGGATCGCCGAATGAAGGGGTGCACTACTCGTCCAAAAGGAACTTGTATGTCTACTCGAAGTCGTGTGAAAGACAATACCACTAACTGTAATACAAACACTTGTGGAAAGTATGCCCCGGAGAGTTCACGCTGTCATTGCCTCTCGTGGAGACTCTACCACAATTGATTTTGAATAAAGTTAGCTTTTCTTTTCTATCACAGATGTCCAAATACTTATTGGTAGACAGTATATATATATATATATATATATATATATATATATATATATATATATATATATATATATATATATGTCAGGTTTAAAAAAGGGGTAGTTGGAAATTACGTTAGTTTTAAGCGATTTTAAAAAGGGAAATCTTTTATAATAATAAAATAAATGAAAAAGACACAAGCTCGCGTAATCTTTTGGAATAATCAGGTCAAGCGAAAAGATATTTGAGTAATTTCAGGATTAAGCGAATCAATATGAGTCAGTTAGCGCGGGGACATGGAGCTGTCAACACTTTTCCATGTTTAGATCCGCCACGAACAAATGAAAATGGCAAAGAGAAAGCCTAATCAGCTAACAGTAATAACGATGTAGTAGTGCCATTGAAAGAGACCGCCACAAGTCTAATTCAAACTTTATTTTAGAGCTGCTACAACGGATATCTTTAGTAGTCAACGACAGACATGAGAAAAATACAAAAATCACCCAAGACCGAAGATAGAAAGAATTTTCCAAAGGGCAATAAACTTATTCAGCGAATTTAAGAGTTAAGATAAGGAAAAACGCGGATCCATTTGCAGGCGATAGCTGGAAAACGTGTTGAATAGACAGAAAATGGACATCTATAGGACAGAAAGCTTTGGGAAATGTATCGAAAGAATTTTCAGTCGAGGGCGTTCCTTTGATTAAGACATTTGTAGGCTGGGAAAAGATTTTAAGGATTTAGAATGGGAGAGAGGAGGTTTTTAAAGAAGTATTAAAGTGAAATAGTTTTGATATATTATATATATGTGTGTGTCTGTGTGTAATATTTAAAAATTATTACACTTAAAATAATACACTTAAAAATTCTCCTTTTTCCCTTTCTAATTATTGGATATGTATTTTCCCAGTCACCAAATCTTAAAACTAAAAGGAGTGTTCTCGAATTGCATTCTCTGGGCTCATTTCCCAAAGCTAACCCTGTAATAAACCGAAATATTCGTCCAGTCGCAACATTCTCCAGCTTATTCGGAAGAAGGATTCA
>CM063507.1:81663930-81668930 GCA_032207245.1 Pardosa pseudoannulata | reverse complement strand
CGCTTGAAATAATGGCATTAAATGCTAGAAAAGGGGAGAAAATTGGATTTCGAACGTTTCTAAACCTAACTCATCAAGAATCCAGTACGGATGTCTCTATCCATTCCTATGGATGTCAGTATCCATATAGAACCGCTTCATTAAATTCAAGGAAAGACGGACAGATAACTTAGGCTATTATTATATAAGAGATTTAATATTTACAGTGTGCACGTTTGGCAAATGTTACAACTGAATATACACATTTTTAATGACAAAATAACATATTCTAAATGACGTAATGTTACAGATTTTTAAGTAACGATTTCATTTAGCATATATTAAATTAAACGAGACGTAATTACATGGTAAACCGGTGAAAATTAATAAGCAAATATTGCAAACCATCAATCATCTAAAGTGAGATAAAAATTTAATTTTAAAATGTTTGACTGCTCTAAAAAAATCTTGAATTACTCTTTATAATCAAGCATATGGACCGTCATATGACGGGATCATTAATTTTTTTAATTTTCCAGGATTATAAAGTACCCTATGAGGCAGATACAAAAACGGTTTTTTTTTAATTATCTGGTACACGCTCAATAACTTGTTTATCTTCTTACTCCTCTAAAGTATCCCGATACTGTGAATGCAGTTTAGAATCACGTTGAATTCATTTAGTCAAACCGTGTGGTTATGTATAAAAAACAAACACACAAACGAACAAACTTCTTAATTTTCAAAGATATATAACTTAAATGCTAGATATTTATGAGTCCATGAAATAGACTCCTAGACTTTTATGAAAAGAATTTGTTGTTAATACCGGTGATAAAATTTTCATTGCAACAAAAAATAATCGATGATTCAATTTAAAATTATCACATATGTACCTAATCTATTATTTAAGCCAAATATAAAAGAAAATTATTGACGTCATATCTCCGTTCAGTGAAAAAACGTATGAAAATAATGCAGACGATATTTAAATAATTTAAAATAAGAAATGACTGAATGACATGTTTAAAGGAATGACGTCATAATGCTAGAAAAAAAAATGTTGTTTTTACCTATTTATTACGTGATAAATTGACAAATATAATCACCTGCTCTTAATCGTAGAAAATACAGCTTGAAATAATGGCATTAAATGCTAGAAAAGGGGAGAAAAAGTGGATCTAGAACGTTTTTAACCCTAACTCATCAAGAATCCAATATGGATGCCTCTATCCATTCCAGGTCCAACCGCTTCATAAATTCAAGAACACACGGACAGATAACTTAGGCTATTATTATATAAGGGATTTAGTATTTACAGTGTGCAACTTTGGCACTTGTTGCAACTGAATATACGCATTTTTAATGTGAAAATAACATATTCTAAATAATGTAATGTTAGAGAGTTTTAAGTGACGATTTCATGTAGCATACATTAAAATAAAACGAGACATAATTACAATGTAAACCGGTGAAAATTAATAAACATATATTTTAAAACATCAATGAACTTAAGTGAGAAAAAAATTGAAATTTAAAATGTTTGACTGCTCTAAAACATTCTTCAATTACTTTTTATAAACAAGCATATGGACCGTCATATGATGGGATCATTACATTTTTTAATTTTCCAGAATTGTAAAGTACCCTATGAGGCAGGTATGAAAATAATTTGTGTTTTTGGCTGAGAATTATCTGATATACGCTCAATTATTTGTTTATCTTCATAATCCTCTAAAGTATCCCGATACTGTGAATGCAGTTTAGAATTACACTGAATTCATTTAGTCAAACCGTGTGGTTATGTATAAGAACAAACTAATAAACGAACGAACTTCTTAATTTTCGAAGAGACATCACTTAAAAGCTAGATATTTATTAGTCCATGAAGTAGGCTCCTAGACTTTCGTGAAAAGAATTTATTGTTAATACCGGTGATCAAATTTTCACTGCAATAAAAAATAATCGATGATTAAATTTAAAATTATCAAATATGTATACCTAATCTATTATTTAATCCAAATATAAAAGAAAATTATTGACGTCATATCTCAGTTCAGTGATAAAACGTATGAAAATAATGCAGACGATATTTAAATAAATTAAAATAAGAAAGGATTAAATGAGATAGTTAAAGGAATGACGTCATAATGCTAAAAAAAATGGTATTTTTACGTACTTTTTATGTGATAAATAGACATATATAATCCCCTGCTCTTAACCGGAGAAAATAGAGCTTTAAATAATGGCATTAAATGCTAGAAAAGGGGAGAAAATTGGATTTCGAACGTTTATAAAACTCATCAAGAATCCTATATGGATGACATTATCCATTCCAGGTCCAACCGCTTCATAAATTCAAGAACACACAGACAGTTAACTTATGTTATTATTATATAAAGGATTTAATATTTACAGTGTGCAAGTTACAACTGAATATACACATTTTTAATTTCAAAATAACATATTCTAAATGATATAATCTTAGAGATTTTTAAGTAACGATTTCATGTAGCATATATTAAATTAAACGAGACATAATTACAATGTAAACCGGTGAAAATTAATAAGCAAATATGGCAAACCATCAATCAACTAAAGTGAAATTAAAAATTAATTTTAAAAATTTTGACTGCTCTAAAAATCATTAAATTATTCTTAACCATTGAATTATACTAATATTTTATATTTTACGCTCTAATAAACTAATAATTGCTTTCATTTTCATTGTAACTTAAACATGTTCTATTAACTTGGATATTTTTATAACTAATATTTCTTATGCATATAGTGAATTGTTAGTAAATAATATATTGATTAAAACGTGTATTATTAGAAACATGTTTAAAATTTAATAAGCATAAACATCAATGCATCGTGAACTGATACAAATTAATAAGAAAAGGTTACAAACCATCAATCAACTTAAAAGAGTTCAACAAGTTTTTTTATAAGTGTAATATTTGCACTACTATGGATTAATTTTTCTTTTTTGGCGAAAGGAAAATCTTAAGTCAATACTGGCATCTAAAATAAATCGATATAGTCTATATGCAATCTATACTCGAATTATCTTTAAGGAATTAATTAAACAAGTCTTACATTTTTTACACTCAATCCTAACCCCTTTTTGAATTTTAAGTACACATTTTGGATTAATATACTATATATATATATATTTATATTATATATATATATATATATATTATATATATATTATATTATATATATAAATATATATATATATATATAATATATATTATATTATATATATAATATATATTTATATAATATATATATATAAATATATAATATAATTATATATAATATATATATAAATATATATATATGATATATATTATATATATTATATATACATATATATACACTGTCTACCAATAAGTATGTGGACATCTATGCAAATGAAGATATCTGCGGTCCTGAAGTACGTCAGGGCCTCCACCGGTATACATCGTGTAGGAAACAGCATCGGCATTAGTCGCATGCAAGATGCTCTGATTTGAAAAAAGGTATAATTATCGGGTTATCACAAATGTGGCCGATTCTTAAGAGACACATCTAGCGATCTGAAGTACCCAAAATCGACAGTGACCTATGTGATTAAGATGTGGAAGGTGAGCGGTGATTGTCGGAACGTGCCCCGAGTCGGCAGACCAACGAAACTGGGAAATAGAGACCGACCATGCTGTCCAGAGAAATTCGAAAGAACCCCACCCAACCGATGGCCCTCATCCGCTAGGAGTTTCAACAGGCATCCGGGATTATTGTTTCAATGAATACTATCCGTTAGGAAGCAGATCTTCTTGGTTTTCATGGTCGTGCTTCTGCCGATAGCCTTGGATCAAAAAGTTCAACAGCGCTGCTCGGTTATTGTGGTGAAAGCACATCAAAATCTGACCGTAGATCAGTGAAAAAAGGTTCTTTGGAGCAACGAATTAAGGTTCACCTTTTACCATTCGGATGGCAGGATCAGGGTCTGGCGTCTGCCTGGAGACCGTCTTTTGCCAGAATGCATTGTGCCAACCGTCAAGTTCTGCGGAGCTGGAATTATGGTCTGGGTGTGTTTCTTCCGGTATAGACTGGGAGCCTTGTTCCCCATTCATGGTAAGCTCAACGCCGATGCCTACTGCACTATTTTGGATGACAATGTGCTTCCTACGTTGTGGCAGTTTTACGGGTTGGGCCCCTGTTACTTTCAGGACGACAATGCCGGTTGTCATGTTTCGAGGTTAACCAAGGCTTGGTATGGTGCCAACGGACTTCATCGAATGGACTGTTTTTCCCAGAATCCAGACCTGAAACCTATCGAGAAGCTCTCTAACGAGTTGGATCGCCGAATAAAGGGATGCACTACCCGTCCAAAATCGGTGAAGGAACTTGTATGTCTACTCCAAGCCGAGTGGAAGACAGTACCACTATCTGTAATACAAAGACTTGTGTAAAGTATGCCCCGGAGGGTTCATGCTGTAATTGCCTCTCGTGGAGGCTCTACCAACTATTGATGATGTGTGTGTGTCTAAGTGTTTGTATATGGATGAAGACTTATGTTCGACATTCTCATTAACAACAAGTAGAAGGTTTCAGAAAGTTCTAGAGTTAAGGCTTTAAAGTTAACATTCCCTTGAAAGGGAAAAGCTGAAACTCGTCAAGTTGGATTTAGCCATGATCAAAATGCACATTTCTGTTGAAAACTGAATATCAGACATGTTCGCTTTTATAATACTTTCTTAACATTAAAAAAGTTTAAAAAAAAAGTTCAACCTGTTTAAACCGAGAGAAAGCCTTAAAAGCTATTTCACCGACCAGAAGATAATTAATCGTTTTTATTGAAAAATCCGACACTTGTTTGAAAAGTGGCAGGGCAGAGATAAAAAAAAGAGTCACCAATCACGACACTCTGCCAAAGAATGCATGCGCGATGAAGCGTGATTAATTAGAGCTCTCCCTCGGACGATTGGCTGTTTAATGGAAGGAGAAAGCACTTTCTTTTTACGGAACTC
>CM063507.1:81646430-81648930 GCA_032207245.1 Pardosa pseudoannulata | reverse complement strand
GACGGTAGAAGAGAACAGGTGATGCTGGTCATGTCACATGTCCGGATAATATAGTCTAAAGTCAAGTCCGGGAAAAAATGTCAGATGTAGGTGGAGGTAGAAATGGATGGTGAAATAGAGCAAGCCACCTTTAGGATTAGTAAAAGTCATTTCCAGGAAAAAATGTCACAATCAGGTATAAATGTCACAGTCAGGTATAAATGTAAGTCATAGTCTTAAAGAGTTGTGCAAGGTCCGATGCAGCGAGCGAAGATACTTCTGCGCTCCAACTTCAGTTCTATCATGTAGCAGTGAAGATCTTCAGTGACCGAATTAACGCTTTCGACCCAAGACAAAATTTCTTCTTTCAGTTCGCGGCCAACGCACTGCCATGACTTGCAATTTTCATTAACAACAAGCAGATAGTCATCCAAATTTGCCACCCGGACTCTTTCGTCGGCTATTTGGTCCCAGCCATGCTGGGCCATCCTCTGCTTGACTCGGAACCATTGCTGGCCTCGCAAAATGGCTGCTGGATCATCATCCTCATCACTGAATGCCTGGAGACGGCGAAAGATTTCCTGGCCATGAGTTAAGCTTGCGTCCATTTCATCGATGATTCGCGCCCGTTCATTTTCTAAATCTTGAAGCCTGGCTTCTTTTTCCAGTCGCTTACGTTCAAAGTATCCGCGGAAAGGCACTGCATCCAGAATTCTTTTACGTAGGTTTTTAAACATGTTTAACACATCAAATTCAATCAAAAGTTGCTTTTTTATGTTTTTTTTCTCTCAAATTCGCTCTTTAACGTGATACTCGCTTTGAGTTTCGTTAAGAACTGAGAAACAACAAAGAAATGTCGCACCTCTTATTCGCAACAATACAACCAACAAAGAGAACCGAATTTAGAAATGGATCCATTGTTTACTTCAGGAGATAGTATTTTCTCTGTTGATTTCCTCTCTGTTGTTGTTAACAGAGCAACAGATTTGAAAATACCCGCGCATGCACCGTAGAGGCTAAGCGTTATGAAGACTATCTGGATGCCCATAGGATGCCCTACAGATCTTGGGCTAAACTTTGATAATGCAGTCATTTCAGCTGTTTTTTGTTTGGGGCTACAAAACCACCATTTTGCAATCTATTGCTGTTTGCTCTTTGTGTTATTCTACTGTTCCTACGTTCGCATTCCTGTCCTATTTCTGTATAATTTTCGGTAGAATCCCAGTTACTGGGGACGGCCGCCATGTTTTTGGCTATATTTTTGTAGAAGTGATCGCCAAACTGTCGCCAAGTTATGTTTATACTTTGCGAGTCGCTTTTTATTAAGTTTATACCCAATTTCAAAGCAGATTTTGAACAAAAAAGTAATGTAATGAATGAAATGTGTCTTAATTTTAATTTAAAAAATTTTTTGAATAAAAAAAGTTCAAAAAGTAGTAAATAAAAAATATAAATGCGAAATATAACATCCCTTGTTACCTTTCGAAAATTAAGCATCAAATATAAAATAAATAAAGTACTTACTTACCTAATTTAAGTATCCAGCGTTATTGGTGGATATAAACTCTTCATTTGATTTAAAAAGTTCTGAAAAGCTTCTTGCTGATTTTCTTTTACTTTCCTGCACATAAATTCACAAAAAGTAAGAAACAAATTGATTTTCACACTTTCGTATCGTGCGGAGGGATCTCTTAATTGATGTCTTAATGGACACGAAATGGACAAACCTCCAGAGCACGGTCGAAATGGACAAAGACTTGAAATGGACGCTAGAAAATCCAAATTCAGCTGTCTTGGAGTATTGTTAGTTACAAGAACCAATAAGGATCAGCTATTCAAATTACGTGTCATTCACGTGTCACGTGTCCAAAACACGTGCCATTTCGTGTTCACGTGTCATCAAGAAGAGCAATGTTTACTAGAAAACTGGGTACTAAAATTTGGCTACATCGCCCAAATTTGGCGTGCCCCTAATTTGGGATTCAGCCAACTTTGATAATGCAGTCATTTCAGGCTGTTTTATTTTTGTTTGAGGCTACAGTACCGCCATTTTGCAATCTAATTTTTTTTTCTCTTTGTGTTATTCTACTGCTCCTGCGTTCGCATCCCTATCCGATTTCTGCACAATTTTCTTCTGCGTCGTTCCGAAGTGGAATCTTTAAAGAATGTTATTGCCGTTATATCAGTTATTAATGAATTACAACATGATATAACCCAAAACATGATACAGCATTTTAAGTAAATCCTATAGCTTGGCTGGAAATATCAAATAATAGCATCCCATATTACCCAGTTCTTTAGTCAAGCCTACTTAAGAATTACTACTACTTAAAAATTGGGTTCCCCTTGGCATAATATGGCAAAAATATTGGCGATATTTCCTAAAACACAAAGGTAATCCATCGAAACATTGTATTTCTTGCTTTTTCTGGCGCCATCGTAATAGAATTATATTCTCTTACTTAATTAAAGAAAACGACTTGAAAATCGGACATATATATTTATGGGCAATAAATCCCTT
>CM063507.1:81628930-81641430 GCA_032207245.1 Pardosa pseudoannulata | reverse complement strand
TAAAATTCAAGTAATAACCTCAAATAAAGCAGCTGATATTCTCTAAATGATAACCTGAAATTCTAGTAATAATCTCAAAGCAGCTGATATTCTCTAAATAATAACCTAAAATTCTAGTAATAATCTCAACTAAACCAGCTCATATTTTCAAAATGATAACTTAAAATTCTAGTAATAATCTCAAATAAAGTAGCTAATATTCTTTAAATGATAATCTGAAGTTGTAGTAATAATCTCAAATAAAGTAGTTGATATTCTCTAAATAATAAGCTGAAATTCTAGTAATAATCTCAAAAGTAGCTAATATTCTCTAAAAAATACCCTAAAAATCTAGGAAAAAACTTAAAGCAGCTGATATTCTCTAGATAATAAGCTGAAATTCTATTAATAGTCTCTCAAAATTTTGAAATGGTTAATTCAAAATTGTTCTGGTTATCCCAGATAATTTTTAGAATAAAATAGTTTAGAAAATGCATGCATTAATAGGTCAATATTTTTTATATATTTATTGTGGAAGGAAATACACACTCTGAAATATTTCAATCAAATCTGATGCAGTGTCTGTTCTTAATGCCATTACCCTGTTTTTTTATAAAAAATAATCTTAAAAAAATCCTGACTTCCCTGACAAAGCAAAGCAAGAACGTGAAACGTGGAACTTTACAGAACATGGAAAAACTTATTTTTCTTTGTTGGAAACATTTACTGTGATTGCTGGAGAGACTTTTTTTCCTCTGTTTTAAAATCCTTCAGTTTGTATTTTTTAAACAGAAATAGCAAGAAAAAACTCCAAAACACAGAAAAAAAAATTTTATCCCAAACCACTGTAAAATTCTACAAAAAAAATTAAAACAGGATTTTTCCTTTCTCTTTTGTGTTTGTTACGTTCAGTAAGTTTTTTTAATTTTTATTTCCCCTTTGTTCTGTGTTGCCAAACGTAAGACTTTTAAATTAATATTTTCGAGAGTGATTACGGTGCTAAATTCTTAATTAAGGATAGAGGTAGCTAATTAATGATTAAAAAACTCAGATTCATCCTTGCTTAGTGTCTCGGAAATATGGATGTGTCAGAATCTTTGATGGATTATTAAGCTTTTTATCATGGTCTTTTTTTTTCTTTCAGTGAGTAGAGATTACTACAGATAGACAATGGGACAGATTTATTGTAGAGTTATGGAAATTATTCCATAACTGTATATATTCTATACGTAAGTATACTCCATAGTATTCCATACCTAGTATATTCCATAAGTAATATGGAATATACTAGAAATGCTCTCTTCTAGAACTTTCATCGTATTCTACAGCATAACGAGTAAGTTTATTAAAGAATGGGAAATTTACAGAAATTTTTTAATCTCTTAACTGTGGAATATACTTGAGAAAAACATGCAAGAAATCGACAATTTTTTGTCTTGTTATTTTTATCATCAAAATGTTCGAAATAGATTATTTTTTAAATAAAATTCTAAAAGAAATAACTACTATTTTCAATATTTTGACATATAATGGAAATGTTATTAAATGACAGTAAATTTTTCTCAAATGACAGCAAAATAAATCAGATGACATAATTTTCTCGATAAATGTAATAAACTAATACAACAATATTATCATCTCTATCAACTGTCATGAATTCCCTCAGATTCCTTTGAATTTCACAAATCATTTACAGTATCCGAAAACAGGCTAAAAATGGCTCGAAACTGTCTCGCAGGAAAGTATATCTATTGGAAAAATGGCAAATTAAGTATTCATGCATTGGACGAACTGATTTCGGGCTTCACGGAATTGAAATACCGTTTTTTCTCTTGCCCGAACGCAGGTCGGGCATTCCAAAATGGGTACATTAGCGGGTTATAAGGGGTTATTATGGAGTGTTTGATAGTATATAACACTTGATTATTATATAATATGTGTTTGTGTATTGTTAAATACGAACTACTTTGTTGATCAGTATAGAGACTAGGACTGATAATCTAGTTTGCATAGAAGTTTATATATAGTACAGTATAGTCCGCTTAGTTTGATCACGGTTAATGTTATCAATCGCTTATTGTTATCGAAATCACTTGGTCCCGATTTTCTCCATTCATATGTATGTTAAAATGATCGCTTTATGTGATCGTTACATCGGTTAATGGGATCCGTTTTCGAACCTCATTTTAACCGGCAAAGGAATATTCACCATGCATTCGGAAGTAACCCATTCTTTTCTCTCCCTTCGCTGCTGTTTTAATTTTTCAGAACTGTCCCTCTTCCATCTAGGGAAATGGGGAATGAACAAAGGAGTGGGGTTTTACATGTTCGTGGAATTTTTCAGAAAAACACACACCCTGCTGGTGGTTGTCAGATATGCAGAAGGCAACACATTATTATAAGAAATGAGAAGGAGCGTATTCCCATTTTATGCCTTGATCGCATACATGCAACTTCTCCATAGGGAAGCCAGAAAGCGAAATGATTTAACGTTAAAACAAAAGATAGAAATTTTAAACCGTTATGACAGGTTACCAAAATTGAGTCAGGGCAATGCTGCAGCGCAGTTAAACATTTCTTAGCGTTTGAATTGCACTGAAAGTGTTGAAACTTGGAGTACAACACCGCTCCGATGACATTAAAACACATTATGATGACGAACGATTTATCAATGAGATTCTTAGAAAAATATGCAGATAGTCAACAATTGAACGATTTTTTTAAATTATGTGTATAATTCTTATTATTTAAAGGCTAATATACAGTACATAAATATAAGGTCAGTTTTTTCACTTTATTTTGAAATTTAGTACGTGTCAACTAAAGAGAGGAGGGTAAATTTACCTAATTTTGCACATCGTTTATTGTTATCAAAATCATGGCGTCCCAAACTGATCACATTACGCAGAGTTCACTGTAGTTTGTATAAATACAAGTTTGTGTATAGGTATGTAAGCTAGTATGTGTGACGTAAATACAAGTTTGTATAGAAGTTTGTAAAGTACATACTTCATGTATCCTTTGTCAAAATTTTCTTGAATAATATCATTAATTTTGGATTGGATTTTCATAAATTTAAAAATATCAGAAACTTTGATCGATTATTTAAATTTTATATCTTGTATTTTCCCATTGCTTTAGGATTAATATAAAATAAATTACTAATACGGTAATTTGTAATTTGCATATAGTTGAAATTATTTTCTATGAGTTAATGTTATTGATGGAAGATAATTCTGACATAAGTGTTGGTTTTAATTTATGGATATATTATTTCGTTTAATTAGAAAACATTTCCTCCCGTTTTAACTCCTTTAAAATTATTTTAATTTAATAGAATAAATTTATTCACTGTACTGTTTTATTCTTGAGGCATTATTTTGATTTCTGAAAGACTATTTCGATTTTTCAAAGAGGCTATTAAATCAGTTTTTACTGTTCAAATGCAGTGTTAAAGCTTAAATAATATTGTTGAGAATGCTGTAAACATGTAATTTGTATAGTATCTCACCAAATTGGCGAGATATTGGCTCCTTGGCGAAGTTTCGGGAGACTCGATTTGGTAATATATCGCCAAATTTGGTGATTTGGCGATATTTGTTGCAGACCCCCCTTTCAATGGATTTTACTAGAAGCTTGTGGAAATTTCTAGAAACCTGAAAGCTATATAAAGGGAGAGTGAATTCTCATAAGAGTCAGTTCACTCTCAGTTCTGGTGAAAGTATGACCTGTGTTAATACTCTCCGTATTGTTCTGAAAAGGTTCGCCAAAAGGCTGCCAAGTTTCATCGCCATCCGTTGTAATTGGGATGCATTTGGCGTGTTAAGCATTGGGCTCAGTGGCTTGTAGAAGTAGACTAATCGGGGTGACAAAAATGAATGATTTAAATAGCTATAATACACTTCGAGATTTAAAATCTTTATTGTAGCAACTTTTTTGCTCCTTATTAAACAAAATATTCTGATCATTTTAGAATATTTTATTTCAATTTTTAATAATGATTAATGGAAACATTTAGTTTTGTCATTTCAACTAGTTAATTTTTTAAATAGTGTAGAATCTGTAAACCAAATGAAAGAAAATTAAATTAATTTACAAGTAAACTTATGAAATATGTAAATTAAAAATTAAATTTATAAGGCAAATTAAAATAATTTTTTTTTAAATTCTGCAGAATTAAAGAACTTTAGGTATACGTGTATACCTAAAGTTTTCCGTGACATTTTAAAATTATAAAATATAGTATTTTTTTAAATCTAAAATCTGTTAAGAAAAGGAAAATAAATAAACTTAATTATACTACATAAAATGAAATATATTAGTTAAGATTATTTATATAATAGTGGTTCACAGAATAATGAGAGAGGTAATTATATTTTCGGAACAGAAAAAGTCAGAAATTTCGAAACTCGTTTTAAACTTAATAAATAGTTTGTAATCCAAAATTCATTTCTTATAGAGAAATGTAACGAAAGCATTCTTGAATCGAATTAAATTGCACTTTACGCATTTTTCTCTTTATCTTTGAGAAATAAAACTAAATCTAACTTGCTGTGACACTTTCTTACGGTTGAAAGCCATTCATAATGTCTGAGAAACCCTATTAATTTAAATAAACCAATTCAAAACTGCAGAGGAATTTTTGTGGTTTTGGAGACAATATTCTAATTCCTGCAAACATTTTCGATCTCATTGTAAAAATGCTATTGAGAATTATATTCTCCTAGATTTCTTTGTTGAGAAATGATTATTCGAGCTATTGCCAACAAATTTTAAGAGCTTACGATTTCTTTGTATTGACAAGAAAGAATTGTGAAAGTGTAACAACAAGTTACATTCGGTTCGGCTTTATTTTACCTCTTCCCGTGCGTCATCGTCAAAGACATAACCAGAACAGGACCGGTTTGAACTAGAAAGAAACCACGGACTTCTCCAATAGAAGTGTCCGTTGGTTTGGAGGATACTGAACCCCCCAACTTCACCGTTCTGGAGTGAACCCCTGTTTATTCTCCGCGAGGCAGTATAAAGGTTTTTAGAGGACAAGGTGTGTGACCAGAGGAGAGTAGAAGGTGAACGCTGCTGTCATCCGCGGCTTGCGGGTTAGCCTTTTGAGAAAAATCACCGTCATATTGTTTTTTTAGGGCCTACGCCAACTCCATAGCAGTCTTCGATATCTACAAATGATAAGTTGATTCCAGTTGTAATCCTTAGGCATTTATTTTATTGTATAAATTCATTTAATCAACACATATTTGTACATGTGTTTCTTAATGTCTTATAATTTCTTCATTCTCAAACACTAGACCAACGTAACATTATTTTTACCGAAAGCAAAGCCCATATTTTGGTTAGTAAATTTATATTTTTAGTTTAAATGGCGAATTCTACATATTTTCTTAAAGGCTTGGTGATTAGACTATCTTTGTCGTAAAAAGTATTTATACCATACACTGACTATCATATCTTCAAATATTGAAGTTTAAAAAAAGCAATTTATTTCTTTATGCGCATTTAAAATAGTTTTTATGGCCTAAAAAGAGTCTTATCATATCCTTCCTTGAAAGTCAGGTTAGCATAACACTTTATGCAAATAAATTCGTCTTACTTTAACCCATTATTCGAACGTTCGGAAATAGCAGATGATACTGTGTAATACTAGCATATATCCCGTCATATAACGGGATGAGTAAAATTTTAATTTTCCAGAAATATAAAGTACCCTATGAGGTAGGTAAAAAATGGTTTATTTTTTCGCTGAAAATTATCTGGTACACCCTCAATAATTTCTTTATATTCATACCCCTCTAAAGTTTCCCAGTACAGTTTAGAATCAAGTTGAATTCATTTAGAAAGGTAATTCAAAGTTTTCTCAGCTACGTCGAAATGATCGTTAAGTTCTTCCCAATGTTTTTGCCACAGTCATTAATGGAAGTAAAGGAATGAAACTATCGTTTCCTTTACACCCTGGTTTGGTTTGGTTTGGTTTGGTTTGGAGTGCTACGGTCTATTATTTTGCAACATGAGGGCTAATGAGACCGGGACCTACAGCTTAAAGACGATTCCGGACCACTACCAACATTCATACCACAGTGAGATTCGAACCTACAAACTCCGGTACCAAAGGCAGAACCCTAACCAATCGGCCATCGTACGGTTCACTACACTCTATAATAGATAGAATTTGTAGTAAATAAAGGTGATAAAATTTTAATTGCAACAAAAAAGTAATGGATGATTAAATTTAAAATAATTACATATGTACCTAATCTATTATATAATTTAAATATCGTCTGCATTATTTTCATACTTTTTATCACTGAACTTATCACTGACGTAAATAATTTTATTTTATATTTGCCTTAGATAATATATTAGGTACAAATGTGATAATTTTAAATTGAATCATCGATTGCTTTTTGTTGCAATGAAAATATCATCGCTATTAACAACAAATTCTATCTACATTCAGGGTGTAGTGGAAATGATAGTTTCATTCCTTTACTTATCCATTAATGACTGCGGCAAAAAAAAGGGAAGAATTTAACTATCATTTCGATGTAGCTATGAAAACTTTGAATTAACTTCGTAAATGAATTCAACGTGATTATAAACTGCACTCACTGTATCGGGAGACTTTAGAGGAGTATGAAGATAAACAAATTATTGAGCGTGTACCAGATAATTCTCAGCCAAAAAACAAACCCCTTTTTTTACCTCCCTCATAGTGTACTTTACAATTCTGGGAAATTAAAAATTTTACTGATCCCGTCTTATGATGGGTAGTCTACAATAATTGTGATATGCAATAAATGTTATATGTATTAAGTGACAAAAATGTTTAAATAAAAAAATAAGCACTAACTAAATAATTGAACGGTGTACTTTGTCCTGCTACATACATCTTTGAAAATTAAGAAGTTTGTTCGTTTGTGCGTGTGTGTTATGTACATACCCACATTTTTAAATCGATTCCTACAATTTTGGATATCATTCATATATACCACCAAATAATTACTGTTCAATATTAGAACCTCTGCTGTCCATCCTATCAAGTAATATGACAAGATAAAATAAAGTTAACAACTAACATGCTGTCAGTAAAGATAAACAAATTATTGAGCTTGTACCAGATAATTCTCAGCCAAAAAGCAAACCAATTTTTTTCCTGCCTCATAGGGTACTTTACAATTCTGGAAAATTAAACATTTTACCTATCCCTTCCTATGACGGGCTATACAGGGTGTCCCAAAAGATCGTTTACAAATTTAACATGCTGGTCTGTCATATCATGATGAAAAAGATTTACATAGACTCTTTTGTCCGAAAATGCAAACTATGACCGCTTGCGGTTAATAATTGCAGAAAATCGCTAGATCTGTAGAGGCGGAGCGCAACGATCCCCCGACTTGACTCCCCTGGATTTCTACCTGTGGGGACACATGAAGTCCATGGTGTACGAGACACCCTGACATCGGACATGGATCTTATCGCCAGGATGGCAGCACGTGTCCGTGACACTCCTGTCCAAATTGAATGGGTTCGTGAATCCATGCGCCGATGTTGTGATACGTGATTTGTTGCGAAGGGAAACAATTTTGAGCATTTGCTGCGATGTAATCCTCATCTGTAGTAAAAATCATATTAACACCGCTGTCGATACCATTTTTTTTCCCTGCTCCACACTCGTGATCACAGCACTCTAGCTATTGCAGTTTGTATTTTCAGACACAAGTTCCTATGTAAATCTTGTTCTTCGTGATATGACAGACCAGCATGTTGAGTTTGTAAGCGACCTTTTGGGACAACCTATATACTATTATGCAATAATTGTGAAAATCCATTCAATGTGATATTTATTAAACGACAAAAAAATTTGAATAAAAAATATAAGCACTAAATAAATAGTTGAACTGCGTCCTTCGTCCTGTTTCGTTGTTAAGGCCCCCTCAAACATTCAACAAGTAGTCAGAATCAAAATCCCGCTTCCATCAAACAACTCCGGAAATTTCGTACCTATTCTCGATGTCAGAATCGATAAAACACATCACTCCACCCCCATCGTCATCGATTTTCGGGAAAATTGAGACGCTTCACGAACCCCCTTGCCCCCCTATTTCTCTCCCCTTGAAGTGTTTCGAAAACGGCGTCTTGCAGTATTTTAAAATCGAGCGTATTAATATTTCGCATGGCATTCACGCAGCAATCCCGCCCGTTTCGAAGTTTTTAATTAAGTTCCGGCCCGACTGCGCGAGGATAAATATAAACGCCGTTTGCATTTTCTTGGCGTTTTCCTTCGCTGCCATATAAGAAAGAAAGGGAGAGAAGTAACGGAGGGGGGGGGCGTTTTGAAAATAAATGGCCGGAGCGTTCGAGACAGGCTTTGATGGGATTTTTGCTGAAGTTGATAAAATTGGACGTTAGTTAGAGACATTCCAATAACTGTAGGGGACTTGGTGATTTTTTTCCTTCGATTTCTTTCATTCACTTATGAACAGTAATATATTTTGTAGCGATAGAATAAGCAAATTTATTAGCCTATAAAGAATGAAGAAAGTTACAATTCTGGATTCCTTTTGTTTTACATAAAAGGAAACATAAAAAAGCTATAGCCTTTTCAATAATGTTATACCTCATTCTAAAAACAACTTCAGACGTTAGCTAGAGACATTCTAGTAAATATAAATGACTTGGAGATATTTTTTCCTTTGTATTTGTGAATTCATTTATAAATAGCAATATATTTTGTAACGGTAGATTAAACAAGTAGTTCCGTCTTTAAAATAAGAAGGAACTTGCATTTGTGCAACTAGGAAACAGCCTGGATGAACCAACTATTACTTGCAATTCTGGAGAAGAGAGACCGGGACGCAACTAGGAAACAGCCTCAATGAACCAACTACTACTTGCAATTCTGGAGAAGAAAGACCGGAGCTCAGCTAGGAAACAGCCTCAATGAACCAACTACTACTTGCCATTCTAGAGAAGAAAGACCGGGGAAAAACTAGGAAACAGCCTCAATGAACCAACTACTACTTTCAATTCTGAAGAAGAAAGACCGGGACGCAGCTACGAAACAGCCTCAATGAACCAACTACTACTTGCCATTCTAGAGAAGAAAGACCAGAGTGCAACTACGAAACGGCCTCAGTGAACAAACAACTACTTGCAATTCTGGAGAAAAAAGACAACGGCCCATTACATCAACAATCTAGAAAATTTCCCAGTTTCACTTTTAAGTCAAAACTGTTGTTTTAGTTTCTAATTCAACTTGAGCAAACAATTACCGTGAGTCAGATATTATACAAATTGATGTTAATGTTTGTACCTTTCTATTGGAGATTACCACTAGGGTAAGAACACGACCTTTTGCTCAAAGCGAGTCCTCCTAATTAAGAAGCAGAGACCATGCAGGAGGCTTAAAGGTCTGCCATGCTACCTCCAGAGGTTTCGTTTGATCTTGAAAAACATTAAGGCCACGAAACTATTTTACGTGCCACAATCACCTTAAATGTACGCTGCGGATCTTATGCTCAGTCATCTTTCGGAAGAGGTACTTCAGAATATTTCGTAGATGAATGCATTGATTATACAGGATTGTACGAGGGTTACTCTGAAATATTTGAGATACGGGCAGACAAGAATTTACAAAATAAAAATTACGGTTTAATTTTAAAATACAAATTATTTTTACACAGGAGACAATTTTTTACTGACTTACTTCAACTTGTTTAGCTTAGAATAAATTTTACGCAGAAGAGAAAATGGAGTTGACGCGAGAACATTTTCTCGCTATGATCTCCTACGATTTTAAAGCAGGATTCAATCAAGAAGAATGCTTTCAACGGTTGCAATTGCCAAAAACTCCAGCTCGTGCTACTGTATTCAGATGGTTTAAAGAATTGAGCAGAGGTCGCTATTTTCTTCACGATGAAGAACACACAGGAAGGTTGCCGTAGGCAGTCATCCCAGATAATGTGTCTACCACACGAAAAATGTTAATGGATGATAATCGCTGTACCTATCCAATTATACAGAAGGAACTTAACATTGGATCCGCAGCCATACAAAAAATTATCAATGAAGAATTACACATCAAAATAAGCAGTTTGCCGTTGGGTTCCACCATAATCTAACTGAGCACTAAAAAGGGGAGCGTGTCAGAATCAGTAAAGAAACTCTTAAATTGCTAAATGATGGTGGCCACCGCAACAATTCTAAAATTGTAACGGGTGATGAAACGTACATACCGTTTTTAGACGTTCCAACACGTCAAGAAAGCAAAGTATGGGTCTTTGAAGATGATCCCAAGCCGACAATGGTGAAAAGACAACGAGCACTGAAAAAATTATGTATGCCGTTTTCTTCAGAAGTACGAAATTGGTCAAAGCCATCCAGTTGGAAGTACAGAAGACAGTAACAGCAAACTGGTATACCACTCAATGTCTTCCACAAATTCTACAAGAAGTGAATTCAGGGGACTATTGCTTCACCATGACAATGCATCTTCACATACAGCCAGGTTAACGGTTGAATTTCTCAAACAAAAACAAATTAAAGTGATAGAACATCCGTATTCTAGCTATGTGCGACTTTTGGTTATTCTTTAATCTAAAAAAGAACTTGATTGGACGTCGTTTTCATTCAGAAGAAAAGATTGATGTGTCTATAATAAATGCCTTTTCATCTATTCCAAGAAATGAATGGCTTGAAGCATTTAATCTGTGGGAAAATAGTCTACAAAAGTGAATTGATGCTGGATGAGACTATTTTGAGCACACCTAAAATTTTGTAAGAATAACTTTAAAACTTAGGTGTATCTCAAAAATTTCAGAGTAATCCTCGTATAATACAAGTCATTGTTATTAAATGACTTCAATAAATTACTTCATTACATTCTTATGTGGCATTGAATGAGAATACCGGATATTTTTAAAGATGTAATCGTCTACAAACTATTAAACGGATCACTCCCGATGATAACACATTTTTGTGAGACTTTCAAAAAAGATAAAACTTCTAAGAATCTCCATTAAGCTAACTTTGTAATATTGAAAAATCTCCAATCCCGAACATCTCCATTAACGTTCCGAGTGCTCTACAAGTTCCAAAAGTCCGTAATACCCTAGAATTTTAATTGCCCCCGGAAATGTCTATGACGAAATCGATTACGCTTTCAACCCCCTATTATCGATTCTGACAGAACACCTCTTCCCCACGGCCCCCCCGGATCTACCCCCTCTTCGGTTTAAAAAGTGACGCCGCTGTTCTAAATTCTCGAATTTTAATACTTTGAATCTCATATTCTCCAGAAGACGAATTCCCTTCCAGAACACGGGGAGTTTTAATTAAGACCTAGCAATAACGTTCTTACTACTGCCCCCTCACCCCTTCGACAAAGGGAAAAAATTGGGGGGAAATAAACTGTGACGTCTCAGCAGCTCAAATTCAGTGACGTTCTATTTAGGAACCGGATATGTTAATGAAAGGCTTTGAGGGAGATGGGATTGTAGCATTTTTTTCGTTCACTACCTGTTAAGATAGCTGACACGTAATTCTTTATTGCTCAAGATATATATTTTTAGGATGGTTTGTGTTGGTAGTAACCTTAGGAATGATAAATTACATATAGTTTAACCCTTTGACAGTTTCATTTTTGTCCAGAATTCGGTCAAAAAAATGTTACTTTTTTATTGTATTTTTTTGTTCATTTTACATTTTTAAATAAAGATATGTTATTCAAATTAACCCTCTAAGCGGTTCGCACGTACAATTCCGCAAAACCGATGATGGCCCCCAATCAAAACGGTTGTCAAGTACAATTTTCGATATCTAAAGACGTTCCGAAAATGGATGTAATGTACATTTCTACCAGTGTTTGAGGTAGGAGGGTCAGGTCGATTGTTTAGAAACTGCATCCCTCTTTGACTGACATTTATTGAGGGATGCACCCCTACTCCTTAAGGCACAAAGACGCTGATAGCTTTTCATGGCTTTGTAAATCTCTATTTCGAAGTATTTCGTTTGCGGTAACAGATGTATCTCTAATTGCACCACTTAAATATCTTGGATAACTTTCGTAAAAAAATATAAATAAGTCTCTCAAAGAATATTTTTATTTGTACTTTTAGAATCCATTATTTCTTGTGGGATGATCTTCGAGACTTGACGAGTTTATGTGTATTAAAAATTAACAATCTATAATATCTATTTATATATCTATTTATAACCGGAAGTAAAGGGACAATAACGAGGGTGGGTTTCCCGTATTCCATTCTAGTCGACAAAGGGTGAAGTAAAAAATCATAGAATGCTTTGGCCACTGACACAATTAAACCTTAGCGTATTTTTTGGAGACTATTTATAATCGGGGTGTTAACATTCGGAGGGTTAACATTTATAATATTTTTAAGCATTTATTACAACTTTATTTTCTTTCTATCAAAGCATCATAGAACTGAAGTTTACCTTTAGTCTCATCGATATCCAAGTTAGTTTTTGGAATTCCAGTGAAAGCAAATCTA
>CM063507.1:81611430-81613930 GCA_032207245.1 Pardosa pseudoannulata | reverse complement strand
TTTTAGAACAATATTGCTTTGTTTATGCAAATGAAAACTATTTTATGTATTTTCTTCAGAATTATCAGAATTATCTTCGGCATTTTACGTCTATGAATCAAAGTACACTGATTTCATTAAACTGATCTGTTTAAGCAACTTTTTCTATTTTCTATTTTGATTGATATCAAGTAAAAGTGTTAATTATTTCATTTTAAATAACATGAAATAAATAACGATATTTTATGTTCCACTCTATGTCATGAAAAAACTACGAATTCTTCAACACGAAAAGGAATTCCAAATCGAATCCATTGCTTTTTCAGCATGTATATGTTGACCCGTGTTAAGGCTTTAAAAGAGCTTCACATTATAATCTCATTAAATTAACATGTTTCCTTTCATAAATAAAATTAAAACATCAATGCAGTACAGTGTTAAGCCTAAATAATTAAAGAATTTCTAGAAAATAAATCAAAATTTATCGATAGTTGTAATCAAATTTAACGTGCCTACTAAACTTTCATTTAAGCAGTTACTGGCGAGCACTTATATACTGTATATTATGCTACACCTTTAAAAATAATTTTCTTTTAATTTGTTTCATTTTAACACAAAACATATTTCAAACCATATTTAAGCAATTTCATTTTCAGATAGTACATAAAAGCCTAATGATAGCCTAAGGGTAAGGGCGCTGATTTTCAGTACCGGAGTTCGTGAGTTCGAATACCACTGTGGCATGAATGTCTGTAGCCGTTCGGAATCGGCTTTAAGCAGTAGGTCCCCGTCTCATTAGCCCTCGAGTAGCAAAACTGTAGACCGTAGCACTAAAAAAAGACTATACTACTTAAAATTCTTCTCCCAATTTTCAGTTTTTTTTTAATTATAAAACATTACATCACATATATCCTAATTATAAGTTAGTTAATTGTTTATAAATAGAAAAATTTTTAAATTATATTTTTAAAAAACAGACCTTTAACGTCACCCTTACACGTGAGTAAACGTAAATGTCAAAAGAAGAGAAAATATAATTTTTTTAAAAAATCTATCTATATATCCAAGCTACAATGTTTTTATTTTGAAATATTTCACTAGTCATCTTCCTTGACAGTTATTTTTTAAATTTTTTCCCTCGAATAAAGGCAGTATTTTTTTCCTGTCTTACTGCATTTTTTACCGTTTTGGTTTATCTTTGTTCCACTTACTGTTATTTTTGCTATTTTTTTATTTTTGATTCTGTTTTTTCAGGCCTTTTTTCCCGACTTTTTTTAAGTTTGCAGAGTTTTTTATATTATTATTCTGTTAATATTTTATCCCTTGATCTTTTATTTTATGCTTTATGTCTTTCACAACAGTTTTTTTAGCGTTGTTCTAATGGACTTCATTATCCCATGTGGAAAATATTCCAGTACATTTTTAAAAAGATATATCGATAAAATTTTATATCTAAATACATATTTTCTACTAGATTTAAATTATTTAGCATTACATCGAAATCTGATCTCTCAAACTCCTTATATACGAAAAATTCAAAATTGTTACATTCTATGGTAGTAATCCATTAGAATATATGAGATCTATGAGATAAATGCATGAGATCTATAAGGTCTATCAGATGAATATATGAGTCTATCATATCTGTTAGATGAATATACGAGATCTATAAGATCTATGAGATGAATGCATGACATCTATCACATCTATAAGATGATTACATGAGATTGATGAGATGTGTAAGATGAATATATGAGATTTATCCCATCTATCAGATGAATATGAGATCTATAAGATCTATCACATGGATATATGAGATCTATAAGATCTATGAGATGGGTATATGAGATCTATGAGATAAGATCTATCAGATGTATAAGATCTAGGATAATGTATGTTATTTTCTATTGAATTTAAAGGACATTATTTAGAATTACATCAAAACCCGATACCTAAATCTCATTATATACAAAAGATTCAAAATTATTACGTACTACAGGTTCCGATAATAGTAATCTATGAGAATGTATGAGATATATGAGATGAATGCATGAGATCTATAAGATCTATGAGATGAATATATGAAATCTATAAGATCTATCAGATGAATATATGAGATATATGAGATCTATAAAATGAATATGAGATCTATAAGATCTATCAGATGAATATATGAGATCTATAAGATCTATCAGATGAATATATGAGATCTATAAGATCTATCAGATGTATAGGATCTATGAGAATGTATGTTATTTTCCACTAAATTTAAAGGACATTATTTAGCATTAACCAAAACCCGATCTCTAAATCTCATTACATACAAAATATTCAAAATTATTACGTAATACAGGCTCTGATAATAGTAATCTATGAGAATGTATGAGATCTATGACATGAATATATGAGATCTATCAAATCTAGAGATGAATATATGAGATCTATGAGATGAATATATGAGACCTATAAGATCTATAAGATGTATATATGAGGTCTATAAGATCTGTGAGATGAATGAGAT
>CM063507.1:81596430-81606430 GCA_032207245.1 Pardosa pseudoannulata | reverse complement strand
GTAAATAAGTACTTACATACGTAGGAAGGTGGGTAGGTAAGTTGGTAAGTAAGTAATTACGTACTAACTTGTTGCTGTTGCTGTTCTTGCTTTTGCGTAGTGAGATAGGTAAATCAGTATGTAGGTAAGTAGGTAAGGTAGTGGGTATGTTGATAAGTAAGTAGTAAGTAGGTTAGTAAGTAGAAAAATATTTTAAAAAGTAGCAAAGTAAGTAGAAAAATATTTTAAAAAGTAGGTAAGTAAGTAGAAAAATAAGTAAAAAAGTAAGTAATTAAATAGGAATGTAAGTAGGAAAGTCATAAGGTAAGTAGGTATTGAAGTAAACAGGAAAGTAGGTAGGTAAGTAAGTAAGAAATAAGTAGGTATGCAAGTAAATATAAGTAAATAGGTTAATAAGTAATTAAGTAAGTACGGACATAGGTAGGTAGGTAGGTAAGTAGGTTACTTAACTACTTAATTACATACTTACATTCTTACTTACCTACCTACGTCTTACTTACTTACTTACCTACCTAGGTAGGTAAGTAAGTAGGTAAGTAAGTATGCAAGTAAGTAGACAAGTACGTAGGTAGGCATATATACAGGTATGTATGTAAGTAGAAAAGTAAGTAAGAAGGTAAGAAAGTAGAAAAATAAGTAGGGATTAAGTAGGTAAGAAGGTAGGTAAGTATAAAATAGGTAAAGAAGTAAAGTAAATAGGAAAGTAAGTAGGTAAGTAGTAGCTAGTAAGAAAGAAAGTAGGTATGTAAGTAATTAAGAAGGTATTTAATTAAGTACGTAGGTATGTAAGTACATATGTAAATAAGTAGTTATGTAAGAAAGTAAGTAGGTAAGTATGTAAGTAGGTATGTATGTAAATAACTAAGTACGTCGGTAGGTAAGTAAGAAAGTAAGTAAGTTAGTGGTTAAGTAAGTAAACATGTAGGTAAGTAAATAAGTAAGTAGGTAAGTAAGTAGGTAAGGTAGTAAATAAGTCAGCTGTCCCTTTAAAAATAACTCATTCTTCTAAAGTCCGAATGGCCGTGAACAGTAGGTAAAAAATTCCGGTATCCGCCGCTGTTGGGAAATATTTTTAATAGAAATGAATTTTCGCGATTATCGTTTTGCTCTTCTCGTGTAAAGACGTTCATTTTTAGCCTTAATAAAGTAGGTAAGTAAGTATGCAAGTAAGTAGATAAGTATGTAAGTACGTACGTAGGTAGGTATATATGTAAGTTCGTTTGATATTAACAGACTGAATTTTATGTAGGTTTTCCAGAGACCCCGGATTCAAAACAATAGGTGTTTGTGTAAATTGTATACAAGAAATTTGTGTACAACTTCTTCTGTGGTTACCTCTTCCATACATATGTATAAATATTCTATTAATATAAAATCCTAACTAAATCGTACTATGTCTTATAGAATAAACTAGAAGTAATTCACGAGAGGTGAACGAATTGACAACATTCCTCGAATAATTTCCTTTCCTTCTACTAAATAAAAGAAATTTTTGTAAGTTCTGCTGTTGCTGCTGCTGTTGCTCCTGCTGCTTTTACTGCTGCTGCTGTTACTGCTGCTGCTGTTACTGCAGTTGCTGCTGCTGTTGCTGCTGCTCTTACTACAGCTGCTGTTACTGCTGCTGCTGCTGCTGTTGCTGCTGCTGCTGTTGCTGCTGCTGTTGTTGCTGCTGTTGCTGCTGTTGCTGTTGCTGCTGCTGCTGCTGCTGCTGCTGCTGCTGCTGCTGCTGTTACTGCTGCTGCTGCTGCTGCTGCTGCTGCTGCTGCTGTTACTGCTGCTGCTGCTGCTGCTGCTGCTGCTGCTGCTGCTGTTACTGCTGCTGTTGCTGTTGCTGCTGCTGTTGCTGCTGCTGCTGTTACTGCTGCTGTTGCTGCTGCTGCTTTTACTGCTGCTGCAACTGCTGTTGCTGCTGCTGCTGCTGCTTTTACTGCTGCTGCAACTGCTGCTGCTGTTTTTGCTGCTGTTGCTTCTTCTGCTGCTGTTACTACTGCTGCTGCTGCTGCTGCTGTTGCTGCTGCTGTTGCTGCTGCTGTTGCTGCTGCTGCTGCTGCTGCTGCTGCTGTTACTGCTGCTGCTGTTGCTGCTGCTGCTGTTACTGCTGCTGTTGCTGCTGCTGTTGCTGCTGCTGCTGCTGCTGCTGTTGCTGCTGCTGTTTTTGCTGCTGTTGCTTCTTCTACTGCTGTTACTGCTGCTGCTGCTGTTGCTGCTGCTGCAGTTGTTGCTGCTGTTGCTGCTGCTGCTCTCGCTGTTGCTGTTGCTGCTGTTTTTACTACTGCTGTTTCTGCTGTACTGCTGGAATCAGCATTTCAGTCTAACAGCAGTTCCCTTGTTGTCATAGTAATCTTTCTGAACAGCAACGTGAGTGTAGGTCTTCATCATGCATCATTTTATAGCTCATTGTTATCCAGTATTGAGGCAGGGAGCGACTGTTTTGTTTTCCGAACAAGATTGGAATATGCTGAAGAGTATTCTTGCACCACATTCACTTTTCTTTCATTATTTTGTTTTGTGTTCCAGTTTTGCAGTTCAAGTATTTGAATCACTATTTTCGACGTGTTCAAGACTCTGTTGTGTAGTTTTGACTTCAAAGTTACTTTAGCATGTGTATTGGATCTAAATTTTCCTTTAGGTACGTAAAACGTTCAAGGTACGTAAAACAGTTCTGAGCAGGTATGTCTTCAAAGTATTTTATTTATCCTGTACTGGAGAATTTTGAATTTATTTTAACTTTGCTTCTGGTGCTGTTGTTGCTGCTGCTGTTGCTGCAAAATTAACTACCATCATAGAATTTTCAATTTACCTTCCCAAGTACCTTCCCAATTTACCCAATTTTGGAATTCCAAAGTTTGGGAACAACTTTATTTAAAATTTCAGATATAGAGCAAAGATAAAAATGTAGAAGAAAAAGTACTAACAGCTGACAATTAATGTTTATTAATGCTGAAATAAATCCGAAAGATCAGAATCGTTATGATGATAGAAAATGTAAGAATAGAACTCGTAAACGAAAATTTGTAAAATGTGTCATAGATACGGCATCCACAAAAACGCTTATTTCTAGAAAAATTGTAACTGAGAATAATATAAAAGTTTACAAAGCTGAACAGGCTCGAGGTGAAATGGTAATTACGGATAAATATGATTTCAATTTAAGAGTTGGTAATATTGTCAAAAGTTTCGATTTATGTTATTGCAAATGATTTACGTTATGTCATTTTAGGTGTAGAGTACAAAAGTATCACAAAGAATTATTGATTAATTAATTTAATTCAAGCCATAATACTTAGAATACCTGCCAAGAAGGACCTCATGCTATGAAGGTTTTCTTGTAAGCTGCTAGAATACTTTCTTATATTAATGAATGCATTTTAAGTTTTAATGAGGTTAACTCATATTGATTAAAGAAATTTTAAATTTTTTTATATTTATATTTTTAAAATATATATTTTTTAATAAAATTTATTCAGCTTATAGCGTTTGAATGTGTTCATTTATAATAGAATTTGTCTTACTTTTATACCATTTTTACTGGACCTGACATCCCTTTATCAATTTTTACTTATCCAATTCTTAGAAAGTAGCATATATCCTGTCATATGGCGTAATCAGTTAAATTTTTAATTTTCCAGAATTGTAAAGTACCCTATAAGTCAGTTAAAAATGGTTTGTTTATGAGCTGAGAATTATCTGGTACACCCTGAATAACTTGTTTATCTTTACTGACCGCATGTTAGTTGCCAACTTTAATTTATCTTGTTCTATTACGTGACAAGGATGGACAGCAGAGGTTTTAATATTGACAGTGATTATTTGACGATATATATGAATGAAGTCCAAAATTGAGAAAATCGATCGCTAACCGCGTAGTTATGTATGATAAACAAACACACAAACAAACGAATTTTCAAAGACATATAACTTAAACCTAGAATTTTATGAAAAAAAATTTTATTGTTAATAACGATGATAAAATTTTCATTGCAACCAAAAATAATCGATGATTCAATTTAAAAATATCACATATGTATGTAATGTATTATTTAATTTAAATATAAAAGAAAATTATTTACGTCATATCTAAGTTCAGTGATAAAACGTATGAAAATAATGCAGACGATATTAAAATAATTTAAAATAAGAACTTATCGAATGAGAGGGTTAAAAGAATGACGTTATAATGCTAGACAAAATTGTTATTGTTATCTACTTATAACGTGATAAATTGGTGAATTTAATCGCCTGCTATTAACCGTGAAAAATAGGGCTTGAAATAAGGACATTAAACGATCAAAAAAGGGAGGAATGATTGGATTTCGAACGTTTTCGCACTTGGTTTGAAATTTGCTAACCCTAAGTCATGAAGAATCCAATATGGATGCCTCTATCCATTCCAGGTTTAACCGCTTCAAAAATTCGAGGACGGATGGACAGATAACTTAGGCTATTATTATATAGGGGATAAAAAATCCTTAATCCAATTTGTAGATGATTAAGAAGGCTTTCATGTTTTATAATACCTTAACAGAAAAAAATATTTGTATAATTTTATTTCTTTTTTAAATAGTTATGTTTATCATTAATTAAGAATTCAGTTTTTCAATACTTTCACGGAAAATTCTTGACAAACAAACAAAAGTGAAGTGCAATTATACAGAATAAAACAAAATACACAAATATAAAAAAAAAATCAGATACAAAAAAAGGCATTTCGTGCACTTTTTCTTTAATATTTTCATTTTTTGTGACAAGACACAACAAATGTTTTTGGGATATTAAAGAAAAATCCGAAATCTTTGGAACATCGACATTCGATAAAGAATGATGTAGGTTAAAATGTTGATATAAAATTCCAAAAATGAAATCAGAATTATTATATACAGGATTAATGAAATCAATCAAATTCATTTTTAAATATTTTATTTAAAATTATAATGAAAAAATACGTTAGTTTGATAGCTTAACCCTTTAGAGGTCACCAAAATAAATTCATGAGAATATAATGTAATTTGTTTATAAATGTTATCTATAAGCCTTGTATATGTAAAATATATAAAAAAATTTTCACATTCCTTAGGAGGGTTTGCTTTAGAGGATACCAAATTAGGGTTTGAGAAGTGGTTTAACTGACTAACCCCTACCCTTGTACAGCTTGAACATTATGCCTTTTTAAAAGTTTAACTATACTGGAAGAGCAATATATGATAATCCCTGAACTGGTATAATAAATAAACAGCTTAAATAAAAAGTGTTGTTTGTATAGATAATTTTATTTGAGGTCAGAAGTAAGATAAATTCAATCTGATTTCTCAAGTACAGAAAGGTTAAATACATATATTTCAATAGAAAAAAAATCAATAAGTCAAAGGTAGAACTATCATCTGTCATATATTTAAAATATCAAAAATATATGTATAAAATGTATAAAATATGTAAAATATATAAATATATAATATATTTTAATATATAATATATATAATATATATATATATAATATATAATATATATATATATATATATATAATCAAAAACTCATCCATGTCTCCAAAAAGTTTTTTTTTTTTTTTTAATTGCAAAAGCTCTTGATTCTACATCATTGGCTTCCACATGTCACAGATGTATGAGATTGGAGCCGTAAAAAATTATAAAAAGATAAAGTAAAGTAATGAAAAAAGTAAAGTTTAAAAAAAAAGATGTTTAATAGTTGGTTTTGCTACGAAACCACTGTCCGTTAAAGGGTTAAATATTTTTATTAATTACTGTAAAAAATTTTCATACAGAAAATATAAAAGTATCTTTGAGAGTTCACAGTTCCATAATAACAAGAATTAAAGAGAAAATATATATTCATAACATGCTTAAATCCTGTATTAGTGATTAAAAAAATGGTCACATAACTCAAAAAGAATTTTCCTTTATCCTAAATCCATTTTGAAAGCCAAAAAAAATAGAAATAGAAAAATTCTAAAATAGCTAAACTGCATTTACTGACAGTGAAATAAAAAATGTCCAAAAAAAATCATAGCAAGTGATAAATAAAGTTAAATTCCCTGACAGAAAAATTGCAATTAAGATGAATTTTTGTGGGGAAAAATTCTTTTTTTTCACTCAAAAGCTCGTGCCATTTTTCATTCTCTCTTCATTTTGAATGGAATTGAATATTTTCCCCCAAGGGAACTAACTTAAATAAATCCTTTTCGCCTGTTGAAAGGGGAAATTTTCATAGCATTCTCCTTCGCATTATTTTATTATTAATACGGAAAAGTAGGAAAAGATTTAGTGTAAAAATACTCCATCAGAACTCTATAACGGAAAAATGTTATTTGGGATATTTTTGTGCAAAAAAAAGATACATTGAAATACAGCCAAAACATACCCAACATATAAAAATATTTTAATAAGTTAACCCATTGTGTGTGGGTACATTTCGCAGCGGACCTGTACCGGGAGCGGGCGTTTTGCAATTCAATTTAGTTATTCAGTTAAATCTTCACCCATCCAAAATTATTAGAAAGACAGGTTTCGCTGCATAAAATACTAATTTCCAAACTAAATGTTTGTACTTTATTTAATTTTCAACGACCTTTACATGAAGTCACTTTCTTTAATATTTAACGACTGTTTGCTGTATAGTGGAAACAAAAATTAAATGATTGAAAGAGATATAATAGATTTCGAGACTTTAAATTTCTACTGTGAGTAGATCTATAGTAGATCTACTACAGTATACTATAGTACTATAGTAGATCTATACTATACACTATATACTAGTACTATAGTAGACTATATTAGTACTATAGTAGATCTGTACTATATACTATATACTAGTACTATAGTAGACTATATTAGTACTATAGTAGATCTATACTATAGTACTATAGTAGATACTATAGTAGATCTACTATAGATTTCTAGTAGATCTATAGTATATCAATAAGTAGATCAAAATAATATTTTTTTCTAGCATTATGCGCTATTCCTTTAAACATCTCATTTAATCATTTCTTATTTTAAATTATTTAAACATCGTCTGTATTATTTTTATAAGTTTTATCACTATACTTAGATATTAAGTCAATAATTTACCTTTACATTTGTTTTAAATAATAAATTAGGTATACATATATAATTTTAAATTGAATCATCGATTATTTTTTGTTGCCATTAAAATTGTATCACCGGTATTAACCCATATTACACCGATGTCCTCTAAACAGGACAGCAAATAAAATTCCATTTAATAATAAAGTTATAAATATTTTCTGAGTGGATTTTATTTTGACACCTTTAAAATAGACTCACTTTAGCATGATAACAAAAAAAAAAGAGAGAGAGAGAGAGAGAAATCAAATTATATTGTATTGTAAAATTTATTTTCAACAACCCCTTAAACGTTGTCATTTTTTAATCTTTAATTTTATATTCATTATTATTTTTATTTTGAAAAACTGTGGAGGTTACTCGTAGTTTAAAAACAGATATAATAATGTAGCTGATAATTTTTCTTCAAAAATATATTTTACACGTGTATTTTGTAAGTATAAAAAAGATATTTTGAAAGGCGTATTTGCAAGATATTCATGAAAAATAAACCTATAAAATTTGGATATAAATTTTGGATGTTAGCATCCTACAAAGGATATCCTTTTTCTATTATCTCTTACCAAAGATGCCAGTTCAAGAACTGCAAGAGAAAACCAAGAACAGTGTGCTTAAAATGTAATGTTGGACTTTGCATTCGCTGTTTCCCCAAATTTCACCTGTGAATCAGCCTAATATAATGAAAGTGATATTTGTTAAATTTTAACTACTTAAAAAATAAAAAATATTTTTTCAAAATATTTGTTTTATATGCTTAGTTACACCATATTAATGATATAGATGAAGTTTTAATAACTTACAGAAATATTCAGTTGGTGTGGTACAATATGGGTTAACAACAAATTCTTTTCATAAAAGTGTAGGAGTCTATTATCGGACTAATAAATATTTAGAGTTTAAGTTATATATCTTCGAAAATTAAGAAGTTTGTTCGTTTGTGTGTGTGTGTGTTATATATAAAAGCACAGTTTGCAATCGATTTGGTCAATATTGCATATCATGCATATATACCACCAAATAATCATTCTTCAAGATTAAAATTGTCCATACTATGACGTAATAGAAAAAGATAAATTGAAGTTGGCCACTAATATGTGGTCAGTAAAGATAAATAAATTATTGAGCGTGTACCAGATAATTCTCAGCCAAAAACCAAAGTATTTCTTTGCATGCCTCATGGGGTACTTTACAATTCTGGAAAATTTTAAAAAAATATGACTGATCCCGTCATATAAAGGACTATATGCTAGTTTATTAATATGTAGTTAAGTTTTGATAAGTTATCTATTCTTTTTTGAAACATTCCGTAAAACTTTTAAATCTCCATACATCTAGAACTAGTCTATCTCGAATTATTTTTTATTCACTCGAAAATATAGAAAGACGGGGTATAATTGTATTAAATACTAATTTCCAAACTAAATGTTTGTACTTTCTTTAATTTTCAACTACCGTTTGCGGTACAGTGGAGTTATGAAAAATATTAATATGTTTGTTTATCAAATTAAAACTAATTTTTGGTTCAGGCCCAGTCACAACAATTTATTAGCTAAGTATCGGAGAGAGGTAGTCATATGATCGGAAAAGAAAATGTTAGAAAATTCGATACTCGTTTTAAACTTAACATATTGTGTGCGGGAGCATTTCGCAGCGGAATTGTACCAGGAGCGGGAGTTTTGCGCGTCCATTCAGTTATTCAGTTAAATCTCAATAGATCGAAAATTAATTCATTTTTTAACCTACTTTTCGTATTTTATATTGAAATATATAAACATATATATTTCAATATAAAATTTCATTTAGTTTGAAAATACTCCATCAGATTCTACAACGGAAAAATGTTATTTGGGGCATTTTTGTCCAAAAACAAAAAATCATCGAAATACAGCCAAAGCATTTGCAACATATAAAAATATTTTAATAAGTTGTTCCGGCACATTTCGAAGTGAAACTGTACAGGGAGAAGGCGGAAATTTAGTTATTCAGTTAAACATCAACAGATCGAAAATTATTAGAACGACTGCAAAAAATACGAATGTCCAACCTAAATGTTTGTACTTTCTTTAATTTTCAACGATCTTTAGATGAAGCCATTTCCTTTGATTTTCAACGACCACTTGATATGCAGTGAATTAAGAAAAATATTAATGTGGATGTTTGTTCAATTAAATCTAATTTGTGGTTCAGACCTATTCACCACAATTTATTAGTTAAGTATCAGATAGAAATAGTCATATGATTGGAAAAGAAAATGTTAGAAATTTCGACACTCGTTTTAAACTTAACACATTGTGCGCGGGTCCATTTCGCAACGGAATTGTACCTGGAGCGGGTGTTTTGCGCTTCAATTCAGTTATTCAGTTAAATCGCAATAGATCGAAAATTATTTCATTTTCTAACCAAAATTTCAGAATTTTATATTGAAATATATAAATAACAACTATAACATTTTTCTAAACAAAAAATATATTTTTGATGGATAAATTTATAAAAGTACCGTAAATACGAAAAATCAAATAGAAATAGTAGTATATATTTTTAATTTTTCCTGTTCTGCAGTTCCGCATCGACTGATGTAAAAACTAGTTTTTATTTGTCTCAATTTTTCCAGAATCTATGTAGTAGACAAGAACATTCGGGTTCATTTTCCTGTATATACCGTTATTTTTGTACCCACAAATTTCACAAAATTCGCCAAGGAGTACCGTATTCTGAAGTAAAACTCGTTTTAGCTTAAAATGTCGTTCGTATTCTTCGTTTTGAGGGTAAATTTATTTATTCAGTTAAATTTCAATAAATCGAAAATTATTTCATATTTTTTACCAACTTTTCCTATTTTATATAGAAAGATATAAACAAATACATAAATAGAAATACATAAATAACGACTATAAGATTTTTT
>CM063507.1:81588930-81591430 GCA_032207245.1 Pardosa pseudoannulata | reverse complement strand
GTATATATATGTATATATATATATGTATGTATGTATGTATATAAATATATATATATATATATACATATATATATATGTATATATATGTGTGTGTGTGTATATATATATGTACGGGCTTGGAGGATGTTATCAACCCGTGTTCCCGCTCAGAACTGTCTCTTTTGGCGTTGCTACCTAAGCAAAATTCGTATCTACTTCCGCGTTGGCTTCGTCACTCTGTATAGTTCCGCTCAATTGTGTCTGTCCCTTATCACGTTATCGGTATTGAATTCTAACTATTTTTAATTAAAATTAGCTTGATCCCTAACTATATATATATATATATATATATATATAACACATATATATATATATATATATATATATATACATATATATATATATATATATGTATACATATATATACATACAATATATATATATATATATATATATATATATATATACATATATATATATATATATATATATATATATATATATATATATATATATATATATACATATATATATATCATACATATATATATATATATATATATACATATATATATATACATACATATATATATATATATATATATATACATACATATATATATACATACATATATATATATATATATATACATACATATATATATATACATACATATATATATATATACATATATATACATATATATATATATATATATATATATATATATATATATATATATATATATATATATATATATATATATATATATATATATATATATATATATATATATATATATATATATATATATAGGCTAACTCTTTTTGCAGTAGTTAGATTTCAGGCTTTCTAGTTTTACATTTTTCAAATACAGTACTGTGATATTTTTTTTTCTTTTCAAACGTTCCAAACATATAACTACCTTTTATAGTCCAGTCCATTTCAACAAAATCAATTTTTTTATTGTTAGTGAAATACTATTCAGATAAAATAAAAACTATATGTTTGGATTTAAACTCCACTTAGGATATAATCAAGTTTTGGATTTTGTCCAAATTCTATCTCCCAAATTTGTTCCTTTTTCGTAACTCTTGATGATTTTCCTTTAAAATATTTAACATTTTAACGCCGGTTTCACTGCTGTCTAATCTCTGTTCTGAATAACACGTATGTGATAATATATTTAGTAGTTTAGTTGAACTCACATTTCTTACTTAGGAAACTGTTTTTAGAAACTGGCTTTTTTAGATCTGCTTCTGGTGATAATGTTTTAATTACCGGAAAAAAAGTTTTATTACTTGGATATGGCTGGAAAGAGAAATGTGCAGTTGGGAAGCATTTCTGGCTAAAAATATCACTAGTGTAATTTTGATAAAAAGAGAATAATTATTTTGACCATTTTCAAATTTTCAGTTTCTAAATTGTCTGTAAAATTAATAATTGCATTTTACTAATAAAATCGTGTATAGTGCATTGATATTTGCTTAAAAATATTCAGATAAATTATACTTCATAGTCTTATTGTTTTCTCTTTATTGTGAATAATAAATTGTAACACCTGTGTGCTTCAGTCATTTCAACCCTAGATTAAAGTGGGTCTTAAGCAAACATATTGGATTCCTTACCTCAATATTAACTTACGGGAAAAAATAAAATTACTCCCTAATTACCTTGCATTTAAAGAATTTTTTAAACCAATTATAACACATAATAGAACAGCAAATTATATAGGATACTATCTTTTTTTCTTTTTTTAAATTTGTCTATTAATTTTCTTATTTAAATTTGAAAAATTGGTGAGCTAAATCCTTAACATAATAATAGCCTATGTTATCTGTCCGTCCGTCTTCGAATTTATGAAACGGTTGGACCTGGAATGGATAGAGGTATCCATATTGGATTTTTGATGAGTTAGGTTTAACAAAACTCAAACCGAGTTCGAAAACGTTCGAAATCCTCCCCTTCCACCCCCTTTATGATCGTTTAATGTCATTATTTCAGGCCCTATTTCCCCGGTTAAGAACAGGCGATTAAATTCATTAATTTATCATGTTATAAGTAGATGAAAATAACATTTTTTCTTTCTGGATATATGACGTTATTCCCTTAACCATCCCTTTTAATCATTTCTTTAATTTAAATTATTTAAATATCGTATGCCTTATTTTCATACGTTTTATCACTGAACTTAGATATGACGTGAATAACTTTCTTTTATATTTATCTTAAATCATAGATTAGGTATACATATATGATAATTTTAAATTGAATCATCGATTATTTTTTGTTGCCATGAAAATTTTATCAGCGTTGTTTACAACAAATTCTTTTCATAAAAGTGTAGGAATCTATTTCCTGGACAAATAAATATTTAGCGTTTAAGTTATATATCTTCGAAAATTAAGAAGTTTGCTTGTGTGTGTATGTTTTATACATAAGAGCACAGTTTGTAATCGATTCGGTCAATATTGCATGTCATGCATATATACCACCAAATAATCACTCTTCAAGATTAAA
>CM063507.1:81576430-81583930 GCA_032207245.1 Pardosa pseudoannulata | reverse complement strand
CTGAATATCGAATATTCTGATAATTATAATATATACTAATGTGTAAGTCGTATGCTATAAAATTTAAAATAATTAAACGTATGTTTTGTTATATTTTTCTATTAACAGTCTAGAAAAATAAACTTAATTTTCAGTGAAGTTTTTTTTAAAAATTTGTATGCTTTAGGAATATAATTAGAAATAGTTGACTAGTCGGTCGAGGCATTAATATTTGCATTGATTCCCAAGCTGAATATAGAATATTACGGTAATTATAATATTTCTATCTTCTCTAATTTGTATTCTATAAATTTAAATAATTAAACGTATTATTAGTTTAATTTTCCTATTAACAGTCTAGAAAAATAAACTTCATTTTCAGTAGTTTTTTAAAAGCTTTTCATGTGATTCAGGAATATATTTAGAAATCGTTAACTAATTGGACTCGATATTAACATTTGCCATGATTCCCAAACTGAATATCGAATATTCTGGTAATTATAATATTTCTAACTAATGTAATTTGTATTCCATAAATTAAATAATTACACGTGTGTTTAGTTTAATTCTTCTATTAACAATCTAGAAAAATAAACTTCATTTTCATTTTCAATAAAGTTTTTTTTAAATATTTTATATGATTCAGGAGTATAATTAGAAATGGTTAACTAGTTGGTCGCGGTATTAATATTAGCCTTTATTTCCAAGCTTAATACCGAGTATTCTGGTAAGTATAATGTTTCTAGATTATGTAATTTGTATTCTATAAGTTAAATAATTACACGTATTATTAGTTTAATTTTCCTATTAACAGTCTAGGAAAATAAACTTCATTTTTAGTACATTTTTAAAAATATTTTTATATGTTTCAGGAATATAATTAGAAATTGTTAACTAGTTGGTAGAACCATTAACATCTGCCATGATTCCCAAGCTGAATATAGAATATTCTGGTAACTACAGTGGACTCCGCTTAATGTGATCGCGGTTAATGTTATCAATCGCTTGTTGTTATCGAAATCACTTGGTTCCGATTTTCTCTATTCATTTGTATGTGAAAATGATCACTTTATGGGATTGTTACATCGGTTAATGTTATCAGCTTCCAAACTAACTGGCAAAGGAATATTCACAATGTATTCAGAAGGAACCCTTTCTTTCCTTTCCCTTCGCTGTTGTTTGAATTTCCGAGAATTCTCCCTCTTCCACTTACGGAAATGGGAAGTGAACAAAAGAGTGGGAAATTACACGTCCCCGGAATTTTGCTCGCTTACATGCAGCTTGTCGATATGGAAGCCAGAAAGCGAAATGATTTAACATTAAAACAAAAGATCAAAATTTTAATGTCGTTATGACAGGTTACCAAAAATGAGTCAGCGCAACATTTCTCAGCCTCTATTGTGCAAAATTTTGAAAACTCGTGATGATCTTACTAGAAGAAATAAACAAAATGAAAATACGGAGACACATTCCAGTAGCTTCCACATTAACAGAATCTGAAGTCTGTCAGATTGTCATAGGAAAATAGACGAATGATGGAACTGATGAGTCACATGAATAATCCCTTGATATCAAGCCACCTCCTATAAGTGCTGAAATAAGAAATGCATTGAAAGTGTTGAAACGTGGAGTACAACACCGCTCCGATGACTTTAAAAAACATTATGATTACGAACAATTTATCAATGAGCTTCTTAGAAAAAAATTGTAGACAGTCAACAAATGATCATTTTTTAATTATGTATACAATTCTTATGTGTTAAAGGATAATATACGGTACATAAATATAAGGTGTAAATTAATGGGGGGGATACATTTATCTAATTTTGCATATCGTTTATTGTTCGCATATCGCATATCGTTTATTAGTCCCAAATTGATCACATTAAGTGCAGTCCATTGTATAATGTTTCTAAATTATGCAATTTGTAACATATAAAGCTAAATAATTACACGTATGTTTATTTTACCTTTTCTATTAACATCCAATAAAAAATTAAGCCTCGTTTTCAGTAAAAATTTTTTAAATTTTATTATATGCTTCTTTTAACTTTTAACCATTTCTAATAGAAATGTTTAAAAGTTAAGAAGTTTATGAGTTATAATTTACAAATCTCATTTACTTGCTGTATTAGAGATAATTTCAAATAAAATGTAAAACACAAATTACATTTTTTCTTTAATCATTCCTTCATAAAGCAAAAGAATACATAATCGCTACACTGGTTATTTAGAGATAGAAGTTAATTATAGATAGAAGTAAATAAGAATAATTCATTTTAACTGCTCGATGATGTATAAAATTTTGTAATACATTCCAAACTAAGAGTAACATTTTATTGGCAGTTATATTTCTAACATATATAAATTTTATCCTAGAAACTAAAATAACTGTATGTAAAATCAGAAAAATTTAGTATAAAAAACTGCATGTAATAACTAAGTCTTGTTCACAGTAAAAGTATACTTTGAACAATTTTTGTTTATTTTCGAGTATACAATTTAAAACTTGTTGTTAATTTAAAAATTTATAAATTATAGTTTACAAATTATATCTTCCCTGTTGTTCAAGAAACAAGAGTAAAGTATAATTTTCTAAATTTTTTTATTCAGACACAAACAGGCCAATGTAAAAAGAAAATATGACAGCTGTAATTAAATATAAACAATGCTTATTCCTGGGATTTTGAAAAATACGTAAGGAATATACCTACATTTTACACGAACCGACAGATGATGTCCTGTTTTAACGATGCAAATAAAAAAATTGTAAAATGTTTTTAAATAAATTAGAAATGAGAGTTTTGATGGATAATTAAGTAAAAAAAAATTTTTTACATATTTGATGCCACAACGCGTCACCACAAATGTTATTAAATTAAATTAAATCTTCCATATCGCAAGTACAGGAATTCGATCCGGGGTTTTCTCGTACTGAAGCCCGTAGCGCAGGCTGCGTCACAGACACTTTTATAGCGAAGTGTTTCAAGTGGCATTAAAATGATCTTAATAAGTGCATAATTCTGGATTTTTAATAAAAAAATATATTCTATCGGATCCAATTTTGAATCTAAACATTTCTCGACTCAACTGAATTACGTACACAAAATTTCCCCAAAATCAGTCCGCGCGCGTGTGCGCGTGCGCGTGTTCCCGCGTGTGTGTGTGTGTGCATACATTTATATATAGTACACAGACAACAAATAATATATATTTATACATATATTTATATATAATACACAAATAGACAACAAATATATATATATATATATATATATATATATATATATATATATATATATATATATATAAATATATACATATACACATTTTTATATATAATACAAAAAGACAATATATTTATATATATATATGCATAGATATATATACATATTTTTTATATAATACACAAATAGACAACAAATATATATATATATATATATATATATATATATATATATATATGTGTGTGTGTGTGTATGTGTGTGTGTGTGTATGTATGTATATATATGTGCGCATTTATATATAATACACAGACAGCAAATAACATTCAAAAGATAAATCTTCGAAATTCTGAAGATTTTAAAAGTTGACACAAAATATCCGTGATTAAAGTTTTATGCTATTACAGTACTTTCTCTTTGTATGCAGCAAAATAAAAATACTTAATAACCCAGTGTTAATAAAAGCTGAGATACCGACCATCTAATCCACTGATTTAAGCAAACTCTAAGCCCATACTTAAGCAGCTTTCATCTCAAACATATAAGAAAAGCATCCAGGGGGTTTTCACACAAAGTCCATGAAAAATAGCTAACTCATTTAGCTTAAGAAATTTAGCTCTAGAATTCATCTTAATAACAGTTCTTCTGTCGAGTTATAAAGACCTTTTTATTATTATGCAAACACTTTTTTCTTTACAGGAAAAAAATGTGTTATGTAATCTGAATGTTACCACTTAAATATTATGTTTTTAACCTCATAGAATGTTTTCTTTTCTAGTATTTGGCTTCTAACATTTTGCTTGTTTGTAAATTTTTTATTGGCTCTATTGTTTAAATCTGAAAGGAATATAGTATATTTTTCGACCAAATATTATTATTATACCACAATTTATCGTAACATAACTTCCCTATTTCAAGTCCCATTTCATATATATATATATATATATATATATATATATATCGGGTGGCCATAATTAAACTGACAGTGCTCACAGTGTTCTGTAGCTCGATCTATTTGCGAGAATGACGCCACATTTTGTAGGAAGATTAAACAAGACTTGGGACGTAGGATTCCACGAAAAAACAAATTAGCTCCAAAAGTCACCGGTAGGGGAATATTTGGAGCTGTGAAAACGTGTGTGTGAAAACAGAGTATTAACAAATGCAAATCAATGCGGAAATTACCTTTTATTTTGCATGCAAATGAGGTTCAATGTGGCTGCCGTTGTTGTGGACCACATATTGCATTCTGAGCACAGTATGCACAACAGCAGAAAGTAACAAGTCTGCAGGAATTTCCCGTACAGTCCGTGATATGTTATATATGTGTTCTAAAAGCACGAAGAGCGGCTGAAGCGTTACACTGGTTGAGGTAAAAGAATTTAACAAGTAACGCAAGCTCGACTAAAGAAGAAAACATTGCACATAAACTTTCAATCCGATTGATTAGAAACGTAGCATATTGAATTTTAAAACCCAAACAGCTGGCACTACGAAAATGGATGTAAGGTTAAATTTGAACAAAGAACTTCTGCTCAGCGTACGTGATATTGCAGATCACGAGACTTCATCGATGTTTACGTAGATTTTACGCTTTTTTAAAAGTGTTGCCATATTGCACTTGAAATAAATCAGAAAAATGTGCATAATATATATATTTGCTTATAACTAGAACAAAATATTTTAATTACTTTTGTTCCTTTCACGAAACGTTTTATGATAATTTACCATGAAAGTTAAAACTAAAAATCTTTTCCCGCACTGTTACACTTTAATGATTTTAAATGCTTCTCCAAAGTTAAACTCCGTTTCAGTGCGTTTTAATTTTATGATTCACTGTTTTATCTCTTGATCTCTGTTTAAACACCGCGAGGCGTAATCCTGTTTCAACTCTTAAATTATGCTCCTGGTTTTCATTTCTGCAACAGTTTAACAACTTGTAAAAGGGCTTTAAACTATTTCGCTGTGACCAACACTCAGATATGTGAATGCCGGTATGCTTAGGTAAGATACATCGGTGCAAATACTGTGTTTTGAACCTCTTCAGATATGCGAAATTCAACAAATGTTGAAAAATTTGAACACTTTAACACATTGTATGCGAGACACGTACTAGTATTTGGTAGCATAGAGTATTCAGTAATTATGCTTTTATGATCAAAGATAACAAGTTTTAAAGAACAGTTTACATTTTTAGAAATTCAGTTAAGCGGAAAAAATAGGTCTTATTACAAATTGATTTAGAATTTTATGAACATAATTAGAATATAAAAAATTTTGAAAGGTCTTAATGTGAATTTTAAAATATATAAATTTTGTTTAGAGTGTATGGATCTATAACATATTGTATGCGGAACACGTACTAGTACGTTTTCTGACGATTGATATTTGAGCTTGGGACACGTACTAGTATGGGTTAGTGTAACAGCATGGTTTGTTTGAGGGAACAAAACGAACGGTATATACGGAAAACGAAGCCAAATGTTCTTGTCTACTACATAGTCTGGAAAAATTTAGACAAATAAAAACTAGTTTTTATATTTATTTTATGATTGCTCTTTTCATTTTTTTATAATCTAAAAATGTTTATATATAACATAATTCGAAAACATTGAAACTATATACTACTATTTCTATTTGATTTTTCATATTTACGATACTGTTATAAATTCATCCACTAAATAATATATTTTGTGTTTAGAAAAATCTTATTGTTATTTATATATTTCTATTTATATATTTGTTTATATATTTCAATATAAAATATGAAAAATGGGTTAAAAGTTGGATAATTTTCGATGTACTGCGATTTAACTGAATAACTAAATTGAAGCGCAAAACGCCCGCTCCCGGTACAATTCTATTTCGAAATGTACCCGCACACAATATGTTGACTTAAACGCCTCGAATCTTTTAGCACAAAATTGATATCTGCATAGAAACATGTTGAACAACACTTTTAATAAACTTTTGTGTTTCAAAATTGAAGTACGCAATTGTAGAATATGTGAAAGAAAATATGTTTACGAAAATTGAAATGTTTTGCTCGTTTTCAATATAAAATACGAAAAGTTGGTTAAAAAATGAAATAATTTTCGATCTATTGAGATTTAACTGAATAACTAAATTGACGAGCAAAACGCCCGATCTCGGTACAATTCCGCTTCGAAATGGACCCGCACACAATGTGTTTATAGCAAATATGGTGAAAAATAATGTTATAGCATATGCCTTGTGTAACTCATAGGTTCCTGACGGAGATGGTACCGGAAAAATTTCAAATACATCTCAAAGTTAAACTCCGTTTCACTGAGTTTTAACTTTATCAGTCAGTGGTTTATCTCTAGACTAGCACATAGCTAGTCAATTAAATAATTCATAAGTATTTTTCGGTACACCATAAAATTTTTAAAAAATCTGATTTTATCACAATGCAATTATTTTCTACAGGTTAATAATTAAAAAAAATATATTTAGTTTTGTCATTTTATATAGTGTAATTTTAAAAAAATGTAGAAAATATACACGAAATGGGTAAAAAGATATTCACTTACCCGCTAGAAAAGTATGTATATTAGAAACTTAATTTTGCATGAAAATTTAGTAACATATGAGTAAACTAGCATATAGCCCGTCATATGACGGGATCAGAAAAATTCTGAATTTTCCAGAATTGTAATGTACTTTATGAGGTAGGTAAAAAAAAATTGTTTGTTTTTTGGCTGATAATTATCTGGTACACTCTCAATAAATTTTTTTCTTCCTACTCCTCTAAAGCCTCCCGATACTGTCAATGCAGTTTAGAATCACGTTAAATTCAGTTAGATGGATAATTCAAAGCTTTCTTAGAAACGTCGAAATGATCGTTGAGTTCTTTTCAATTTTTTTGTCACAGGAATTAATGGCAGTAAAGGAATGAAACTATCATTTACACTACACCCTGGAGGTAGATATAATTTGTTGTTAATACCATTAGTAAAATTTTCATTGCAACAAAAAATAATCAAAAATTATTACATATGTACCTAATGTATTATTTAATTTAAATATAAAAGAAAATTATTTACGTAATATCTAAGTTCAGTGATAAAACGTATGGAAATAATGCAGACGATATTTCAATAATTTAAAATAAGGTATGATTAAATGAGATGGTTAAAGGAATGACGTCATAATACTAGATAAAATGTTAGTTTTACCTTTTTAATATGTGATAAATTGATAAATTTAATCACATGATCTTAACCGGGGAAAATAGGGCTCGACATGATAACATTAAATGCTAGAAAAGTGTCAA
>CM063507.1:81568930-81571430 GCA_032207245.1 Pardosa pseudoannulata | reverse complement strand
TTCGAACCTCATTTTAACTGGCAAAAGGAATATTCAAAATCTATTCAGAAGGAACCCAATTTTTCTTTCCCTTCACTGTTGTTTGAATTTCTGAGACTTCTCCTCTTCAACCTAGGGAAATGGGGAATGATGAAAGGAGTGGGGTTTAACAAGTTCCTGGAATTTTTCAGAAATATGCACACCCTGCTAGTGGTCAATGGTTGTCAGATAAGCAGAAATGCAACACTTATCGGAACTGAGAAGGAGCGTATTCCCATTTTATGCCTTGCTGGCTTACGTGCAGCTTGTCGATAGGGAAGCCAGAAAGCGAAATGATTTAACATTAAAACAAAAAGATCGAAATTTGAAATCGTTATGACAGGTTACCAAAAAGGAGTCAGCGCAATCCTGAAGCTCAGTTAAACATTTCTCAGCTTCTGAATTGCATTGAAAGTGTTGAAACGTATAGTACAACACCGCTCCGATGACTTTAAAAAACATAAGGATTACGAACTATTTATCAATGATCTTCTTAGAAAAAATTGTAGACAGTCAACAATTGATGTTTTTTTTAAATTATGCATACAATTCTTATGTTTTAAAGAATAATATACAGTACGTAAATATAAGGTGAGTTTTTTCGTTTTATTTTGAAATTTAGCACGTGTGAATTAAAAAGGGGTGGGTAAATTTATCTAATGTAGCATATCTTTTATTGTTATCAATCGGTTGTTATTATCAAAATCATTATGTCACTAACTAGTCACATTAATCGGATTCCACTGTACTTTTAAACTTTAATGTATAAATGATAAATCTGATGATGCACCATGTATATTAATAACAAGTCTTTAATTTAATAGGGGTTGATACCGAGGGAGTATTTCTGCAGACGAGAGATTTGTATGTATTGCAGTTCTTAATAAAAAATGTATTACATTTGATGGGAGGGTGTAATAATATTGATCTGATAAGATTTAAATTAATTACTATTTACGAAATTTATAGAACTTTAAATATTACAAGCATTTACATTTTAAAACTGTATGAAACTGTTTCAAACGCATGTTGTTAAGATTTGGAAGAACAGAAAATTTTGTAAGAGTATCACCATAATCTAGAGATATATCCCTTTTTATTGATAAAAAAGCGTAACTTTAAAGTCTTTCCCACCCCATTCTAATAAAGAGCTACATTATTAAACGCTATAACTCTTATTACTAAGCTAACTAGGCAGACAGTAACAAGAAAGAGACAGGAAGTTTTACCAGCGTTCTATTTTGCTCCGACCTGGCTGGACAGATCGAGTTTGGCACCGTTCACCCCCCCCCCCACCATGAAAGGGAGTGAAAATCGCAGTTCACTCAGCGCAATTAAGGTTGAGTTGTTGTTTGGGAGCACTACGGTCAACTTTTTGCAACACGAAGGCTAATGAGACCGGGACCTACTGCTTAAAGCAGATTCCGAACGGCTACGAACATCCATGCCACAGTGGGACTCAAACCCACGAACTCCAGTTCCGAAGGTCAGTGCCCTAACCATTCGGCCATCATTAGGATATTTAGCTTGTTTGTTTTTGGAGTGCTGCGGTTTACTCTTTTGCACACAAAGGCTAATGAGACCGGGACCTACTGCTGAAAGCCGATTCTTAATGGCTACGAACATCCATCCCTCAGTGAGATTCGAACCCTCAAACACCTTTAAGTACACACAGACATAAAACGAAACATCAAATAAAAATCATTCAGGAATAGTCAAATTGGTTATTACTGTTAAAATGAGAAAACTGAAATTTTACTGAAAGAATTAGATTTGTTTATTAAATATTACACAGAAAGCTATATACTGTGCATATGTCAAACATTTTCAGTATCTTTCTCGATATCTGATCGGGGCAATATTGAATTAAGGGATATCAAAACAGATATTTTTTTCTCACTACAAATTTTCTTAATTTCATTCGATATTAAATTCATAATTTCAGAGAGAATATTAATTTTGTGGATGTTTAAATTTCTTAAGTTAAATTTCCTTGCAAATACAACAAACATAAAGCTAAATGTATTAAAACTGATTCAGACATGGCCCAAAAATATTAATGCCCATTAAAATCCGAACAACTACAAATTTTCCAAAATTAAATTGCATATTTTACTTCTTAAAAGAAGATAAAGATTAATAGCTGTAAAATTTATTGTCTTGAAAAACCTTAACTGTCAAAAAGCAGTCAAACTGCAGCACATGACAGAAACTTTAAGAGTTAAACTGAAAAAAATGGATGTGTTGCCATTCTATTAAGAGTAATTCAGTCCTACTTCAAATTATTCATCTTATAGAAACATAACAGAGATAAGGATTTTTCTTGGTTTATGATCCTTGAACTTCAGATCTTCATCGTAAGAGGCTGTGTACTTATACAAGACAACAAGTGTTTTACAAGAGGACTCACAGTTTCTTCCCAGAGGCGGAATGAAACCTTCAGCCTCTTTTTCCGTTTTTATCTCTCTAGCCGATATTGATT
>CM063507.1:81551430-81563930 GCA_032207245.1 Pardosa pseudoannulata | reverse complement strand
GAAGTTATAATATTATCGTATCACATATAATACGATTTAATAAACAATACTTAACACCATTAAGAGTCGATAATCGCAATCCATTTTGTAGCATTGGGTATTTAGTAACAGTGATTTTGCTTTTAAAATCAGATAATGTAAAATTTTATAATTTTATCGTATCACAGATAACACGATTTAATAAACAATACTTAACACCATTAGGAGTTGATAATCTCAATCCATTTTTGATGTACTGGGTATTTAGTAACAGTAGTTTTGCTTTTATGATTAGATGATCTAGAAGTTATAATTTTATCGTATCAGAGACACAACAAGATTTAATAAATAATGCTTAAAACCATTAACAGTCCGTAATATCAATCCATTTTGTAGCATTCAGTATTTAGTAACACAGTGATTTTGCTTTTATGATCAGACGATGTAGAATTTATAATTTTATCGTATCACAGATAACACGATTTAATAAACAATACTTAACGCCATTAGGAGTCGATTATCTCAGTTCATTTTGATGCATTGGGTATTTAGTAACAATGATTCTGCTTTTATGATTAGATGATATAGAAGTTATAATTTTATCGTATCTAGAATAACACCATTAGATGTTGATAATCTTAATCCGTTTTGTAGCATTGGGCATTTGGTAACAGTGATTTTTCTTTTATAATTAGACGATGTAGAATTTATAATTTTATCGTATCACATATAATACGATTTTATAAACAATACTTAACACCATTAGGAGTCGATAATCTCAATCCATTTTATAGCATTGAATATTTAGTAACAGTGATTTTTTTATGATTAGACGATATAGAAGTTATAATTTTATCGTATCACAGATAACATGTTTTAATAAACAATACTTAACACCTTGAAGAGTCGATAATCTCAATCCATTTTGATGCATTGAGTATTTAGTAACATTGATTTTGCATTTATGATTAGATGATGTAGAATTTATATTTTTATCGTATTACAGATAACATGATTTAATAAACAATACTGAACACCATTATGAGTCAATAATCTCAATCCATTTTGATGCATTGGGTATTTAGTAACAGATTTTGATTTTATAATGAGCTGATGCAGAATTTATAATTTTATCGAATCACAGATAACTCGATTTAATAAACAAAACTAAACACCATTATGAGTCGATAATCTCAATTGATTTTGATGCATCGGGTATTTAGTAACAGTGATTTTGAAATTATGATTAGACGTAAAATTAATCACAGACACAACACGATTTAATAAACAATACTTAACACCTTTAATAGTCCATAATCTCAATCTATTTTATTTTGTAGCATAGGGTATTTAGTAATAGTGATTTTGCTTTTATGATCACACGATGTAGAATTTATAATTTTATCGTATCACAGATAACACGATTTAATAAACAATACTGAACAACATTAAGAGTCGATAATTTCAATTCATTTTGTAGCATTCAGTATTTAGTAACAGTGATTTTTCTTTTATGATTAGATATCTCAGTCTATCAAGGAGCTTGGCCACCCCTGGTATATATAGGTAGAAAATTATATAGGCAACATTAATGCAATTGTTTCGTTTCTTACCATTCGAGATTTCTTACACAGTTCAGGCAGGTACAGTTTGGGCAACATCACTTTGGGCAACATCACTTTTATTTATATAATTTGTGCTGTTTTTACATACCGGTATTTTGCAGTTAGATCAAATATCTACAGTTTTGTTTCGACAATTCGATGCTTAGTAATGAACCATTTTTAGCGTAACCACAGATTCTTCGATATTATATTTTCATTGATTTTTATGGATATAAAATTAGGAAAAATCAAGAAAATTATTTCAATTTCGTTAGTTACGTTTTCAGAAAATTTAACAGAAAATAGTTTTTTAATCAAAATCACCCATCTCGAGGTTCTAGTTTTAATGGATTTTTATTTTTTTTTTTGTGTGTGTGTGTGTGTGCCATTGAAAGCATAAAATTTTAAAACGGTACTGCTATACAGAGGCTGTTCACACAGTTTTTAGTTACGATTTAGCGGCATTAAAAATCTTTTGTTGCAAAAAAAAACTGCAATGGTACTATGTTTTTAAAAGTCAAAATTATCGTTTACAGTTTGAGAGGTTTGTTTTTATTCAAAATGGCGTTTTTAACGAAGCAGTGGTTTGAAGGCTACCTTTATGCTTTTTCCGAAGAGAAGTACTCATATTCCGTTTACGATGTGAGAGTCATGACTTTGTGATATCTAAAGTGTCGATAGATAATATCGTCAAAAAGAAAGGAAAAAAGGTCAAATTGGAGCCTCAAGTGCAACAAAAATTCCAAACAAGTATCCAAGGAAAAAACGAACCTTTTCGACTATTGCAAAGGTAACTTGTTTAATATTAAAAGAAAATCCCCCTAATTAAAAGGCAGTTGCAAAATAATGAAAATGCTCAGTGTGCACTGTAAACAAAATGATTAGCGTTGATTTAAATCTTAAGAAAGCGAAAAAAAAGCAATGTGCATCGTCTTTCTCTAAAGCATATCGCTGAACGCAGGACTACTCTGCAGAATTCTGTATGAGAAGCATTTATCCAAAGAAAAGTGGAAAAACAATTCCATAATAGATGAATTGTGGGTGTATTTAAAGGATTGCAACAAAAAAAGAGCCATGTACCATTATAAAAGGGGAGAAAACATTTAAGTATTAAGTACATGGTTCAAAGAATCGATAGAAAGTTTTTCTAAGCGATTCTTGTTTGTTGCTGGTTTTTCATATAATGGCAAGTTGAAAATAAAGAGAGTTGAAAAACAATGTCAACATTAACTCCAAATACTATCAGAAATATATTTTATCACCTGTTTTTCTTAATAATATCCCATGGCTTTACCCGCAGTGCTATCAACCTGTGGAACTCCATCAAAACAAAGCTAGCAGTCACACATCAAAATCCACTGAAAATTTCCTAAAAGAAATGGAACAAAAAGCCGGTATCACGGTATCATACCTACCACTCATATCCCCACTAAATCTCCCGATGTATCACCTATGGATTTTTGTGCTTTCGGACTTTTTAAATCTGCATTATCCAAACGTCGTCCCACAACCGTTACAGGACTCTGGAAAGCTGTTCAGGAGGAATGGGATAGAATACCTCTTCTGGCACTTCAAAGGGCATTATTATCCTGGAAATGACGGTGTCGCAAGATAGTTCAGAATAAGGGCTATCAGATACAACATGTCAAACACTAGAATTTTATGTAATTTAGCTTTATGAATACAATATACATCATCTAAAAAATGTGCAACAGTTTTTAGTTCTCTGTACTGTTTATAAATGAACTGTTTCTTAAATATTGATTTCCTAAAAAGTTGTGCCTTTAATTTTATGTAAATTCTACTATCAACTAATCAATTAATTTCGCAGTAAGCTAGTACAAAATTAGCTTACTTCATCCGATCAAAACCCATTAAAATTCTAATTTAATCATTCCCGTATCAAGAGGATTTAATAAAATTTTACATTTAGAGAAAAAGGGCTAAAAGGAAACAGGAAATTTTGTTTATGGTTTGATTTAAATTTTCATTAACATTAGAATGAAAGAAATTTTTAAGGGTTCAACTATATTTTTACTCAATGAAATGTATTTTCAATATTCATCTGCATAATACTTGTGTTTATTTTCCTATGCGGAACATTATTCCGACCTGTTTCGTATTGCATGAATAGAAAAAAAATTGCGATATTCCTATCAAAAATCATTGAAATTCCAATTAATCTATGTTCATAACAGTGTGATTTCATAAGAAATTAGCTAAAATACAAGAACTTTTGTTTATGACTTGGTTAAGAATTCAATTAAAATATAAATGCAGGAAATTTTTAAAAGTAACACTATATCATTACGCATAGAATTTTTTTCATTCTTTAATCGCCTTAATAGATGTACCCATTTCTAAAAAATGTCAATCTATGCAATCCTTTTTTACAGAAAAAAAGTGTGTTTTATATTACTATTCGTTACTATTCCTTATGTTATAATTTCAATAAAATTTGTTAACATGAACCTATTCAGAAATTTTTATCTTTTAAAATTAATTTCAAAGATTTTTGACCAAAGTTTTTAGAGCTCATAAATGATCCTGCATCGAAATGTTCTCTGTTTAAAATTCAAAACAAGGATTTTTATACTATTTCTTTTGAATTAGAGTTAGAAGAAATGTTAATTCAACTTTACTTCTATTATAAATAGTTACGTAGTTAGCATATAACTAATTCGAACATTATGATTATACAAGCTTATAAGACTAAACTGCCGCTCTTACATACATATTGGGGTGTTTTTATTTTTATTTATTTTTTTTTGTATTGTGTGTGTAGGAATATGGATATTAAAATAAAGAAATGCACTTAATGCACATATAAGTGCAGACTGCAATGTATAATCGTATATATATATATATATATATATATATATAAATGAAGGACAAGTTTAAAATATAACTATTCATTGTTATAATTTCTATTACTTTATTACTAACCAGACATTTATTTTTAATTAGGGAATTCTATGAAAATTATTTAGCAATAATTTTCTAATGACAAACAACTAATAATAAATATTTTATAAAAATATAAATCTACTTACTTCTCCACTAAAATAATGTAAGTTATTACATTTTACAACCGAGGTCAACTTGAGATAAATAATTGCCCAATAGGTCAAGAAAATGGGATATAAAAGTGTACAATTATATATATATATGCTTATATATATATATATGTATATGTATACATATATGTGTGTATGTAGATATGTACTATATATATACACAATACGTATATATGTGTGTATGTTTTCATGGTTGAAGGATTTACAGGAAAATAAACTTAAAATAGTTCAGGTGAATAGGATATAAATGTTCAAAATTACGTATATATATATATATATATATATATATATATATATATATATATATATATATATATATATATACATACATACATATGTATATATATAATGTCGTATACATATATATATATATATATATATATATATATATATATATATATATATATATATATATATACATATGTATAGATATACACTATATATATACACAATAAGTATATATATATGTGTATGTTTTCATGGTTGCATGATTTACAGGGAAATAAACGCAAAATAGTTCAGGTGAATAGGATATAAATGTTCAAAATTACGTGTGTATATATATATATATATATATATATATATATATATATATATATATATATATATATATATATATGCTTATATATATATATATATATATATATATATATGCCTGCATATATACATATATATACATATATATACATTATATATATAGATATATTTATATATAATATATATATATGAAAATGTATATATGGTCTGTATATGCCTGCATATATATATACATATATATTCATATAAGTCATATACTTATATGCCTATATATATATATATATATATATATATATATACATGTATATATACACACATATATACATATATATATATATATATATATATATATATATATATATATATATATATATATATATATATATATATATATATATATATATATATATATATATATATATATATATATATATATATATATATATATATATATATATATATATATATATACATATATATATATACACACATATATGCATATATATATAGAATGTATACATATATACATATATATATATATATATTTACATGTATATATACACACATATATACATATATATATAGAATGTATACATATATACATATATATATACATATACATTGGTATATATATACATATGTATGTGTGTGCATGTACACACGCATACTTTGAGTAAAGGTACTTTTGCGTATACCTAAGACAAAGCTACAAGTGATAAACAGCGCATTTTCCACCTAAAGGGGTTGTTCAAGGCGTAAGTTACGATACCGTATAATACTTTACGAACCGATAACATCTTCTCAATATCTACTCCTCGAAGATTTCCAATTTCCGCGATATTCCAGTGTCTAAAGGGAAATCGGAATTTCTCCAAATTCCGGAGTTCTTTTTTAAAGCGGGTAAACCTCTAACCAAACATCTCGTATTTATTCGGAGAAACCTCGGCTCTCATTCGGCAAACCTTCGGGTTTTATCGAGAACACAAAGCACAATAACTTACCTTGAAAACTTTCACATCTGACGGCAAATATCACTTCCGTCTAAGTTCCTACGGAAAACAATCCTTTACTTTTTTTTTAATTCACTCACATCATTCTTTTTATCTTTTCTTACACTTTTACATTTTTTTTTACTTTTGTACTTCCTTTCCGTCACATAAAGAAGCTAAAAAAAAGGCAAAAGTTTTTTTCGAAACCACAACAAGTCGTTCATAAAAAAACCGAAACAAAAACTTTTTTTTTTTCGGAAAAAAAAAGTTAAAAAAAAGTAAAAGTTTTGCCGGGGAAAAACGAGTGTTCGTGGAAAAAAGGGAACAAGCGCTTCCTGTTCGAATACGCTTCCCTACATTTTACCTCTCGGAGGATCAGAACGCCACTGAGAGAAAACCACTTTGCGTTTGTCCCGCCACTGGCCGGGAGATCACACGATGTGGGGAATGTTTTCGCTCCGGGGGAGGCGTGGTTAAAGGAATTCCGTTTCCATGGCGACCAGGAATTTCCTCCTTGGACGTAAATCAGCGAGAGAGGGCGCCACGGTTCGGGGGGTTTGAATTTTTCCCTTCTCATCCCTCGACCAGTTATTTATTTTGTTCTGCCGTGTGCTCTTTGCGTTTTACTTTCTGTTTGATTTTGTTTTTTTTCGTGATTTTTCTCGCACCCCTCTCAGAATGAGTGTTTTGTGCCGCGTTTGTGCATGACCTGCCAGGCGGAAAGCGTTTTTAGATTTTTCGGAACCTACAGATGTGTGAACTGTGTGGGGATAATTTGATATAAATTCTAATTAAACGGACAGTTTTAGGGAAAAGTTTTCCACGGAGAGCGATTTTTTCTTATTTTTCCCAGTCTCTTTGGAGGAGGGGGGTGCGTAATAAACACAATGTAATAAGCTTTCGAAGAAAGGGATTTTGGACAGCCCCCCCCCCTTTCCTTTCCCGAACGTCGTCCATTTTTCTTTATTTCTTGATCTCGACGGAATGACTTTAATTAAGTTTAAATGAGAAGACCCAATCGGAGTCCCTAGCAAATATTTTTCCTGAAACTTTTCTTGAAGGCTCCCGTTTTTATTTTGTGTATGCTAGAAACGGAAAAGTAAACTATTATGTTTGGGTTGTTAGTGTTTCGAGGCGCATTATGTCTGGGACGGGGTGAAATATAGCTAGAGTTTAGTTAAATAAAGAAATAGTGTTTATAAAGTAATAATTAAACATAATATTTTAGCTTTATATATTGTTAAAGGTCATATTTGGACGTATATTGTTAAATGTGAAGGTGGACATATTAAACACTTTTAACCCTTTAAAGTTCACTATTGAAAATTCTTTGGGATTTAATGATGTTAGGTTATAATTGATATCTATAAACCTTATATAAATGTAAAATAAGCGAAAAATATTAAAATTGTTTCGGTAAGGTGGTGGGTTTTAACTGTGAAAATATCTACCCCCTTGTAAGGCTCGAAAATAATACATTCTTGAAATTTAAATAATATTTAACACTAGATTGCTCAAGAGAGTCATTTTGACTGTTTTTTAATTTCAATTAGAAAAACAATTATGAAATATAATGACACAATTTCTTAGAATTTGGTGACTTTTTCTATAACATATAAATGGGTTTATGAATAATTGTAGTTACTTCCGGCCTCCTTTATTATATAATATTAAAAATTAATTTTAAACAAATTTCTTTACATATTTGTTATTTTTTCACAATGCAGTCATTTTGACTGTTTTTTGGGCAATATAGGTATACAAGAAATCTCGGGCAATCTAGTGTTAAAGAACACTGCATAATTATCATGAAAATGATGTAACAGATAAAGAGCTAAACTATTTATATATTAGACTATTATAGATTTAGATTTATAGATTTATAGGCATTGCTATTTATAGATTAAACTATGTTTTGGATAGGTATATTTATTTGAGGTCATGATGGAGAAAAATTAAATACCTGTTTTTTTTTTTCAGTTTAAACAAGTATAAGCCGAACGATGGCCGATTGGTTAAGGTGCTGGCCTTCGGTACCGGAGTTCGTGGGTTCGAATCCCACATTGGTATGGATGTTCGTAGCCGTTCGGAATCGGCTTTAAGCTGTAGGTCCCTGTCTCATTAGCCCTCGTGTTGCAAAAAGTAGACCGTAGCACTCCAAACCAAACTAAACAAATATATTTTAAAGAAAAAAATAAATTGTGTGTAGTGCTACCATTTATTAATAGTTTGAAGTGTCAAAAGCATTCGAAAAATTATTATTATACCTCTAAAAAGAAGAGAAAACAATATTTTAACAGGTGGTTTCACTATACCATTGTTCTTTAAAGGGTTAATGCTATTTTTTAACACTTTGTATGCGGGACACGTACTAGTACGTTTTCTGACGATTGATACTTGAGAGCGGAACACGAACTAGTATGTTTTCTGATGATTGACACTTGAGCGCGGGACACGTATTAGTGTTATCAAATATCCCATTCCTTGTAATTAAACTTTTAATCGTAATTTAACCTTGGTTACTTAATCTCGTTTTTTGTTTGTATGCTCCGTGGTTTTATTTTTTCTTCAATATGTAAATAATTTTAAAGATTACGAAATTAAGAAGTATAAAAGGAGGCACTTTACATTACCTTTTGCCTGTTTTTGCTTTTGTTTTTGCCTGGTGATGCCTATTGCTCGTCGTGTTTTTGCTCCAATATAGTTTTTTTCCCCCATCAGGTAAATTACATAAAGCCACACGTGCCAGTATGTTGAATTTACAGCTTTAGTTTAGTATTATCTGCGAACTGTTTTGAATGTTTTGTTTAACTGTTTTATTTACTTTGTTTTTAAAAAAGGAAAAATTAACTTTGATGTTTTTGAACTTGCTGATCGTTTCTTTCAAACAATTAGTAAGTATTCTGACGATTGATACTTGAGCGCGGGTCACGTACTAGTACGGTTAGTGTAACAAAATGGTTTGTTTGTAGGTACAAAAATAACGGTATATACAGGAAAACGAAGCCGAATGTTCTTGTCTACTACATAGATTCTGGAAAAATTAAGACAAATAAAAACTAGTTTTTACATCAGTCGATGCGGAACCTCAGAACGGGAAGGTTGATTAAAATATCAATTTAGATTTAAAATTAACTTTTTATTTATCCCTGAGACAATGATATTATATATATGTATATATATGTGTGTGTGTGTGTGTGTGTGTGTGTGTGTGTGTATTTATATATTATATATATATATATATATATATATTTGTATTTCTACACATATATTTGTTTATTTGTCTATTTGTCTACTTGTTTATATATTTCAATACAAAATACGAAAAGTTGGTTAAAAAATGAAACAATTTTCGATCTATTGAGATTTAACTGAATAACTAAATTAACGCTCCAAACGCCCTCTCCCAGTACAATTCCGCTGCGAAATGTACCCGCACACAATGTGTTAATATTACTTACCATTTATAAAGCATATTAAATGTGTTCATATGCAACGCAGAGTCACCTATAGGCGGATATTTGTACTAAAATGTTTTATGTCATAAATATGTCCAATCATTTGAAATATCTATAGTTCCAGTTGTATCTCTTTTGGACCAATTAAACGCATTCTGGCAACTTTAATGAATCACAGTGCGCCATCGTAATAGAATTATATATTCTCAATTAAAGAAAACGACTTGAAAACCGGACATTTATATTTATGGGCAATTAATCCATTAACAATTTACAAACGCAACAGTTCCAATTTATTAAAAATCAGCCATAATGCACCATTAATGGTTTGTTACATCTAATTTTTTGCGCACTTTTAATACATAAGCATTGTACATTTTTAATATATAAGAAAAGAGTTACATAAGGAGAGTTGGATGAAAACTATATAAATTATAATATAGATACAGATTGCTTGGACACGGTGATATCAAGAGAAAATGTTAGGCTACCATACTTAAACCATTATCACCAATTTGGAGGGGGAACACAATTCTTAAGTCAACCCATGCTTTACTACGGCTAATTTTTAATAATTTGTAGCTGTTGGGTCTGTAAACTGTTGAAGGAGTAATTACCGATTAAGTTTGGATTAATTAAGTAAAACTATATATTTTTTTAATTTTTTGGCATACATGAAAAATATGTTACTAAGAATATGATCAAAAGATATCTATTGATACGATGTACTTATTAAAACAGAGCTAAAACAAAAATGTTAATTTGTGTACAGTTCATAAAAAAGTAACTGATTTCAAATAGGAATAATAAAATTTGGCGAAAACTTGTTAATAATTACTTTTATAAATTACTCATATTAATATTACTGAATACTTTCGGGAATTCCATGAATATAATGAATCTAATATAATAAAATTTTTAAATACCTGAAAAATAACACAGTTAGTAATAATAAATGCCCACTTAAGAATTGAGTTCCCCCGCCAACTTGGCGATAATGGTTTAAGTATGGTCGCCTAACATTTTCTCTTGATCTCACCGTGTCCAAGAAATCTGTATCTAGATTATAATTTATATGATATTTGCATCCAACTCTCCTTGTGTCACTCTTTTCTTATATATTAAAAGTGCTCAATGCTTAAAAAAATTAGATATAACAAACCATTAATGGTTTACTATGGCTGATTTTTAATAATTTGGAGCTGTTGAGTTTGTAAACTGTTGAGGGATTTATTGCCCATAAATATAAATGCCCGGTTTTCGAGTCGTTTTCTTTAATTAAGTATGAGTATATAATTCTATTTCGATGCACACTGTGCATTCAATAAAGTCGCCAGAAAAAGCAAAAAAATGCAATGTTTGAATGTATTATTGCCTTTGTGTTTTAGTAAGTATCGCCAATATTTTCACCAAATTTGCCAAGGGGAACCCGATTCTTAAGTAGACCCCGCCCAGTTATTCATATTCTTCTTATTTTATTATTCTCAATTAAGCATGAAATAACTTTACTTACGAACTCTATTGGCGATGTTTTTTGTGGCCATTTTTGTCACCTGGTAAAACAATTGAAATTGACACAAGAACAGCGTACCCCCGCCAACTTGGCGATAGAGCTAAGTATGGTAGACTAACTTTTTTTCCTGATCTCTCCTTGCCTACACAATCTGCATCTATATTTTGATTTATATTATATTATTACTGAACTCTATTTGAGAAATCCTTTTCTTTTATATTAAATACTTTTATATTAAATACGTTTCTTTTATATTAAATACGTAATGTTAAAAAATGAGTCATAGTGAACCCTTAATAGTTCGCTATGGCTATCTTTTAAGAATTTGGAGCAGTTGGCTTTAACTGCACAGAGATTAATTGCCCATAAATATAAATGGCCTATTTCTAATTGGTTTGAGTGAATTAAGTAAGGACATATAATTCTAGGGTTGACTTAAGAAAAGGGTTCCCCCGCCAACTTGGCGATAATGGTTTAAATATGGTCGCCTAACATTTTCTCCTGATCTCACCGCGTCCAAACAATCTGTATCTATATTATAATTTATATAATATTTGCATCCAACTCTCCTTGTGTCACTCTTTTCTTATATAATAAAAGTGCTCAATGCTTAAAAAAATTAGATATAACAAACCATTAATGGTTCACTATGGCTGATTTTTAATAATTTAGAGCTCTTGCGTTTGTAAATTGTTAAGGGATTAATTGTCCATAAATATTAATGTCTGGATTTCAAGTCCTTTTCTTTAATTATATGAGTATATAATTCTATTACGATGGCACACTGTGCATTCATTAAAGTCGCCAGAAAAAGCAAGAAATAAAATGTTTAAACGGATTACCTTTGTGCTTTAGTAAATGTTGCCAATATTTTAGCCAAATTCACCAAGGGGAACCCAATTCTTATTTAGACCCTAATTCTATTACAGTGGCTCATTCTTCCTCAATTAACGTCATCAAAAAAAGCAAGAAATACAATGTTCGGATGAAATACCTTTCTGTTTCATCGCCAATAATTTCACCAAAAATTCCAAAGGGTATTTTTAAGTATTACCAGTAATTGCATTCTTAATGTTGTATAAATAGAGTAAAAACTTATTTTGATTACTACACTTTCAAAAATAATAATACAATAAAGAAAATAGGGTAAACTTTGTATATAAAGAAATTATAAATAAATTTACAGAAAAAAATTAACTCTGCTCTCCTTACATTTTTTATAACTTCTACTGTCTCTACAGTACACTAACTTTAAAAATCACTAATCGTGTCTAATACTTATTAAAGCTATATACTAATTAAAGCTATATAATTTTCACTCAATAATTACACACACACAAATT
>CM063507.1:81521430-81531430 GCA_032207245.1 Pardosa pseudoannulata | reverse complement strand
AATGTTAAGTCTTCTTCAACGTTATCAAGCCATCTGAGTAGATCTCTTCCTTTTTTTCTCTAATGTCTTCATATTAATTATTTCCACTTTGCTATTACCCTTGTTTATAATGACAGAATCAATGAGTCTTTTTCCATCAGATCCTATCAGACGCTCTGTGTTTCCAGCTGGTAACATTTAATGTTAAGTCTTCCTCAACGTCATCAAGCCATCTGAGTAGACCTCTTCCTCCAATTTCTAGTGCCTCCAAAGTAATTATTACCATTTTGCTAATACCCTTGTTTTAAATGACATAGTGAATGAGTTTTTTCCATCGGATCCTATCAGACGCTATGTGTTTCCAGCTGGTAACATTTAATGTTAAGACTTCTTCAACGTCATCAAGCCATCTGAGTAGATCTCTTCCTTATTCCCTAATGTCTCCATATTAATTATTTCCACTTTTCTATTACCCTTGTTTACAATGACAGAGTCAATGAGTCTTTCTCAATCAGATCCTATCAGACGCTATGTGTTTCCAGCTGGTAACATTTAATGTTAAGTCTTCTTCAACGTTATCAAGCCATCTGAGTAGATATCTTCCTTATTCTCTAATGTCTTCATATTAATTATTTCCACTTTGCTATTACCCTTGTTTATAATGACAGAATCAATGAGTCTTTTTCCATCGGATTCTATCAGACGCTCTGTGTTTCCAGCTGGTAACATTTAATGTTAAGACTTCTTCAACGTCATCAAGCCATCTGAGTAGATCTCTTCCTCGATTCCAAATGTCTCCATATTAATTATTACCCTTGTTTACAATGATATAGTCAATGAGTCTTTTTCCATCAGATCCTATCAGGCGCTATGTGTTTCCAGCTGGTTACCTTTAATGTTATGTCTTCCTCAATGTCATCAAGCCATCTGAGTAGACCTCTTCCTCCAATTTCTAGTGCCTCCAAAGTAATTATTTCCACTTTGCTATTACCCTTGTTTAAAATGACAGAACCAATGAGTCTTTTTCCATCGGATCCTATCAGACGCTATGTGTTTCCAGCTGGTAACATTTAATGTTAAGTCTTCCTCAACGTCATCAAGCCATCTGAGTAGATCTCTTCCTCGTTTACTAATGTCTCCATATTAATTATTTCCACTTTGCCATTACCCTTGTTTAAAATGACATAGTCAATGAGTCTTTTTCCATCAGATCCTATCAGGCGCTATGTGTTTCCAGCTGGTTACCTTTAATGTTATGTCTTCCTCAATGTCATCAAGCCATCTGAGTAGACCTCTTCCTCCAATTTCTAGTGCCTCCAAAGTAATTATTACCACTTTGCTATTACCTTTGTTTAAAATGACATAGTCGACGAGTCTTTTTCTATCGGATTCTATCCGACACTCTGTGTTTCTAGCTGGTAACATTTAATCTTGAGTCTTCTTCAACGTCATCAAGCCATCTGCTCTTCTTCACTTCCTAGTGTCTCCAAATTAAATTTATTTTGCCACTTTGCTGTTACCCTTGTTTAAAATGACATAACTGATTTGAAACAGAATCGATTTATAGAGTGTGTAAAAAAAGGGTTTGAGGAAGATGCAGTTTTGTATTATAGATTAATGTAGGTTCCTGTAGCCCTCTTCCAAATTGACACATATGTCATTATAGGGTGAAATTTAAGAATGGGGAAGGAGCAATATTTTAGAAAAAAAGAAACCGAAGCTTACTATAGAACTTTATGGTTTCGAACAAGAGTATTTGGAAAGAGTGATTTTTACCCACCTCATTGACTCACAACCGCTTCCATTAGGAACCTATGATGTAAAACTAGTGTTTGGAAAGAGTGATTTTAACCCACACCATTGGCTCTGAACCCACAACCACTTCCGTTATGAACCTATGGTGTAGAACAAGAGTATTTGGAAAGAATGGCTTGAACCCTTACCATTGTATCTGAATCCACAACCACTTCCGTTATGAACATATGGTTTGTAACAAGAGTATTTGGAAAGAATGACTTAAACCAATACCATTGTCTGTAAACCCACAACCGCTTCCTCTATATCTATCTCTATCCACCTCTAGGAACTTATAGTTTAGAACTAGAGTGTTTAGAATGAGGGATTTTAACCCACACCATTGACTCTGAACCCACAATCGCTTCAGTTAGGAACCTATGGTGTAGAACAAGAGTATTTGGAAAGAATGGCTTGAACCCTTATTGTCTCTGAACCCACAACCACTTCCTTTATGAACCTATGGTTTAGAAAAAGAGTATTTGGGAAAGAATGACTTAAACCCTTACCATTGTTTCTGAACCCACAACCGCTTCCGTTATGAACCTATGGTTTAGAAGAAGAGTATTTGGGAAAGAATGACTTAAACCCTTACCATTGTTTCTGAACCCACAACCGCTTCCGTTATGAACCTATGGTTTAGAAGAAGAGTATTTGGAAAGAATGACTTAAACCCTTACCATTGTTTCTGAACCCACAACCGCTTCCGTTATGAACCTATGGTTTAGAAGAAGAGTATTTGGAAAGAATGGCTTGAACCCTTATTGTCTCTGAACCCACAACCGCTTCCGTTATGAACCTATGGTTTAGAAGAAGAGTATTTGGAAAGAATGACTTAAACCCTTACCATTGTTTCTGAACCCACAACCGCTTCCGTTATGAACCTATGGTTTAGAAGAAGAGTATTTGGAAAGAATGACTTAAACCCTTACCATTGTTTCTGAACCCACAACCGCTTCCGTTATGAACCTATGGTTTAGAAGAAGGGTATTTGGAAAGAATGACTTAAACCCTTACCATTGTTTCTGAACCCACAACCGCTTCCGTTATGAACCTATGGTTTAGAAGAAGAGTATTTGGAAAGAATGACTTAAACCCATACCATTGTTTCTGAACCCACAACCGCTTCCGTTATGAACCTATGGTTTAGAAGAAGGGTATTTGGAAAGAATGACTTAAACCCTTACCATTGTCTCTGAACCCACAACCGCTTCCGTTATGAACCTATGGTTTAGAAGAAGGGTATTTGGAAAAAATGACTTAGACCCTTACCATTGTCTCTGAACCCACAACCGCTTCCGTTAGGAACCTACGGTTTAGAACTAGAGTGTTTGGAAAAAGTGTATTACATTGGACAACGCATCGAAGTTTCAGAATAATGTATGAAAAATATAAAAAGCGTTTTGAAATTCTATTGTATTTTCAAGGAAAAATGATGTAAAGTAATATTTCTTTTCTATCCAATCATTTTTCCCCCTCTACATAAGTTTGTAGTACTACTAAACAAGCACAAAACCTCTATCACCATAATTCATTTTTTTATTATCTGATAATTGCAACTTGGTCCCAGAACTTATGTCATTTTCACCAGTCTTTTTCCATATATTTGATTGAAGGAGAAGGTGGGTTTTTCTTAACTTAATTTCGAACACGCACTAAAACGAGTACTTCAGCCAAGTAATTATTTTACACTGATTTTTGCGTTTTGAAACTACTTTTGGAATAAAAAATACCTATGTAAATGGTAAACCGTCCTAGATTTTACTCAGCCTTTAATGTACTTTTTATGGCCACATTAAAAACTTTCATTTAGGCGACAGATCGAATCCTTTCATGCTAGAGGAAAGCACAAGGCATATTACATTTAAAATGGAGTTTTGATAGCGGCATTCAAGTCTAAAGGCTTTTATGTTATGCCGAGTAATTTTTATAAAAGAAAAAAGCTGTTGAACGTTTCTTTTGTTCTACCCATTCTTCATAATGGACTTACACTCATGATCTCTCCCATTACGAGCAGTTACTAATTATTGAACGTGATGTGCTTTTTATTGGCCATTAAAGGCTAGAGTTGGATTATTCAGTAAATAGGCACTATGAAGTAAAAAATTTTCTTTCAGGTCTTTTATACAAGCAATGAAAAAAAAACTCGTCTGATGTTTTTTCGGCAAATAGGATTATAAACGGAATCTTTGAATCAATAGAGAATCAAAATAATTACTTTCTTTTAATTCGTTTAGTTACAGAACATTACTTTAACATAGTGTTTTTATTCCCTTGCCTCTCCTTGCCTATTTTTCTTTAATTTTGTTCTTTAATATTATCAAAATCTTAGAAAGATTATTTTCAAAAAATACAGAACAAAATTTTAAACGAAATGACTACTAGTTTCAATATTTTCACATATATGAGAAATGTTAGAAGATCACAGTCATTTTTGATCAAATGGTTTTGGTTTGGAGCACTACGGTCTACTTTTTGCAACACGATGGCTAATGAGACCGAAACCTACTGCTTAAAGCCGATTCCGAACGGCTACGAACATAAATGCCACAGTGGGATTCGAACCCACGAACTCCGGATCCGAAGGTCAGCACCCTAACCATTCGGGAATTGTTCGGCTTTGATCAAATGATAGCAAAATAAATTCAATTCCAATTTTCTGAATAAATATAATAAATTAACCCTTAGCGCTCTGCACGTTTTTGTACCACTGCTTACCAGCAACTCCGGTACATTTTTGCAGTGGAACGAGTGCGAAGAAGGAGTCTTATTTTAAGTGAGAAGAAAGACACGTGCTTGGGAACGTTTTTGATTTTATTTATTTTATACATATTCACCTTATTCTTGTAAGTGAAAAGTAAATTTTGTAATTCACCATGGCGTGATATCTTTGGAAACAATCTCCCACGTGCATTCTGGGTTTACTTGGGCAAGGGTCACAGTACCCATATGGATAATAACTCCAATAAAAGCCCAAAACTCATGAAACAATCTCCCAGTGCATTCTTTACTTGGGCATCACAGTATTTGATAATAACTCCAATAAAAGCCCAAAACTCATGAAACAATCTCCCACGTGCATTCTGGGTTTACTTGGGCAAGGGTCACAGTACCCATATGGATAATAACTCCAATAAAAGCCCAAAACTCATGAAACAATCTCCCATGTGCATTCTGGGTTTACTTGGGCAAGGGTCACAGTACCCATCCTGATAATAACTCCAATAAAAGCCCAAAACTCATGAAACAACCTCCCATGTGCATTCTGGGTTTACTTGGGCAAGGTCACAGTACCCATATGGATAATAACTCCAATAAAAGCCCAAAACTCATGAAACAATCTCCCATGTGCATTCTGGGTTTACTTGGGCAAGGGTCACAGTACCCATATGGATAATAACTCCAATAAAAGCCCAAAACTCATGAAACAATCTCCCATGTGCATTCTGGGTTTACTTGGGCAAGGGTCACAGTATCCATATGGATAATAACTCCAATAAAAGCCCAAAACTCATGAAACAATCTCCCATGTGCATTCTGGGTTTACTTGGGCAAGGGTCACAGTACCCATCCTGATAATAACTCCAATAAAAGCCCAAAACTCATGAAACAATCTCCCATGTGCATTCTGGGTTTACTTGGGCAAGGGTCACAGTACCCATATGGATAATAACTCCAATAAAAGCCCAAAACTCATGAAACAATCTCCCATGTGCATTCTGGGTTTACTTGGGCAAGGGTCACAGTACCCATATGGATAATAACTCCAAACTCATGAAACAATCTCCCATGTGCATTCTGGGTTTACTTGGGCAAGGGTCACAGTACCCATATGGATAATAACTCCAATAAAAGCCCAAAACTCATGAAACAATCTCCCATGTGCATTCTGGGTTTACTTGGGCAAGGGTCACAGTACCCATATGGATAATAACTCCAATAAAAGCCCAAAACTCATGAAACAATCTCCCACGTGCATTCTGGGTTTACTTGGGCAAGGGTCACAGTACCCATTGGATAATAACTCCAATAAAAGCCCAAAACTCATGAAACAATCTCCCATGTGCATTCTGGGTTTACTTGGGCAAGGGTCACAGTACCCATATGGATAATAACTCCAATAAAAGCCCAAAACTCATGAAACAATCTCCCATGTGCATTCTGGGTTTACTTGGGCAAGGGTCACAGTACCCATATGGATAATAACTCCAATAAAAGCCCAAAACTCATGAAACAATCTCCCATGTGCATTCTGGGTTTACTTGGGCAAGGGTCACAGTACCCATCCTGATAATAACTCCAATAAAAGCCCAAAACTCATGAAACAATCTCCCATGTGCATTCTGGGTTTACTTGGGCAAGGGTCACAGTACCCATATGGATAATAACTCCAATAAAAGCCCAAAACTCATGAAACAATCTCCCATGTGCATTCTGGGTTTACTTGGGCAAGGGTCACAGTACCCATATGGATAATAACTCCAATAAAAGCCCAAAACTCATGAAACAATCTCCCATGTGCATTCTGGGTTTACTTGGGCAAGGGTCACAGTACCCATATGGATAATAACTCCAATAAAAGCCCAAAACTCATGAAACAATCTCCCACGTGCATTCTGTTTACTTGGGCCAGGGTCACAGTACCCATATGGATAATAACTCCAATAAAAGCCCAAAACTCATGAAACAATCTCCCATGTGCATTCTGGGTTTACTTGGGCAAGGGTCACAGTACCCATATGGATAATAACTCCAATAAAAGCCCAAAACTCATGAAACAATCTCCCATGTGCATTCTGGGTTTACTTGGGCAAGGGTCACAGTACCCATATGAATAATAACTCCAAACTCATGAAACAATCTCCCATGTGCATTCTGGGTTTACTTGGGCAAGGGTCACAGTACCCATATGGATAATAACTCCAATAAAAGCCCAAAACTCATGAAGCAATCTCCCATGTGCATTCTGGGTTTACTTGGGCAAGGGTCACAGTATCCATATGGATAATAACTCCAATAAAAGCCCAACTCATGAAACAATCTCCCATGTGCATTCTGGGTTTAAATGGGCAGTGTCACAGTACCCATCTTGATAATAACTCCAATAAAAGCCCAAAACATGAAACAATCTCCCATGTGCATTCTGGGTTTACTTGGGCAAGTGTCACAGTACCCATATTGATAATAACTCCAATAAAAGCCCAAAACTCATGAAGCAATCTCCCATGTGCATTCTGGGTTTACTTGGGCAAGGGTCACAGTACCCATGTTGATAATAACTCCAATAAAAGCCCAAAACTCATGAAACAATCTCCCATGTGCATTCTGGGTTTACTTGGGCAAGGGTCACAGTACCCATATGGATAATAACTCCAATAAAAGCCCAAAACTCATGAAACAATCTCCCATGTGCATTCTGGGTTTACTTGGGCAAGGGTCACAGTACCCATATGGATAATAACTCCAATAAAAGCCCAAAACTCATGAAACAATCTCCCATGTGCATTCTGGGTTTACTTGGGCATGTGTCACAGTACCCATGTTGATAATAACTCCAATAAAAGCCCAAAACTCATGAAACAATCTCCCATGTGCATTCTGGGTTTACTTGGGCAAGTGTCACAGTACCCATATGGATAATAACTCCAATAAAAGCCCAAAACTCATGAAACAATCTCCCATGTGCATTCTGGGTTTACTTGGGCAAGGGTCACAGTACCCATATGGATAATAACTCCAATAAAAGCCCAAAACTCATGAAACAATCTCCCATGTGCATTCTGGGTTTACTTGGGCAAGTGGTCACAGTACCCATATGGATAATAACTCCAATAAAAGCCCAAAACTCATGAAACAATCTCCCATGTGCATTCTGGGTTTACTTGGGCAAGTGTTACAGTACCCCTATTGATAATAACTTCAATAAAAGCCCAAAACTCATGAAGCAATCTCCCATGTGCATTCTGGTTTACTTGGGCAAGGGTCACAGTATCCATATGGATAATAACTCCAATAAAAGCCCAAAACTCATGAAACAATCTCCCATGTGCATTCTGGGTTTACTTGGGCAAGGGTCACAGTACCCATATGGATAATAACTCCAATAAAAGCCCAAAACTCATGAAACAATCTCCCATGTGCATTCTGGGTTTACTTGGGCAAGGGTCACAGTACCCATATGGATAATAACTCCAATAAAAGCCCAAAACTCATGAAACAATCTCCCATGTGCATTCTGGGTTTACTTGGGCAAGGGTCACAGTACCCATCCTGATAATAACTCCAATAAAAGCCCAAAACTCATGAAACAATCTCCCATGTGCGTTCTGGGTTTACTTGGGCAAAGGTCACAGTACCCATATTGATAATAACTCCAATAAAAGCCCAAAACTCATGAAACAATCTCCCATGTGCATTCTGGGTTTACTTGGGCAAGGGTCACAGTACCCATATGGATAATAACTCCAATAAAAGCCCAAAACTCATGAAACAATCTCCCATGTGCATTCTGGGTTTACTTGGGCAAGGGTACCAGTACCCATATTGATAACAACTCCAATAAAAGCCCAAAACTCATGAAAGAGAACGAACAAAGAAGTGAGAAATTACACGTTCTTGGAATTTTTCAGAAATACGCACACCCTGTTGGTGGTCGATGGTTGTCAGATAAGCAGAAGGCAACACATTCTATTCGGAACTGAGAAGGAGCATATTCCCATTTTATGCCTTGCTCTCTTAAATGCAGCTTGTCCATATGGAATCCAGAAAGCGAAATGATTTAACACTTAAACAAAACATCGAAATTTTAAATCGTTATGACAGATTGATTATGATTACGAACAATTTATCAATGAGCTTCTTAGAAAAAATTGTAGACAGTCAACAATAAATCAATTTATGACTACAATTACGTATACAATTCTTATGTTTTTTAAGGATAATTAGTATACAGTACATTAATATAAGATGTATTTTTCATTTTGTTTTGAAATTTAGTACGTGTGAATTAAAGAGGGGAGTAAATTTATCTGATTTTGTATATCGTTTATTTTTATCAATCGGTTATTGTTATCAAATTCACGGTGTCCCATACTAATCACATTAAGTGGAATCCACTGAATAATCAAAATATTTACTTTAGTTTTTCTGGGAGTAATGTTCTGTAACTAAACGAGGTAGTGTTTTTAATCGCTTGCCTGTGGAATGTATTTGTGAAAAACGTGCAAAAATGAAAAAATATTTCTCTTTAATTTTGTACTTTAATAATATAAAAATGTTAGAAATGTTTTAAAGGGTAATATACATAAATGCAGGATAATATAAGGTGTGTTTTTTCATTTTGTTTTGAAATTTAGTACGTGTGAATTAAAGAGGGGAGTAAATTTATCTGATTTTGCATATCGTTTACTGTTATCAATCGGTTATTGTTATCAAAATCAGGGTGTCCCATACTAATCACATTAAGCGGAATCCACTGAATAATGAAAATATTTACTTTAGTTTTTCTGGAAGTAATGTTCTGTAATTAAACGAGCTTATGTTTTTAATCCTTTGCCTGTGGAATGTACTTGTGAAAAACGTGCCAAAAGTAAAAAAAAAATATTTCTCTTTCATTTTGTTCTTTAATAATATCAAAATGTTAGAAATGTTTTAAAGGATAATATACATAAATGCAGGATAATATAAGGTGTGTGTTTTTTTCATTTTGTTTTGAAATTTAGTACGTGTGATTTAAAGGGAGGTTGGGTAAATGTATCTATTTTTGCTTCTTATAAAAAATTGTAGACATTCAACAATGGATCAATTTTTAAAATTAAGTATACAATACTTATGTTTTAAAGGATAATATACAGTACATAATATAAGGTGTGTGTTTTCATTTTGTTTTGAAATTTAGTACGTGTTAATTAAAATTGGGGAAATTTATCTAATTTTGTATATCTTTATTGTTATCAATCGGTTATTCTTATCAAAATCACGGTGTCCCAAACTGATCACATTAAGCGGTGTCTACTGTACTTCATTTCCTAATTTAATAAATCCCTCAGGTACAAACTCATTTATTCATAAAAGAACACATTTTAATTCCTAGTGGATAGAAATCTAAATACTTAACTGAAATGAATCAGTAATGTGTACCCAATAAAAATTCATTATTTGCTAATACATACTACATTAAAATTAATTCTATCCTTACATAAGAGAAGAGAAAAAATTTCATCTTTTA
>CM063507.1:81508930-81516430 GCA_032207245.1 Pardosa pseudoannulata | reverse complement strand
CTTATGGTTGTTATTTACATATTTGTTTATATATTTCAATATAAAATACGAAAAGTGGCTCAAAAAATTAGATAATGTTCGATGTATTGAGATTTAACAGAATAACTAAATTTACGCTCAAAACGCCCCTCTCCCGGTACCATTCCGTTGCTAAATGTACCCGCACACAATGTGTTAAGAATGATCCGGAAGGTTTTGTTCGAAGCTGTCTGCAACTTTTGAATGTAAGTGATCACCACAGAGTCCCAAACGGGAACAGCGTATAGCAGTATGACCTTTAGCACTGTATTGTAAACCAGAATTCTTCAAAGCTAGAAGGGACCTGGTCCACTTGTACCATAAGCGTATGTCCTCATCTAATAATATTCTTAGATATGGACATACGTTTATGGCACAACTAGAGGACCAGGTCCCTTCTAGCTTTGAAGAATTTTCCAGTTGTCAATAAATTTTGGCAAAAGTGAGTCGGCTATCCAAATAAATACCTAGGTACTTTGGCTCCCTCTCGAAGGTAAATTTGACTGATATGCAATATAAGTGTGATGAGGCGATTTAGCTCAGTAATATATTTCATTAATTCATACGAAAAGTGAAATGCTTGGGATCTAAATCTGACCTCGTCACATCTTTTGTAAAGGGGAGAGGACAATAAAAATTATTTCAACGGTTTTTCGTCTTGTGCGGTAGTATCGGGTGGGGTTCTGATCCTAGTCCCAGATTATAATCCCGTCTTCGTACATGACAATAAATAAGAATGTACCTTTGTGGAGTTATTTATGAGTCCCTAAGGGACAGTGCCCAATTAGAAGGGGTAAGTTGTTTCCACGTGGGCGTTTTCAAGGCGGAGTTAAGAAGACCAATCAAATTTTTACACCTATCCCGATTGGGGGAACAGAAGGAAGAAGGGACAAAGATGAAAATGATATAAAATAAGATAAGTCTAAAAAAAAGGAGAGGTTGAAGGTGTTGGAGAGTCGAGTCAAGTCCGACTGACAGAGTTCGAAGGTCGAGAGTTCGACAGAAAAGTGTTCAGAACTCGAGGACAGAGTAGGGGGATCAAAGGAGATGAGACCAAGAAAGACTTAGACATCTCAACGACCAGAAGTTTCCAGCTCATCCGTTTTTCAATATCACCCCGAGTTATATTAGAAGGCCCCATACCAGTGGTGGTACCGGACTCCGCATTATCATCACATCAATCGAAAGGTATTTACAAGACCGTCCAACCAGAGTACCGTCTTGGCACAACATATCGACCCACAAAGTATAAATATCTTGAGATTTCTCTTTCTAAATTACATATTTATATTAAATTCGTTTCGATATATATCGTATATAAAATTATTATTAGTATTGAAAAAGTAGATTAGGTCTCCTAAATACATATAGTTAGCTAAGTGTTAGGAAATTATTATTGTCATATATTAATTGGTGTGGCACCTATTTTGATTATATTAAAATTTAAATCTTAAGAACCTTAATCTACATCTTCTATATAAATAACGTATATATAAATGTAATAAATTGACTTATTTTGACTTTAAAACTGTTTTCAGTCGTTCTTAATTTAGCGTATTAATTTATTTTTTTATTTTAAGTCTGTAGTCTCTCAGAGCCTGTAGTTGAATTTAAACTTAAACTATCTACACAACGCAACCAAATAATATTTAGTCTTGTGACTTAAAGAAATAAATAACCAGTATAAATTTTATCACATGTAGATATCTAAATTTAAACGAGAACTACACGACAATAAGCATTTTCGTGTAAATATATACTTTACAAAGACCTCGCGGTGGGTTATATATGATAAAAGTGCCTCAATCGCTACGGAAATTAATAGCAGTGTCATAGTCAGGCAGATTCATTAGCTGTTCTTTGTAAACTAATAATACTAAAGAAGATTAAGGCTAAATTTTTAATGACTTGCCTTATTGGGGCTACCTTGAGTTTGCTGTGAATTAAAACGTTCCTAAAGTACCATGGAGCATCAAGAATAATCCGGAAGGTACCTTACCTTATTATTGAATTAAAAATGGAATGTTGTCTACCACATTCATTAGTCCCAAACTATTTATCTGAACTATGGCCGATTGGTTAGGGTGCTGGCCTTCTGTACCAGAGTTCGTGGGTTCGAATTCCACTGTATCATGGATGTTCGTTGCCGTTCGAAATCGGCTTTAAGCTGTAGGTCCCGGTCTCATTAGTCCTCGTGTTGCAAAAAGTAGACCGTAGCACTCCAAACCAAGCCAAAATATTTATTAATCGTTAGAATATACAAATTTGTTAGTTTATTATTATTATTATTATTATTTTTAAGTGGAATATTTCACAAACTCTAAAACAAGTTTACTGAAAAAATCAATATTAATCGCAGTTGGATTATAGGTAAATTAACTGAAGAATAATTCTATTCTAAAAGATACATGCAAATTTATTCTTAAATTAGGCCTTTAATTCTTAAGTAAAAGCGTAAAATTATTTTCAAAGTATATTTGCATCAAATCCCAGATATAATAATATCCTAAGTTATCTGTCCGCCTCTCCTCGAATTTATGAAACGATTAAACCTGGAATGAATAGAGGCATCCCTAGTGGATTCTAGGTGAGTTAGGGTTAGCAAAACTCAAAGAGAGCAACGTTTTTCATCTCCGAAACTATCCATCCGACTCTAAACTAAATTGGTATAAATATGCGTCATATCAGATAGAGAAATACCGTCTTCTTTAAAACGTTCTAAATCCCCCCTTCTCCCCCCTTTTCAAGCGTTTAATGCTGTTATATCAAAACCCATTTTAAGAGCAGGCGATTAAATGTATCAATTTATCACATATGAAATAAGTAAAAATAACTTTTTCTTGAATTATGACGTCATTTCTTTAACTATCTCATTTAATCATTTCTTATTTTAAATTATTTAAATATCGTCTGCATTATTTTCATACATTTTATCACTGAACTTATTACTTATTATATTATTATATTACGTAAATAATTTTCTTTTATATTTAGCTTAAAATATAGATTAGGTACACATGTAAAAATTTCAAATTTAACCATCGATTATTTTTGTTGTCATGAAAATTTTATCACAGGTATTAACAACACATTCTATCTACCTCCAGCGTGTAGTGGAAATGTTAGTTTCATTCCTTTACTTTTATTAATTACTGTTGTAAAAAAATTAGGAAGAACTTAACGATCATTTCGATGTAGCTAAGTAAACTTTCTAAACGAATTCAACGTGATTCTAAACTGCATTCACAGTATCTGGTGACTTCAGAGGAGTATGAAAGTAAACAAATTGAGTGTGTACGAGATAATTCTCAGCCAAAAAATAAACCATTGTTTTACCTGCCTCTTTTAGGGTACTTTACAATTCTGGAAAATTAAACATTTTACTAATCCCGTCATATGACGGGCTATATACTAGTAACTCCTAATAATTAACATGATATTTATAAATAATTTTTTTAATTTTCCCAAAATTAAGTGCATAATTATGTTTAAAACAAGTTGTAAATAGACCATATTTTATTCCTCTTTAAATTAAGGGTTAAACTTATTTCTAAATAATAACAAGAGTTTATATTTAAATAAAATAAAAATTTAATTACTTTCCAAAGTAAACATGCCATTTCACTTTTTAAATTATACAAATGTTTTTAAATCCCATAATTGCTTTAAAAATGAATAGAATTATTTGTAAATTAAAAGAAAGCGTTGATATACATTTCATTTTAGTGCAATTTCACTTATTCCAGGATTTTAATTCATTTTTCAGTTCACTAATAGAAAAAGAAAATCTCGAACTTTTTAATACGCCCAAAAAACGTTCCTTATTTGATACTTTATAATAATTCAGCAAAAATAAATATCATCTTTGCAAGCATAACGAAAAAATTCCTTTTTTAAAGATATTTCACAAGCAAAAGAATCAATATCATAAATAAGAACGAAACACGGGAGAAAAAATTTTTATCTGAAAAACATTTTCTGAATTAAATATTTTCACTTGATAAACATGTAGGTTTATTTAATTATGCAAATATTTAAAAAGATATAATTTTTTATCCCATTTATTTGATTTATAAACAAAAAAGGGATTTTTTTCCCTTTGCAACTGAAAATAAATCATAACCAAAATATTTAACATATTTAATCATCTAGACTTTTTTTGTTCGTTAAAAAAAATCGCTGAAGATGAAGCATTTGAACTACTTGTTCTTAAGCGGACAGTCATATTACCGTTTAATCTTCAAAAATTGAAATTTTTTTGTTTTCTATTTAAATCTCAAGACATTCCTGGATAGATTAAAACAAACTCTACTAAAACTTTTGAATTAAAACCTGTAAAACTAAAATAAATTTGCATTAATTATCACAGGTTTTAACACTAGATTTACGGGTGTTGATCATTTACCTATTTTTACTGGAGTGAGCCAATTTGACTCATACAAGAAAATGGAAGTTTTTTGCAAAGAAAATAGTTCCAAATTAATTTAAATAAAATGTTTATTATCCAAAAATTCACGGAAAACTTTTTTTACATATAAAATCTGTTTTTGAAACACATTTTCAGCAAACATTTCTATTCCATTTAGCACAATGGTTTCTACATCCGTTTCTTTTGCATGGTGGTTGAACTTGACAATTCTTCCGTGCGTCAGTAGCATGAATTTCTGTCATTGGAATGGAAGTGTTCTCAACTCCTTCTCTATATTTACTTCACACAAATCACGTGCTACTTGACTGTTGCCCAGACCTGTTAGGACCAATAAATTTCATGTTATGCGATTAATGTTAAACCATTCTATTAAGTCCAATTGGCTCACAACCGTGAAAATAGGTATACCCCATTGGATAATGCGAAATGAAGGGGTTTGCGGAGAAGAGGAATGAAAGTTGACATATATTTTATTACTTAACTATCGATTAACTATTAATTATCGTCTGCATTATTTTCATACGTTTTATCACTGAACTTGGACATTACATTAATAATTTTCTTTTATATTTGACTTAAATAACAGATTAAGTACATATGTGATAATTTTATATTTAGTCATCGACTATTTTTGTTGCAATGACCCTTCCCGAGGTTCTTGTGTTAATAATAAATTAAGATGCTTTTAATTGTTGGAATCTATTTACTTATTTAAGTGTCAGTGGGCTTACTAGACCAAGTACTGCTACAAACTTCATGAAGAGTTTAATGCCATTAACAATAAATACACTTGTGTAAAAGTGTTAATATTGGATAAAATATTAATAGTTTCAAAATTTTTAATTTTATAAACAATGGAATTGCAAATAGAGTAATTAAAATCATTAGAATATAGAGAGGGAAAATTTTCAAATTAAATGCGAAAAATATTTAGTTAAAAGCCAGCGTCAATAGAAAAAAATTCGTACTTAACTAAATATAAATTTAATTATCTTCAAATTAAATATGCCGTTTCATTTCTAAATTACGTGTTTCGTTTAATTCCATAAATAAAGAGTAAAACGGTTTATAAAAAAAAATATCACTGCCACACACTTTATTAAAATTTCACTAATTATATAATTTTCTTCCATTATCAGTTCACTGGGGATAAAAAGAAGATTATAAAGAAAAAAATTTCGTTACACCTGATAAAAAATTCATTATTTGATACTTCATGTCGTGCAGGAATAAATTTCATCTTTACATACATAACCAAACAAAAAAATTAATTTTTAAAATATTTCACTAGCGAAAAATATAACCATAAATAAACACGAAATACGGGGGGGGATTGCTTATCTGGGAAAACATTTTCTAAATTGTTTTCACTTTATAAACAAGAAAGTTTATATGCATATTTAATTATATATTCTAAAAAAATTTACCTTCACATTCTTTGATTCTTTCTCATATTCTTTGATTTAATGAAAAAAATGAGATTTGCCTTATTCAAAATAAATAAAAACCAAAAGATTTAATAAAATTAATTATCTAGGCCAAGTTTTTTTCCTTGTTTTAAACGAAATTTCAGAAGTAAATCATTTAAATTATATTCTTAAATTCATAGCTTGTAATTGCTAAATGCAAACACTCCTCTCTTCGCCGTGTCATTTTTTAAATTTTTTTCTTAATTCCAGAGCAGGCTCTCTTTATGAAACTGTTTAATAACTTATGGAATGCGCCTAATTCTCATTGGGTTATAAAATTGTGAAATTAAATTCACTGGTTGGGTGGTTAGCGGTGATTTCACCGAAAATTCAAACCGGTAAAACCCGTATTCTATCATTCCAGTTAGTATACTGTTTCTTGCTGGTTTGTGGTACCATTCTCCAGTTGTTCATTATGTCTAACTAGCCTTATAGCCCGTCATATGACGGAATCAGTAAAATTTTTGATTTTCCAACATTCTAAAGTACTCTATGAAGCAGGTAATAAAATGGTTTGCTTTTTGGCTGAGAATTATCTGCTACACGCTCAATAATTTGTTTATCTTCATTCTCCTCTACAGTCTCCCGATACTATGAAGTTTAGAATCACGCTGAATTCATTTAGTCAAACCGTGTGGTTATGTATAAAAAACAAACACACAAACAAAATTCTTAATTTTCAAAGATATATAAATTAAACGCTAGATATTTATTAGTCAGTGAAATAAACTCCTATACTTTTATGAGAAGAATTTGTTGTTAATATAGGTGATTAAATTTTCATTGCAATAAAAATAATCGATGATTAAATTTAAAATTATCACTTATATACTTAAACTATTATTTAAGACAAATATAAAAGAAAGTTATTCGATAAATATGTAAGTTCAATGATAAAACGTATGAAAATAATGCTAGCGATATTTAATTAATTTAAAATAAGAAATGATTAAATGAGATGGTTAAAGGAATGACGTCATAATGCTAGAAAAATTGTAATTTTTACCTATTTATTATGTGGATAAATTGATAAATTTAATCGCCTGCCCTTAGCCGGGGAATTCATTCCAGGTCCAACCGCTTCATAAATTCGTGGACAGACGGACAGATAACTTAGGCTATTATTATATAGGGGATTATTTTTCTGATTCGGATGGATTAATTATATATAAAACTGAATTACTATTTTGGGTACTACTGAAGAATCGGGTGCCACTTCCCATTTTTGGCGAGTTTAAATAGGCGCCGACTGCGCCAACCCTTTCTCGTGAAGTAACCGCAAGGCTGTGTTATGAGCGAGAGCAAATTTTCGACGAAAATAACGTAGCTATTTATAGTAAGCTAGGAAAAATGAAAAATATAATAATGCCAACAAAAGGGGGAAATTAAGAGTTAAGTTATACGTGCATTCTTATATGATGTTTATTCATGTTGTTTGCGAATTTTTTTTTTTTTGATTCGTAAAACAATTTATGATTTTTAGAAACAAAGCAATTAAAAAAATCATTTTATATGATATAAAACGAATAATAAAAAAAACTATCTCACACATATAGCTGAAAGTTTTAAAGAACATTTAAAGAT
>CM063507.1:81483930-81503930 GCA_032207245.1 Pardosa pseudoannulata | reverse complement strand
AATTACATGGCACATAAACAGTCATGTATACCGAATCAATCGAAATTTTTTTACGTTATCTTGTTATTCTTAAACATGAAATAGAGTTGGTTAAACATTCATTATCAGATCGTATGTAGTTTTATTCTTCAATGGCGCGCCAGGCCAGGATGGGTCATGGCCTTCCATAGAATCAAGTTCCAGGGGTCTCTTCTTGGATACACTCTTCCAGTTTTGGATTTTTAGGATCTTTAAGTCTATTTCCGGGCAGTCAATCCACCGAATTCTTGGTCTTCACCCTTTACGAGCTTCCAATGGTTTGGCTTCGAAGATCCTCTTGGTGATTCGGTCGTCATTCAATCTAATCACGTGTACTTCCCATTTCAAACGTTGAATAGGAATGAATGTCTGGCTCCTTAACCATCCGAGTGGAACACATCGAAGAAAAAAAAGTCTCCAAAATATACGCTAAAGGTTTACTGTTTCAGTAGCCAAAGTATTCTAGGATTTTTTCCTTCACCTTTGTCGACTAGAATGGAATACGGGAAACCCACCCTCGTTAGTGTCTCTTTACTTCCGGTTATAAATAGATATATAGATATTATAAATTGTTAATTTTTAATACACATAAAGCTCGTCAAGTCTCGAAGATCATCCCATAAGAAATAATGGATTCTAACAGTACAAATAAGAATATTGTTTGAGAGACTTGTCTATATTTTTTACGAAAATCATCCAAGATATTTAAGCGGTGCAAGTAGAGATACATCTGTTACCGCAAACGAAATACTTGAAAATAGAGATTTACAAAGCCATGAAAAGATATCAGAGCCTTTGTGCTTCAGGGGGTAGGGGTGTATCCCTCAATAAATTCTAGTCAAAGAGTGGTGCAGTTCCTAAATAATCGATCTGACCAAAACTCCATGGGGGAAAGAAGTGACAGAATTGTACATTGCATCCATTTTCAAAGCGTTTTTGGAGGTCGGAAATTCCACGTTTTGTAGACATAATCGGTTTGGCGGAACTGTACGTGCAAGCCGCTTAGAGGGTTAAAAATCTTATAGATTTCGGAATTTGTCCCTCTCCAGGTGTCGTTGCATAAACTCCTAAAATGCTGTGGAGCAGCTTTCTTTCAAAAACAGTCAGTCTTTTCGTTTCTTTCAGTTAATGCCCATGTTTCAGCAGCGTATGAGAGGTTTGATAGATTGAGTGTCTCATAAAGCATAAATTTTGTTCTTCTGTTTATGAGATTAGATTTGAGATATTTGTGAATACCAAAAAAACTTCTGGTAGAGGCAGAAATCTGTTGTGAAATTCCGGCTGACTGTCATTGTTAACACTTAGTTCAGAACCTAAATAGGTAAAGTTGTTAACAGTTTCAAATTTATAGTCATTTATTTCAAAATAGGTAAAGGTTGGTTTGGTTGGTTTTATAGAGTTTACTGGCACTGAATTCTCCTGGGACATATTGTGCCAAACAAATAGTTAAGATATAAACGATTACTATAAACAACAAGTTAAAACAGCAGGGCTAAAAGAAAGTCACAAGATAAGAGCAAATATAAAAATATGCTATGACAGTGTATAAATAAAAGCGATGAGTTAATGACCTTAAATATATGCATAAAAACCAATCTTTTAAAAAACTAAAAAGATTCAAATGAGATGGATCATGAAGCAATCAACTTAAGGATATGGAATGATATATAAAATGATAAACACGATGGTGGTAAAAACTTTGATATTCTGTTAGAATGTGTTTTACAGTCACGGGTATTTTACAAAGTTTGCAAACAGGAGCAGGTTCCCAGAGCAATAGGTGACCATGGGTAAAGCGAGTATGCCCTATAAGAAGGCGAGTAAGAATGACGTCATGCTTCCTGGAGGGTATTGATCAAAATAGGTAGAGATCTATCATTCCATGTACCAAAGAGCAAAGTCCTTAATCCGTGTCCAGGTCGATTTCCTTTAATCAGCCAAGTATTTCTATCTTTGGGTTTCGTAACTTGTCTTTTACGGGGTAGAGGAGTTAACCATAAGTCCAATCCTGTTTCAGTCGCCTCTTACGACATGCATTGGGATACAATGGTGCTACTCTTTCAAAACCCTAACACCACACGGGTTGAATCTATCGATCTACCATGATGAAATTCTCCCCACACTGCAAGAAAGGGGTAGGGGGAATCACTAATTCTAAGCTGGGGTTCTACGACGCCCCCCGGGTTAATAAAAATTTTCATTGCTCTTGGAAACGATTTTCGCGTCTTGGTTTAAACTCCTCAAAGGAATCATATAGAAGAGAAATGAAATTTTATCTCACCTCCCCGTCTCTTGCTCTTCTCAAATACTTTATTTACGAACTGCGGATTAAAGGATCAGCCATTCTTTTTCATATTCGAAAGAGGGGAGTGTGTGCAGAAAGAAATATTTCGAATTTTGACTGTGTGTAAGGTGTTTTATGTGAGCGTCATTATAGTTCATCTATTTTTATCAAATTCACAGTATTTTGAAGTAACATGAACTTGTAACTACTTAACTGAACTGAAATAGACCTAAAGAAGAAAATCTTATTTTGAATGTATGTAGCTGCATAAACAACGGTGAAACTTTAAGTTTGAGCGATAAAGTGCTCAGTCATTACCTTTCTTAAATTCTAAAAACTTCAAATTTAGATTTTTTTTGCAATGCTTGTACACATGCGTGTAATGGAAGCCAGAAAGCGAAATGATTTAACGTTAAAACAAAAGATCGAAATTTTAAGCCAGTACGACAGGTTGATTATTATTACAAACAATTTATCAATTAGTTTCTTAGAAAATTGCAGACAGTCAACAATTTATCAAATGTTTTAATTATGCATACAATTCATTATGTTTTAAAGGATAATATACATAAATGCAGGGTAATATAATGTGTGTGTTTTCATTTTTGAAATTTAGTACGTGTGAATTAAAGGGACGGATAAATATATCGAATTTTGCATATAGTTTGTTATCAATCCCTTATTGTTATCGAAATCACTGGGTCCCGATTTTCTCTATTCATTTGTATGTTAAAATGATCGTTTTATGGGATCATTACATCGGTTAACGTTATCAGTTTCGAATCGAATTTTAACTGGCAAAGGAATATTCCCAATGTATTCAGAAGGAACCCATTCTTTTCTCTCTGTTCGATGTTTGAATTTTCGAGAATTCTCCTTCAACCACCAAGGGAAATACGGAATGAACAAAGGAGTCTGGTTTTACACGTTCCTGGAATTTTTCAGAAATACGCACACACTGCTGATGATCAGTGGTTGTCAGATAAGCAGAAGGAAACACATTCTATTCGGAACTGAGAAGGAGCGTATTCACATTTTATGCCTTGCTCGCTTACATGCAGTTTGTCGATAGGGAAGCCAGAAAGCGAAACGATTTAACGTTAAAACAAAAGATCGAAATTTTAAATCGTTATGACAGGCTGATTAAGATTATGAACAATTTATCAATGAGTTCTTTAAAAAATTGAAAACTGTCAACAATTGATCAATTTTTTTAATTATGTATACAATTCTTATGTTTTAAAGGATAATATACGTAAATGAAAGATAATATAAGGTGTTTTTTTCCCATTTTGTTTTGAAATTTAGTAAGTGTGAATCAAAGGGGGTACATTTTTCTAAATTTGCATATAGTTTATTGTTATCAATCACTTATTATCGAAATCACTTGGTCCCAATTTTCTCTATTCATTTGTATGTTAAAATTATAGTTTTATGGGATCATTACATCGGTTAACGCTATCAGTTTCCGAACCTCATTTTAACTGGCAAAGGAATATTCACAATGTATTCAGAAGGAACCCATTCTTTTCTCTGCCTTCGCTGTAGTTTGAATTTCCCAGCATTCTCCCTCAACCACCTAGAGAAATAGGGAATGGACAAAGGAGTGGAGTATTACACGTTTCTGGAATTTTTCAGAAATACGCACACACTGCTGATGATCAGTGGTTGTCAGATAAGCAGAAGGAAACACATTCTTATAGGAACTGAGAATCAGCGTATTCCCATTCTATGCCTTGCTCGCTTACATGCAGTTTGTCGATAGGGAAGCCAGAAAGCGAAATGATTTAACGTTAAAACTGAAGATCGAAATTTTAAATAGATATGACAGGTTGATTGCGATTACGAACAATTTATCAATGAGTTCTTAGAAAAAATTATAGACAGTCAAAAATGGATCAATTTTTTTAATTATGTAAACAATTCTTACAATAATTCAAACAAATGATAATATACAGTACATAAATATAAGTTGTGTTTGTTCATTTTGTTTTCAAAATTTGTACGTGTGAATTAAAGACGGGGAGTACATTTATCTAATTTTGCATATCCTTTGTTATCAATCGATTATTTCTATTAAAATCAGGGTGTCTCAAACTGATCACATTAATCGGGGTTCACTGTATAATCAAAATAATTACTTTAGTTTTTCTTAAAGTAATGTTCTGCAACTAAACGAAGTAGTGTTTTTAATCCCTTACCTGTGGAATGTATTTGTGAAAAACGTGCCAAAAATGAAAAAAATTCTCTTTATTTTTGTACTTTAATAATATAAAAATGTTAAATGTTTTAAAGGATAATATACATAAATGCAGGATAATATAAGGTGTGTTTTTTCATTTTGTTTTGAAATTTAGTACGTGTGAATTAAAGAGGGGAGTAAATTTATCTGATTTTGCACATCGTTTATTGTTATCAATTGGTTATTGTTATCAAATTCACGGTGTCTCAAACTGATCACATTAATCGGGGTTCACTGTATAATCAAAATAATTACTTTAGTTTTTCTTAAAGTAATGTTCTGTAACTAAACGAGGTAGTGTTTTTAATCGCTTGCCTGTGGAATGTATTTGTGAAAAACGTGCAAAAATGAAAAAATATTTCTCTTTAATTTTGTACTTTAATAATATAAAAATGTTAGAAATGTTTTAAAGGGTAATATACATAAATGCAGGATAGTATAAGGTGTGTTTTTTCATTTTGTTTTGAAATTTTGTACGTGTGAATTAAAGAGGGGAGTAAATTTATCTAATTTTGCATATCGTTTATTGTTATCAATCGATTATTTCTATTAAATTCAGGGTGTCCCATACTGATCACATTAACGGAGTCCACTGTATAATCAGAATAATTACTTTAGTTTTTCTTAAAGTAATGTTCTGTAACTAAACGAGGTAGTGTTTTTAATCATTTGCCTGTGGAATGTATTTGTGAAAAACGTGCCAAAAATGAAAAAAATTCTCTTTAATTTTGTACTTTAATAATATAAAAATGTTAGAAATGTTTTAAAGGATAATATACATAAATGCAGGATAATATAAGGTGTGTTTTTTCATTTTGTTTTGAAATTTAGTATGTGGGAATTAAAGAGGAGGGGGGTAAATTTATCTAATTTGCATATCGTTTATTGTTATCAAAATCATGGTGTCTCATACTGATTCCATTAAACGGACTCAACTGTATATACCTCCAAGTAATTTTTTTATTATTGATGGTTCAATGCATGAAAAGAGTAAAACTTCTTGGTAAAATAAGAAACTTTCAAAGGACACGAAATTTGAGAAAACGGTGTTTTATAACGACATTCTAACTTTAGACTTTCGAAGAAAAGCACATTTTCTCAATATCCACCCTTCATAATTTCGTGCCTGGGAAAGATTCTATTTTCGGGGTCGCAAGGCGCTCCTCTTTCGTGTACAATAAAATCTTTACTGCCGAATTTCGAACTTTTCATTTCGCATATTGTTCTTTCGAACAACTCGGGAACTATGAAAAATAAATGCTCTCGAACATAATGCGCTTTTGTTAAATTATTGCCGGAGAAAATTTTATGCAGGCGGCCGAATCAAACTGGAGTTTTAGGTCATAACGCGTGACTGCGTCGTAACGCAAGTCATAAATTTTGACAGAAAAGCAAAACCTTTCTTCACTCTTAATACTAGAAGAATATTCATTTGCTTTTAACAGTGCTTCTAAAATTTAAAAAACATTCACCCTTTTTTATGTGCAACTAGATTTTAAAAATATAAATAAGTATCTTATAGAATATGGGGAAAGCATGGCGACCAAAAATCTTAGTATTAACCCTTAATTTGACAAGATGTTCTTTTTTTCAAATTTTTAATTTCTGTTATTTTTCCATGTTTGCATAGACATTAGGATCTCTGTAAAATAAACAAAAATATATCATTTTCAATTTTTGAGATAATTAACCCTCTCGCTGCGCATCCCGTGATTTCCACGGGCAACATAGATGTAGCAAAATTTGCGGAACCCGCGATTTCCGCGGGCATGCATTTTAGCCGTCTATTTAACTGTGCAACGCCGAACGATGGCCGATTGGTTAGGGTGCTGGCCTTCGGTACCAGTGTTCGTGGGTTCGAATCCCACAGTGGCATGGATGTTCGTAGCCGTTCGGAATCGGCTTTAAGCTGTAGGTCCCGGTCTCATTAGCCCTCGTGTTGCAAAAAGTAGACCGTAGCACTCCAAACCAAACCAAAAAACCAAATTAACTGTGCAACCCGCTCTTTCCCCGTTTATTCTTTCATTTTGGCTTTACTGTGATTTTTAATTGTTTATGTAGCTGTACACTAGCAGATGTCTTTAATTGTCCACATTTATGGGAAATATAGAAGAAATTTTTGTAGCATTTTGAGCGCGCTTTTCATAGCTGAAAGATGTCTGGCAGGAAGTGTTTCGCGAGTGATATAACCTATACTCCTGACGATATTTACGACACTGATAGCACTTTTGAATTATTTCAAGTATATTGAAGATAGTTATAGCGAAACTGATGAGAATTTCTCGATTCCTCTGCGGACAGTGATGAATCTGAAAATTCGTTTTCTATTCAAAATGTTCGATAGCTTTGCCAAATCGATATTCAAAATATTCCACCAGCTCCTGTTTCATTTCCTTTCCTTGGAAATCCCGGACTAAATTTCAAAAATAATGCAACTGTTTTGGACTATTTTGAACTTTATTTTTGACGATATTATGGTGCAAATATTTGTAAAAGAAACCAACAATACATGAGAGTAACAGTCATATGAGACTAACTGCTCGACACTTTGCAAGCCATATACACCCAAATCCCATCAAGAGCCTCGTAGATAGTGTGCTGTTTGTTAAAAAAACTGAAAGTGGAACAAAAACTTCGAAAAGAAACGTGAATTTAGTGCAAGGGTTGCGAGGTAGGACTTTGACTCGAGCCTTGTTTCGAAATTTATCCTACAAGACTTCATGTCTAGTAAATCTTTTGCATTTTTAATCAGTATATACGTTTTTCTTTTGTATTTCATGAAATAAATAATAATTTAACCAAGATTAATTTTCAAAATTTAGTTTTTATATCGTTATTCTTCAATTTCATTATTCCAAACACCTTTTTTTTAGGACCTAATTCTATATTAAAAAAAAACTTTTGCAAAAATTTTTTGTATATTTGAACTCTAAAATGTATCTAGATTTGAAATATGTAATAAAAAAATAAGCAATTTTTGAAGCTCTTTTGATTAAAAAAAAAAAATACGCAGCGAGAGGGTTAATGTCCGCTGTGGTGAACACTGACAATTAAGTTATAGAGTAGTTATAAATATACATGTCCGGTGTAGCGGCCAGACATAGCCAAGTTAAGGGTTAACCTCAGTGTTATGTTTTACCCTTTGATACTCCAAAGTATATCCGCCGATTACATATCGGTGCATATCTTAAATTTAAGTTATTATGAATTGAACAGACTAAAACATGAATTTTAAACAACTTTGAACACTACAGCACGTCCCGTTATTGATCAGCTATCGTTTTAAACGGTACTACTGAAGAATCGGGTGCCCCGTGCTATTTTTGGCGATTTTTAAATGACGCCAACTGCGCCAACTCTCTCATGAAGTAACCCGAAGTCTGTGTTATGAGCAGATTTTCGGCGGAAATAACGTAGCTATACTTAGAGTAAGCTATGGAAAATGAAAAATATAATAGCTGCAATTAATGCTAACAAAAGGGGGAAATTAAGAGTTAAGTTATACTTGAATTCTTATAAATATTGTTTATTCATATATTGTTTGTGAGTATTTAATGTAATTAAGGAAGTTAATTTTGAAACATTAAAATAATCTTTCATTTTGTTAAAGATTCGTAAAATAATTCCTAATTTTTAAAAACAAAAATAAAATTTAATTTTATATGATATAAAACCAATAATAAATAAATAATAAAACAAAATTATCTCACAGATATAGCTAAAATATAAAGTATATAGATAAAACTGTCTCACAGATCTCAAATTTTTAAAGAACATTAAAAGATTAGTAATTTTTACAATTAAAGAATCTTTTGGAATTTATAGTATTGAATATTTTTTTAACCAAGACCCCCCTTGACCTCCCGTGAATGTTGTAACAATTAGTATATTGACTTTATTTTCATTTCATAATATTTTGTATTGTATCAATAAGAAAAATAAACTAAAACACGTTAGCTATAGAAAACAATACTGAATTCTGCTCCCGGTCATAAAAATAAAACACGAAATCTTCCGATTCACACGAGAGAGTTATAGAAAAAAAATAACATATCCCTTTAAGACAAAAATTTAAAAATATATACCTTTGTATTATTATAAAATTATAATTTTAATTCCAAAATAAATTATTTACTCAATAGATAAACTCGGATAAATAATTAAGTATATTAAATGCAAGTGCTTTTTACAATTTTAAATTTAAGATTTATAGTATTTAAATTTTATTAATCATTGACCCCCTCCCGGAAATGTAGGTATAATAATATATTATTATAGTTTTATACTTCAGTGGCTCAGACCGAAATTTCGAGTTATGAAACATGAGAAAGCATTTTAAAATAATTATAAGTACACAACTAACCGGCCACCCAATACAAAATAGTAATTCAGTTTTAAATATAATACATCCAAATCGTAAAAATAATTACACATAATGAACTACTGAAGAATGGTTAAACCACTAAGAACCAATATCCTAACGGGAATGATAGAATACGAGTTTTACGGGTTTGAATTTTCGGTGAAATCACCGCTGACCAACCAACCAATGAATTTAATTTCACAATTTTATAACCCAATGAGAATTAGGCGTATTTCATATATTATTAAACGATTGCGTAAAGAGAGCCTGCTCTGGAATTAACAAAAATTTTAAAATGACATTGCGAAGAGAGGAGTAAATAGTACGGGTTGCCATACGTGGCACTTTATCGGCTATTTGGCAGGGGGCACCCACTTGCTCAGTCAAGCCGGTATCACTTCAATCTTGTTTAAAACATACCAACAATTTTAGTTCATTAAAAATATTTTTACATCGTTTTCCCAAGTGGCGTAAGTATCTGCTACCGATGTATCGATTATAATTTTAACCATTATTAGAATAATATAAAGTACTGACCTTTTAGGTTCAACTTCGAACACACGCGATATTTAAAAAGGGCCGTAAAGGAAGCACTTAATCCACATGCAAGTGTTCCGGAACATCCCTCTTCCTAACTCGTTTAGTTAGCCAGCGAAATTCGCCTAATTTTAAGCGTCGAAAGGGAAAAAACTTGTTCATCTGTCAGACACTACACACAGCAGAAACCTCTTCTCTACTTGAACAGCAGTCCGTAAGAAATCAACCAGCTTTGGCAGAAAATACAATCCAACACCAATAATATTTTCTCCATGATTAATATCTACACATCCCATTGCAAGGCAGCTGAGACAGTAACCGAAAATTAAGTCTTATGCGCCAAATTGTAGCAAAGCGTAGTTATAGTTGGTGTTAATGAAAGCAATACCACTTTTAGAAAACACTAGGTTTGTTTTAAAACACTAAATTAATGACATCCCCTCACTTCGTGTTTAATGCTATACAACAATTCACCAAGAATAAAACAACACCAGCTTTTATAAATTCATGGGCTGACATAGTTCAACCAAACCACAAGAAATTTACATAAAATTTACATTACTTGAAAATAATAAAGTGAGAAGTAACTTAAATACAAATAAGCACACTCAAAAATAGAATAAAAAATAGGCTCCTAAAGCAATTAAATGAGTATTTTTTAAAATATCAAAACTTGGATGAATAACAATTGTGTATTTAACCACTGGTTAAGTAGACGCGAATCCCAAATATTCTTAGGTTCGGTCTCGCCAAAGTCGTTTAAAGTCTAACTTCAATTAACCCCTGACGCCAACCAATAGTGAGATGCAATTCTCTGTTTAAACAGAGATTAATCGTGGTTAAACGACTTTGGTGAGACAGGGCCCCTAATATGAATTATGACCAAATGGTTATGTAGGTGATTTTCGGTACAGGAGCTTATGGGTTCGAATTTCACCGTGGCATGGACATTTGTAACCACTTCAAAATCTCTCTAAGCAGTAGGTCCCTGTCTCATAAACAATCGTTGCAAAACAGTAGACATTAGTGCTCCAAAACAGTAGACAGTAGTGCTCCAAAACAAATCAAACCTCTTTCATTGAAGATGTTATCGTCAAACGTTACTGTTTAACGATATAATTAACTTATCATTAGATGTTACCATTCGAAATCTCCTTAAGCAGTAGGTCCCTGTCTCACAAACACTCGTGTTGCAAAAGAGTAGTGCTCCAAAACAAAACAAACCTCTTCCATAGAAGATGTTATCAATAGACAAAGCACTATTGCATCTGACAATACAAGAAAAAATTTCTATCTTCTTTAATTTTTTGCAATATTTTATTTATTTTTTACTTCCACTGACCATTTTTAAATTAATGACATCACCTCACTTCGTGTTTAATGCTCTACAGCAACTGACCAAGAATAAAACAACACCAGCTTTTATAAAATTCTGGGCTGACATAGTTCAACCCAACCACAAGAAATCATAAAATTTACATAAGATACAAATAATAAAGTGAGAGGTAACATAAATAAAAATACAAATACTCAAACACAAAAACAGAATTAAAATATAGGCTCCTTAAGCAATTAAATTTGAGTAATTTTTAAAATATCAAAACATGGATCTATAATAATTGTATATTTAATCACTGGTTAAGTAGTCGCCAATTAAGGATGACCAAACGATTAAGGTGCTGATTTTCGGTACCAGAGCTTATAGGTTTGAATCCCACTGAGGCATGAACGTTCGTAGACGTTCGAGATCTCTTTAACCAGTAGGTCCCTGTCTCAAAAACACTCGTATTGCAAAACAGTAGACAGTAGTGCTCCAAAACAAACCAAACCTCTTCCATTGATGATGTTATCGTCAAACGTTACTGTTTAACGATATAACTAACTTATCATTAGATGCTACCGTTCGGGATCTCTCTAAACAGTAGGTCCCTGTCTCATAAACACTCGTGTTGCAAAACAGTAGTGCTCCAAAACAAAACAAACCTCTTCCATAGAAAATGTTATCAATAGACAAAGCACTATTGCATCTGACAATACAAGAAAAAATTTCTATCTTCTTTAATTTTATGCAATATTTTATTTATTTTTTACATTCATTGCCCATTTTTAAATGACATAAACTAATGACATCCCCTGACTTCGTGTTTAATGTTATACAGCAACTGACCAAGAATAAAACAACACCAGCTTTTATAAAATTCTGGGCTGATTTAAATCAACCCAGCCACAAGAAATCATAAAATTTACATAAGATACAAATAATAAAGTGAGAGGTAACATAAATAAAAATACAAATACTCAAACACAAAAATAGAATTAAAAAATAGGCTCCTTAAGCAATTAAATTTGAGTAATTTTTAAAATATCCAAAAATGAATATATAACACTTGTGTATTTAACCACTGATTAAGTATACGCCAATCCCAAGTATTCCTAGGGCCAAACTCGCCAAAGTCGTTTAATGTCTAACCGCAATTAATCCATGGTGTAACCAATAATGAGATGCAATTCTCCGTTGAAACAGGGATTAATTGCGGTTAGTAGTTAAACGACTTTGGTGAGACCGGCCTCCTAATATGAATGATGACCGAATGGTTAGGGAACTGATCTTCAGTACCGGAGTTTGTAGGTTCGAATTTCACCATGACATGGATATTCGTAACCCCTTCAAGATCTCTTTAAGCAGTAAGTTCCGATCTCATAAACACACGTATTGAAAAACAGTAGACAGAGTGCTCCAAAGCAAACTCAAACTATTCCATTGAAGTTGTTATCAATAGACAAAGCACTATTGCATCTGACAATATAAGAAAAAGTTTCTATCTCCTTTTAAAACTTCTTTTTTAATTTTTTACATTAAGGCGATTTCACGCAGTAGGGCAAATCTCTATGACAATTCTGGCTTTAGTTTCAAATGGAACGGAAGTTCATTGTTTGTCTATTGGCTGTTGTACATATGAAAATCAATGGGAAGGGCATTATAGTAGTTCGTGAAGTTGCGACAAATTGCTCTATATTTTATTTATTTTTTACATCCATTGCCCATTTTTTTGCGAAATTTTTGTTCACGTTATTTGTATCTATTAGAGAGAAATTGTATCTATTTGAGAGTATCTGAGTAATTTTTAAAATATCAAAACGTGGATGTATAACAATTGTGTATTTAACCGATGGTTAAGTACACGCCAATTAATGATAACCGAACGGTTAAGATGCTGGTTTTCGGTACCGGAGTTTGTGGGATTGAATCTCACTGTGGCATGGACGTTTGTAGCCGTTCAAGATCTCTTTAAGCAGTAAGTCCCAACTCGTGTTGCTAAACAGTAGACAGTAGCGCCGAGACAGATTGTACCAGATGTTTTAGCAACGGTTACGTAAATCCGATATATTGCGAATGGGTGGTCTTTGAACTCTGAGCTGTCGTCCCGTGGTATCCCAAATGTGTTCTATCGGAGTGAGATTCTGTGAATTAGGCGGTCAGTAGATTAAATGGAATGCAGCATTATGTTCCTTAAACCACTCAAACACAATTTTAGCCTCGTGACACGAGGCGTTGTCCTATTGGAACATCCCATTTCCATCTGGAAACACAGAGGTCATGTAAGGGTGCAACTGGTCCACAATGATGTTCAGATACCCTGTAGCATACATGGTCTGCTCTTCCACAATCACGGGTCCCACAGACGTCCAAGAGAACGTCCCTCAAAGCATAGTACCGCCACCACCGGCGTGTACATTGAGGGAGCAACTGTTCGCATGGAAGACGGCGTATCCTGACACTGCCATTGGCGTGATGAATGACAAACCGTGATTCATTTGACCAGGCAACTCTCTCTCTCATTGATCCATGGACCAGTCGCGATGTTTCCGGGCCCAACGTAGGAGCAGTTGGCGATGACGCTTGGTCAGCAAAGGCACACGAGTGGGACGCTTGTTGCGTAGCCCCATATCCAACAGTTTCCCCTGAACAATGTGCTCCGATACTATTCTATTTGGCCCTGCATTGTATTGGGTTGTCAGCTGAGCCACTGTCTGGCTCCGGTTTTGCTTCACCATGCGAGACAGTCTCCGATGACCCTTTTCTTTGATAGCGTGTGGACGTCGAACACCATGTCGTCTACTGCTGGTTTCACCGTCATTCATCCACTTTGCATAAGTGCTAACAACTGTAGATCGCGTTCAACCCACGAGTCGTGCAGTTTCGGAAATACTTTTTCCGAGCCTTTGAGCCATTACAATCTGCCCTCTATCCAAATATCTTAGATCTGCAGCCTTTCCCATAACACACAGAAGTAAGTCAATGAATGATTCTTCAGACTCTCCAGTAACAGTTAAATACCACTTCCACCTGATCACGTGCCTTCCACGTCATCCAGGCGAGTTCATTACAAAATGTAATGGTAGTCATAATGTTTTCGCTCTTGAGTGTATTATTGTACTATTAAAAATAAAGGATAGAGAAGTGCAGAAAAAGTTAGAGAAGCATAGTAACATAAAGATTGAAAACTACTAGTCTAACCCCCTCTCTAGTACCCCCTGGGGTTTGTGTTCTGGTTGGGATCTACTGCTTTATATAAGTGACAATTTGTTCCCTTTTATATTTCCAGTAGCTGAAAAACTTAAAACTCAACTCTCAACATGGAATTTTGTAACTGAAGAAAGCAAGGGAGAAAGTAAGATTCTTTATAACGACACTCTAACATTTAGAAGTTGAAAGAAAAATACATTTTCTCAATTTCCACTGCTTATAATTTGTTCCGTGGAAAAAAATTTCGAGCTCGAAAGGCATTTCTCTTTGGTGTGCAATAAAATCTTTATTGCCGGATTCCGAGCTTTTCCTTTCGCATATTGTTCTTTTCCAACGACCGGAGAACTATGAAAAATAAATGGTCTCGAACATTATGCGCTTTTGTTGAGATATGGCTCGGGAAATTTTTAAATATGCAGGCGGTAGATTAAAACATGAATTTTTGGTCATAACGCGTGACTGGATCGTAACGCAAGTTATAAATTTACAGGGAACTGCACAGCGTTTTCTTTCTCTTAGTATTAGGAATACAATTCTTTAGCTTTTACGACGTAGTGCGAATCTGGAAAAAATTACTTTCTTTGAAGCTGAGAATGGATTTAAGGATCATAAATAAAAACCTTTCGAAGAACGGGGAAGTGATGGAAAGTATTGATAAAAGTTTCTACATTACGTTCTTGCAAATTTAAATTCACTAAACCTAACACAGGTGTTTCTTAAATGTGTATTCACGAGGGAATTTAAAACCGAGTAATCTGCTACGGAAAAGAATAAATGATCATAAACAAAAACATTTCGAAGAACTTGGAAGTGATCAAAGATATCTATAAAGAGTTGCATTATCTTGTTTCAAATTTTAATTCACTAAAATTACCATATGCTGTTCTAAATTGTGTATCCGAATAGGGAGGTAAAAGAAGGAAAACCAAATACTCTTCTACGACGAAGAGTAAAGGATCAGTAACAAAGATATCTAGAAGGACTTTGAAGTTATCAAAAGTGTTAATAAAAATTCTTCATTAATTGTTTCAAATTTTAATTCACTAAATCTACCACAAGTGGTTCTAAAATGTGTATCCGAAACAGGGATTTAAAACCTAGTAATCTTCTCGAAAAAGAGTAACATCTTTTACATTAAAATTCCCAAATATATCAAGTGTTTCACATTTTAAAACAATTTACCCAAATTAAGAAACGGTTAGCAGACCTAAAAGCATGTGACTAGTCTTTAAAAACAACCTTATATATATATATATATATATATATATATATATATATATATATAGATAGATAGATAGATAGATAGATAGATAGATAGATAGATAGATAGATAGATAGATAGATAGATAGATAGATATGTATGTACATATATATGTATATATATATAGATAGATAGATATGTACATATATATATATGTATATATATATATATATATATATATGTATACATATATGTATATATATGTATGTATATATGTATATGTATGTATATGTACATATATGTATATATATATATATATATATATATATGTATATATATATATGTGTATATATATATATATATATATATATATGTATATGTATAGATATATATATATATACATATACATATATATATATATATATATATATGTATATATATATATATATATATATATATATGTATATATATATATATATGTATATATATATATATATATATATATATATATATATATATATATATATGTATATATATATATGTATATGTATATATATATATATATATATATATATATATATATATATATATGTATATATATATATATATATATATATATATATACATATATATATTATATATATATATGTATATATATATATATGTATATATATATATATATATATATATATATATATATATATACATATATATATATATATATAGATATACATATATACATATATATATATAGATGACAAAAATAACTCTTAGTTGAACTGCATATGTGATCAAAACTAAAGTCTGAAAAGTAGTGAAATATGACATTCATTGATAATTAAAATGCATCGGCCAACCGACCATCTTTACAGTGCAACAGCCGTGCATAGAATTTTATACACATTTGTGACAGATGTCAGCTCAAATCAAGTAAGTCACGTGATTTTGTTTCCATTAGATTTAAGATGGATTATTAATTTTGAAAGGCAAGAAAATCTTGATTATCTATGCTAGATTGAAAACAATAACATCATTCATTCTATTATTGCATAGGCGATACTATTTTCTTGGAACAGCTGAAAAATTGGTCAATGGACAGAAAATTAGCATTTATTGAAACGTCAGTTTTGAGAGCTAAATAAAAAGTATGAAGTCGAAGAACACTTGTTTATCTCACATTTTAAGAGTGGGAAATAAATGTGTTCGTTAAAATGTGTTTAACACAGACGTTCGTAAGCCATCTGTTTAATAAAACGTATTCGTTACATTCCATAACAACGATATGCTAAGAAAAACCTTTCACGTCCAACACTAAAAGAGCATGCTCAAATAAATTTGTTCATTTCACAAAACAAAAGCTGCAGTTTCATTAGGTTATGTATATATGCATAGATATAGAAACAGTTTAATAAAACAGTTTAATAAAATACTGTAATGTATCTCTGATGGGATGCTTTAGCTGAAAAGAAATTCATTCTGGTCCTTTATTTATTTTCCATTTTCTAGTCTTGGTTATAAAATAACGTTTCAAAAACTTTCTTTTTTAGTTTTTCTATCGGAATCCAGGTTTTAATAACATTCAAAAAACTTCACGCTGGAGTGAAAAACATTTATTCTCATTTTAGAAAAAAAATTAAGCGTCATTTTCTTCTTTTTTGAAACCCTCTCTCTCCTTCCATATATTTTGACAACATCTGATTTTCATATACCCAGGTATAAATAAATAAATAAAATGGAACTTTTTTCATTACCTTCGAAAAACTATGCAGTGATTATTTTTCTCGCTGCTTGTGCGTTTGGCCGCATTTTCAATTTCGAGAATTTTTTTTTTTATTTTTTATAAGGGGTAAGCATAAAAGGAATTCTTTAGAATTTTTCTTTTATGTATTTACCGAACAAATAAACAATAATTGTTATAAATTATCTAAAATTGTTAAGAAATAAACAATTAATCAGTGATTATTTTTCTCATTGCTTGTGTGTTATCCCGTATTTTCAATTTAGAGATATTTTTTTATTTTCCATAAAAGATAAGTTTAGAAGAAATTCTTCTTTTATATATTTACTAAACAGATAAACAATAATTGTTATAAATTATTTAAAATTGTTAAGAAATGAACAATTAATCAGTGATTATGATTCTTATTGATTGTGAGTTATCCTGCATTTTCAATTTACAGATCATTTTTATTTTTCATAAAAGGTAAGCTTAAAAGGAATTTTTCAGAATTTTTCTTTCATATATTTATCAAACAAATAAACAATAATTATTATAAATTATTTAAAATTGTTAAGAGATAAACAATTAATCAGTGATTATTTTTTTCTCATTGATTGTGTGTTATCCTGCATTTTCAATTTCGAGATATTTTTTATTTTCCATAAAAGATAAATTTAAAAGGAATTTTTTTAGATTTTTTTTTCATATATTTACCAACAAATAAACAATAATTGGTATAAATTTTTTAAAATTGTTAAGAAATGAACAATTAACCAGTGATTAATTTTCTTATTGATTGTGAGTTATCCTGCATTTTCAATTTACAGATCATTTTTATTTTTCATAAAAGGTAAGCTTAAAAGGAATTCTTCACAATTTTTCTTTCATATATTTACTGAACAAATAAACAATAATTGTTATAAATTATTTAAAATTGTTAAGAAATGAACAATTAACCAGTGATTAATTTTCTCATTGCTTGTGTGTTATCCCGTATTTTCAATTTACAGATATTTTTTATTTTTTATAAAAGGTAAGGTTAAAAGGAATTCTTCAGAATTTTTCTTTCATATATTCACCGAACAAATAAACAATAATTGTTATAAATTATTTAAAATTGTTAAGAAATAAACAATTAATCAGTGATTATTTTTATCACTGATTGGGCGTTTTATTGAATTTTCAATTTCGAGATATTTTTTTGTTTTTATTTTTCATAAAAGGTAAGCTTAAAAGGAATTCTTCAAAATTTTTCTATCATATATTTACTAAACAGATAAACAATAATTGTTATAAATTATTTAAAATTGTTAAGAAATGAACAATTAACCAGTGATTAATTTTCTCATTGCTTGTGTGTTATCCCGTATTTTCAATTTAGAGATATTTTTTAATCATGAAGCTTAAAAGGAATTCTTCACAATTTTTCTTTCATATATTTACCAAAACAAATAAACAATAATTGTTATAAACTATTTAAAATTGTTAAGAAATAAACATTTAACCAGTGATTATTTTTTCTCACTGATTGTGCGTTTTGTTCCATTTTCAATTTCAAGATATTTCTTATTCTTATTTTTCAAGAAAGGTAGCTTAAAAGGAATTTTTCATTCATATATTTATAAAACAAATAAATAATAATTGTTATAAATTATTTAAAATTCTTAAGAAATAACGGAAAAATCAAACAATCAAAAAATCAAACAATCAAACACTCAAACAATCAAAAAATCAAACAATCAAAAAAATCAAACAATCAAAAAAATCAAAATCAAGCAATCAAAAAAATAAAAATCAAACAATCAAAAAATCAAAAAGTATATATGAAAGGAAAATTCTGAAGAATTCGTTTTAAGCTTACCTTTTATGAAAAATAAAAATTCTCGAAATTGAAAATGCAACAAAACGCGCAATCAGTGAGAAAAATAATCACTGATTAATTGCTCATTTTTGTTATTTGTTATTACCTTTTCAGTATCTGTCTAGTTTCTGCTATCTTCTTGCTGACGTAAGTTATTTTGGGAATTCGTTATTATATTTTCAGTATCTGTCTAGATTCCGTTATCTTCCTCTTGCTGGCGTGAGTTTGTTTGGGAATTCGTTATTACCTTTTCAGCATCTATATAGTTTTTGGTATCTTCCTCTTGATGATATAAGTTTGGGAATTCTTTATTATCTTTTCAGTTTTTTTTTAGTTTATATTATCGTTTTCTTGCTGACGTAAGTTCGTTTGGGAATTCGTTATTATCTTTTCAGTACCTGTTCAGTTTCTGCTATCTTCCTCTTGCTGGCGTAAGTCTGTTTGAGAATTCATTATTATCTTTTCAATATTTGTCTAGTTTCTGGTATCTTCCTCTTGATGGTGTAAGTCTGTTTGAGAATTCATTATTATCTTTTCAATATTTGTCTAGTTTTGTTATCATCTTCTTGTTGACGTAAGTTTGTTTGGGAATTCGTTATTATATTTTCAGTATCTGTCTAGATTCCGTTATCTTCCTCTTGCTGGAGTGAGTTTGTTTGGGAATTCGTTATTACCTTTTCAGCATCTATATAGTTTTTGGTATCTTCCTCTTGATGGCGTAAGTTTGAGAATTCATTATTATCTTTTCAATATTTGTCTAGTTTCTGGTATCTTCCTCTTGATGACGTAAGTTTGTTTGGGAATTCGTTATTATCTTTTCAATATCTGTCTAGTTTATGGTATTTTCCTCTTGATGGTGTAAGTTTGTTAAGGAATTCATTATTATCTCTTCAATATCTGTCCAGTTTATGGTATTTTCCTCTTGATGATGTAAGTTTGTTGGGGAATTCGTTATTATCTTTTCAGTATCTGTCTAGTTTTGTTATCATCTTCTTGTTGGCGTAAGTTTGTTTGGGAATTCGTTATTATCTTTTCAGTATCTGTCTAGTTTTGTTATCATCTTCTTGTTGGCGTAAGTTTGTTTGGGAATTCGTTATTATGTTTTCAGTATTTGTCTAGTTTATGATATGTTCTTTTGCTGGCTTGAGTTTGTTTGGGAATTCGTTATTATCGTTTCAACATTTATCTAGTTTTTGGTATCTTTCTCTTGATGATGTAAGTTTGTTTGGGAATTCGTTATTATCTT
>CM063507.1:81468930-81473930 GCA_032207245.1 Pardosa pseudoannulata | reverse complement strand
TCGCACGTATATATGTATATATGTATATAATTATATACATGTATATATATATATGTATGTATATATGTGTGTGTGTATATGTGTTACTCCATTCACAACCACGTGAATTCTGAAGCTGCAAGTCGTGTAACAGGTGAAAAACGAAATTCAACCTAAAAAATAGTTTCCAAAACATGACACTAGGCTTCTACACTCATTTCCATAAATTAAGGATAATTCAGAATCACACAGAAATTGAGCTCTAAAATAAAAATTTCACCTGTAGAATTATCACACACATCTTGAAGAAGAATATGCAAATTGCAGGAAACCACCAGATGGCGCGGATAGTACGTCACAATGACGAGAGTGTATGAAAGGGGTATATAAGGAATGGTAGCAAAGAAGTAAAGTTGTTCACAAGCGCTTTCAAAGCCTTTCAGTCAATAACCGCATAGTTATGGCACAAAGAAAGCATTTGGATGATTTTTTACGTGGTAGAATTATCGGACGACTGGAATGTGGACGTACCCAGCTGGAAGTATCCGAGGAACTTGGAATCGCCCAGAGTGTCATCTCCAGGCTTTGGCAACGATTCAAACATGATGGTAATGTGAGTAGATGTTACAGCACAGGTCGCCCCCGAGTTACTACGCCGAATGATGACCGGTATTTGGCAGTTACTGCCAAAAGAAACAGACGGAGCACAGCATCAGACCTGTCTCGTCAGCTCTCTTCAGCTACCGGTACGATAGTTTCAAGGCAGACCGTGTACAGACGCTTAGGGAACATTGGTCTATATGCTCGTAGGCCTGTCAGATGTGTTCCCCTTACCGCAACTCACTGTCGCCTGCGATTATGCTGGGCTAGAGAGCATGCATTGTTGACACCGCAACAGTGGTCTTGTGTGATGTTTTCCGACGAGTCTAGGTTCAGTTTACATTCTGATTCTCGCCGGACTTTCATATGGAGAGCGCCAGGTACCCGTTACCGCCAAGAGAACACCAATGAACGACACCGTTACGGTGGTGCAGGATGGCTCGTTTGGGGAGGAATTATTCTTGGTTCCAGAACTGACCTGCATGTTCAGAGTGTAACGATGACAGGCCACATCTATCCGGATGTCATTCTGGAACAACATGTACGTTTGTTTCGGGGCGCCATGGGTCCTGAATTTCTGTATATGGACGACAACGCCGATATCACCATGCAAACATTGTTGACGAATGCCTTCAATCGGAGGATATCACCCGTATGGATTGGCCAGCATACTCACCGGACTTGAATCCAATAGAGCATGTGTGGGACATGCTTGGCCGATGAATTGCAGCCCGAGAACCCCCTCCCAACTGCCTATCGGAACTTCCGAGGGCATTGCTTTATGAGTGGTGTAATTTTCCCCAATATCAGATTGATAATCTGATACTCAGCATGCGTAGGCGTTGTAACGCTTGTATTGCATCGTCCGGGAGACATACTCCGTATTAACCATCATACTAACCATGTTATATTGTTTTCTGTAAATAGGTTCTTTTTTGAAATTTGCTCCAGGAAGTAAAAATCTCAATTTTTATTAATTATGTCAAACATATAGCATCTTTTTTGCTCTTTACGTTTTGTTTAATAAATAGACTTTACAAATTAGTCAAATTTGTTTTGCTTTTGTCTCTTTCATTGCCTGAACTTCATTATTCTTATTTTATGGACATGAGTGTACTTGTACGCCGGTAAATGCGCGTTTGTGCCGCTATAGCCGTAGTGTCTAAAAACGACCGTATCATTTTGGACGGCTATTGCCTTTATGCCACAGAGTGAACTTCGCTTTGACGGCTATAGACGCAAGTGTCTGTCAATGTGTTAAAACAATCCGCTTAAAAAATTTGAATAGTGAGAGGAGATATGAATGAAAACGTATCACCTGTTGACTTTAAACAAATTTAAACTTACAAAACTTTAACTTGATTTTTCTCAAATTGAATTTTATTTCATGTAAAGCGGACGTTAATTCAAAAAGTTTTTAAAATTTTTCATGAAATATTTATAGGCTGTTTACAATATAATTTTCAGCCGACTAAACCCGAATTTTCTTATATATTTCTCAATTCTTTTAATCATAAATTTTTAATTTTTGAAGAAAAAAATCACTTTTTTAATACATTTTTAAAAATATATATTATCTTAAATATACACAAATTTAAGCTCAGAATTATTTTGACATATTATAGTATGCTTTAAAAAATGACGCTTAATAAAATCGAGGACAGACGGACAGATAACTTAGGCTATTATTATGTAGGGGATTTTAAGTGTCGAAATGTACTATGACCTAATAAATAACCCAATATACTTTACAGGATTGCAATCTTTTCTTTATATATATATATATATATTTATATATATATATATATATATATATATATATATATATATATATATATATATATATATATATATATTTATATATATATATATATATATATATATATTTATATATATATTTATATATATAAATGTATATATATATATGTATATGTATTTAATATATATATATATATATATATATATATATATTATATATATATATATATATTTATATATATATGTATATGTATATATATATATTATGTTTTGTATATTATATATATATATTTAAATATACATATATATGTATATGTATATATATATATTTTATTATATATATATATTATAAAAATATATTTTGAGATATTACTATTATAATGTATATGTATATATATATATTATATATATATATATATATATATATATATATATATATGTATATGTATATATATATATATATATGTAAATGTATATATATATAGGTATATATATATATATATATATATATATATATATATATATATATGTATATATATATATATATATATATATATATATACAACAGAAAAAATAAAAGAAAATGCTAGTACAATACGCTTCAGAGAAAACAACCTTTTTAAAAGTAATCATAAAAAGCGATCTCAAAATCAGAGAGCATTTATCCTTTTATCTAGTGTACCCACGTACATCTGTGACAAATATACGACATCTCACTCTAGTAATTCTATTCTAGTCACGCACGATCGTCGTGCATAATGGAAAAATATGTAAGCCAGACGAAGCAAAAGAAGAATATGTTAATAGCTCTCACGAGGGAAATGGAAAGATAAATTTTCGAAATTGCCGTCAACTGTTTTGCACCCGCTTTCTAAACTTTCGCTGTGAAGCAATTCTAAGAAAACAGTTTTCTATATGCAGAGGATATTCAAAAATTTAATTATAGTCAAGTCATAATTATTTGTAGAACTAGCATACAGCCCGTCATATGACGGGATTTGTATAATTTTTAATTTTCCAGAATTGTAAAGTACCCTATGAGGCAAGTAAAAGAAAATGGTTTTTTTTTTGGCTGATAATTAACTGGTACAGGCTCAATAATTTGTTCATCTTCATACTACTCTAAAGTCTTCCGATACTGTGAATGCAGTTTACAATCACGTTGAATTCATTTAGTAAAGAAATGTATAAAAAACAAACGAACAAATTTCTTAATTTTCAAAGATATATAACTTAAACGCTAAATATTTATTAATCCGTGAAATAAACTCCTAGATTTTTAAAGAAAGAAATTGTTGATATTACCTGTGGTATAATTTTCATTCCAACAAAAAATAATCTATGATTCAATTTAAAATTATCACATATGTATCTAATCTACTATTTAAGCCAAATATGAACGAAAAGTATTTACGTCATATCTAAGTTCGGCAATAAAATGTATGAAAATAAAGCAGACGATATTTAAATAATTTAAAATAAGAAATCATAATGCTAAAAAAAATGTTATTCTTATCTACTTATAATGTGATAAACTGATAAATTTTATGGCTTGCTCTTAACCGGGGAAAATAAGGCTTGAAATAATAGCATTAAACACTTGAAAATGGTTGTAGGAGGGGATATTGATTGTTTTATAGATTTGCTTTGAATTTTGCTAACTCATCAAGAATCCAATATGGATACCTCTATCCATTCCAGGTCCAACCGCTTCATAAATTCAAGGACAGACAGACAGATAACTTAGGCTATTGTTATATTAAGGATAATAGTTATTTCTTTTAAATTTTGTTTTTTTTTTTTATCTGCTTTTAACATTTTGAAGATAATAAACAACAAAACTTCAAACAAAAATTTTCCATTTTTTTCACGTTTTTAAAAATATATTCTACAGGCAGGGGGTTAAAGAACGTGTAAAAAAAGTCTAAAGGTCCAAATTTTATTTCATGATAAATTGAAGAAAAGGTATGTTATAAATAAGATTATAAGTGTCGAAATGTACTATGTCCCCTTAAACTTTACACGATTAAAATCGTATTTTTGTATTTAGGAAAAAAGAAAATGTACTACTACAGTAAAATGCTAGTACAATACGCTTCAAAGAAAACAACCTCTTTAAAAGTAATCATAAGAAGCCAACTCAAAATCAGAGAGCATTTATCCTTTTAGCTAGCGTACCCACGTACATCTGTGACAAATATACGATATCTCACTCCAGTAATTCTATTCTAGTCACGTCGTGCATAATGGAAAGATATGTAAGCCAGACGAAGCAAAAGAAGAATATGTTAATAGCTCTCACGAGGGAAATGGAAAGATAAATTTTCGAAATTGCCGTCAACTGTTTTGCACCCGCTTTCTAAACTTTCGCTATGAAGCAATTCTAAGAAAAGTTTTCTCTGTGAAGGGGATATTCAAAAATTTAATTATAGTTAAGTCATAAGTACGAGGGTCACTCTGAAATTTTTGAGATACAACTAGGTTTTTAAAGTTATACTTACAAAATTTTAGGTGTGTTCAAAGTAGTCTCCTCCAGCATCAATGCACTTTTGTAGACGAATTTTCCACAGATTAAATGCTTCAATCCATTCATTTCTTGGAATGGATGAAAAATCCATTTATAGCCACATCAATCTCTTCTTCTGAATGAAAACGACGTCCAC